>JBBPUQ010000011.1:1800000-2390000 GCA_038501195.1 Nemania diffusa
CCTCGCATAGGGATGCGAGACGTATCGCTATAATCATAGCCGATAAACTCGGCTGAGTCTATTGCCTGCTTAACGGCCGCCGGCATCGTCTTGGCCGTCACACCTCTCATAAAAATAAGCATGCTATAAATATCCTTATCTTTGTCCGGCTCTTTATTTTCAGCACGTAAATCGGTGCGACCCCCCGGGCCTAGGCGCCAATTTTCAGGCTCCTCCACGCCGGTCATTTTTGATGGTTTCTGACGACGAGACATGGTGTGCGATAAATTTGTTGTTCGTTTCGCCGTAGATGGGAGGATTTTGTCGACTCTCCTGTGTGTCACAGTTTCACACACCAACCGAGTTAAAACCTGTAAACATTGTCCTGAGCTGTCGAAATGTAGATGGGCTATTGGTCTTCTTTCTTTTCCTGGCATAGACAAAGGAAATCGTTCCTTACAATCCGAACGTGGAATACTCTGGCTTGCTCTTATATAGCATGATTACCAGGACAAAGGAGTTTGTTGTGACGTTTCCGGCCACGTAGCCCGTCAACTCATAATCATTCGCAGCATGTAGCATACAGGATACGGTATTGAGGTTGAAACGGAAAGGATAATACCATTCGTCGGTTATCAGTCAAGTTTCATTCAGTCTAAAACACATGGAATAACACAAGACACTAATACATTAGATACTGCACCGCTCACGATTGCTTCCCTGAAGAAATTAGCATAGTATTTTGATCAACAACCGCTCGATACTCGTTGTCAACCTCGGATCTGATAAAACGAGAGGTGCCGTAACGATTGCGTAAATACTATAATAACGCCATATCATCAACTCCGAGCTGTCCAGCTAGGAGTAGATGTTTAATAATATACTACAAAATTTAGAGTTAGAAAGGTAGAGGTTTAGAGCCTAGCGTGATAAGAGGATAATAGGAAAAAATGCAGCATTGCTATCTATATTAATATGTGAGCCACAAGTGGTTATGTCCCGACTATTTTGCAGATGATGTTCTGTAGGCTCAGGAGTGCTTAGGTAATTAATACCTAGGTACTTAGGTACAGCACCTACATTAGCGAGAAGGGGGGTGCGGGGAGGGGTATAGGAAACAGTCACACTGATTATCACTTGAAAATCATATGTATATTTAAGCCGTTGTTCAACGGAAACAGTCCCTAAGTAAAAAAGTAATTGCTAAATATAACCGGTCTTACAGTAGTAAAATTGTTACAGACCTAAACTGGTCATTCCGTTAAAAACTAATGTTTAAATATAACCGGTTTTAACGTTGCAAAATTATCACAGGTTTAAAATGGTTATATAAAAATAAGATAAATTACCAAAACAGTCACAGAAAAACAAAACGGTCACCGGCAGGTAAATAGGTAAGTACAATGAGGTGCAGAAAAACCAAAACTAATTCTGTTACCTGGTCGTTTTAATTACTAGGTTTAATATATATATGTTATATATACAAAAAACTAGTTACATTATGTTATGGTCAGGTTTGAACTACGAGTCTATGGTTTACGGTTACAAAGTATCACAAGTTTTACGATATATGCAGTTGCGGTAACAGCAATTATAAAACAGGTAAGTAGGTCGGAAGGTAGGCAGGCAGGCAGGTAGGTGACCGCTCTGGACAGCTGTGACTGTCTCGGATAAAATAGGGTCATATAACAGGCCGTGATGGTCATAATGCCAAAAAGTACTTTCTATACGTGATGAACTTTTTCAAATAAGAGGTTTCGAATACATGATTATTACTGTGATTATGTTGAAAAAATAAAAATCGTTTAATAACCTATATGCCAATCCTAGAAGCGGTGACAATCTCGGTGATCGTCTCTAGTACCCCCCCTCGCGCTAATGTACCTGGGGTAGTAGGAAGTAAGGATTGGCTGCTACTCGTCCTGCCTACCCAACCGAGGTACAGCTTATAGAGAGGTAGATACATAATACAGCTTCCTCTAACTGGGTGGTTGAGAGCCCCACACTAACAATAGCATATACCACATGACGAAGAAGTAGAGAAAGGGGAAAAAGGAGAACGAAACACAAAAAGAGAAGAAAAAGAAATGGCAAACGAAACCAAATATGCAGACCGCACAATCCCCAAGATCTCCCTGCGCGACTTCGACGCGCGCATCGACGCCGTCGCAGCCGAGCTCGTAGCCGCCGCCGAGACGGACGGGTTCTTCGCCGTCGTGGACCACGGGATCCCCGAGTCCGCGATCCGCGCGCAGTTCGCGCAGGCGGAGCGCTTCTTCGCGCTGCCGGACGCGACAAAGGCGACGGTGCCCTTTACGGCGGGGAATGTCGGCTGGGAGGCGCGCGCGCAGGTGCGCCCGAGCACCGGCCGGCCGGACCAGAAAGAATCGTACCAGCTGCAGTACGGGCCCGCGATGAACGACGCTTGGCTGCCCGAGGCCGCGCTGCCTGGGTTCCGCGCCGCGAGCCTCGCCTTCAGTGAGTTCCTGCTAGAGTCCTTTTGTTCCCTTTTAAGTAACTCGAGAGCGCCCGAAATGTCTCCGGGGTATGTTTCGGGAGCCCTGGAACTTCGTAAAAGAGGAATTATTGACTCCGGCGGCCATAGTGCGCCGCGCGCACGACGTCTCGGCGCGTCTCATGCGCGGCCTCGCGCGCGGCCTCGGCTTCCCCGACGACGAGTACTTCGTGCGTGTCCACGATATCGCGCACCCGGAGGTCCAAACCGTGCTGCGCCTGCTGCACTACTTCCCACTTGACCCTGCGGTGCCGGTCCCCGACACGTACTACCGCGCCGGCGCGCACGCCGACTTTGGCTTCCTCACGCTGCTGTTCCAGCGGCCCGGGGAGAGTGGGCTTGAGATTTGCCCGGGCCGCGACGCCTTTACCGAGTTCGGGCTCGGGGATACGTGGACTAAGGTCGAGCCCGTAGAAACCGAGATTATCTGTAACATGTAAGCTACACCCTCCCCCCCGGCTACCTACTCTATTCTTCGTGTCGTATTCTCCTAGCGAGTGAGACGTAACTCTCTCATGCTCCTCTCGCAGCGGGGATCTCCTCATGAGCTGGAGCGACGATCGTTTCAAGTCAACATTTCACCGCGTGAGGACTCCGAGAGACCCTGCGGTCGATTACTTCGGGTCTCGGTATAGTATGGCCTACTTTAACCAGCCTATCAAGAGTTGTCAGATCCAAGGGCCGCTCAAGAAGTATCCCGTTGTTTCCGGCTCCGAGTTTATTCAAGCCGCCATTAAGCGCAACTATGCAGCTCTGGAGGCTAGAAAGGCAACAGACCGAAAGTTCGAAATGCAAAATATGCAACAATGCGAAGAATGCTAAGGAGCGTGACCCTGGTGCTGTATCTCACTGACCGAAGAAATATGAACGAGGGCCTTCGTGGTAATCGGATGTCTCGGAAACTTGGCCTTGCACGGGCGACGAGGTTGGCTTTTCCCCAAGTATCGTTTTCATTTGTGATACATGTGGTTTTGACAATTATACAATAGGGTCGGTTACCTTAGTAACCCACAATATACAATACATTTTTTCCCTTGCTCCAAGGTGAATGAGTTCGCACTAACCTAAAGCCTTATTTTCAAATCACGTTCTCCTTTTGTCTCCGAAAATATGCTGTCTAGTGCTTCGGGATGAGTCTTGATTTCTGAGTGCGCGGCTTCTACTCGGCACCCTTAGACTTCGACTTGCCACTTGCACTGCTCTTCACACGTCGCGCGGTAGGGCGGTTGAGGTGGTCAGCCGGGATCCAGCTCTCGTCATATCCCTTGTCGTTGCCGCTAGCAGTGCCTTCACCGCCGGAGAGGGGCTCCTTCTCGATTGCGGTTTTGGCCTTCTTTGCAGCTCTCGGCTTCTTGGTTTGGGGGAAGAAGGCCTCGATGTAGGTCTTGTAGACAAAGTAGCAGGTACCAGCAAAGGCGCCGGAAAGGAAGAGGTATAGGAAGATGCTATAACGGAGGCATTAGCCTTGGATAGGGTGGTGGGAAGTAGGAATAGATGGGGGAAAGGCTTACATCTGGGGATCTAGGAAGCTAGTAGGGGCCTCGACAATGCTAACGATCTCATCATAGACACCGACGGTGAAGACCTGGTTGGAACCGCCCATAATGACGCCGATGAGATGCAGGCGAACATCCTGAGGCTGCATGTCGAGAACGAAGGAGTAGGGCAGCGACTGTTTCTCGCCAGCGGGAATAGTAGCTTGGAACTGAACGGTGGAGAGGTTGCGGAGGACGGCGGCGTATGCTGGAGTCTCAGGGCTAAGCTCCTGGGTAGTCATGAGCTGGCCACCAATGAAGGCAACTTGAATGGGCTCGTCTTCATTGTTGGTGATATCAATGACAGCCTTAGTCGGTCGGCCGTTGACCAGCTTGACGCCGAAGATGTCGGCCTCGGGGAACGTGGCAACGATCTCAGCATTCAACTGCGCTTCCGGAGCGTTGGTGACCGTCTCATCGTCAGCAACAGGGGGCTAGATATATACACCACTGTGATCAGCCCATGTTACCACATATGCCACCACTTGTGCTGCCTCGAAAAGATTGACGCGCGTGTGGGGGGGCTAGACTGTGAAGAGGGACCTCAGACTTACAACATCAGCCTCCTGAGCAAAGACAGAGATGACGCGAAGCGCAAGAGCTGCGAGGATAGAGTAGCGGACAGCAACCATTGTGGCGATACCAGGGACGGGACAAAGGAGAGAAAAAGGGGAATGACGATGGCCAGGAGTATAAAGGGGGGGAGGAGGAGCAGGAGATGCGTAGAGAGGTCCAATTGATCGGAAGCGAAGCTCTCGAAAAGTTGTGTGCTCTGTGCTCGATGTCAGTGTCGCTGTGCAGCTGCAATCTGGTCAATACTAAATAATACGCTAAAATACCTAAGTACAGTGCAGGTTAGGCAATTGAACCTACCTAGAACAAGGATTCGGATTCGGGTAGGTGGAGAGGTGGAGAAGTGGAGAGCTCAGGAGGCCAATAGGTATTCTGTATTCCGTAACTAGCACCCTATCTAGACCCAGCTCAACCACAACCACTATTACTCAAGCCACTCATCATGGCATGTGTCCTGTGGCTGTGCGCTGAGCCCATACTAAACTCATTACGTCATGACTAAGCTGGGTTGCATTCATCACCGCTATTGTTCGGCGTGACCTCAGCATTGCTTCCTTTGGCTAACCCTCGAGGTCCGGTATACCAAACATCTCTCTAACTGCCGCACCTCAAAGCTTTGTATGTTTTCGGCTTCATAATTGAGTTAGGGAACTGGCACGCTAAATTGCCTACTCAAGTCTCAAGTCGCTCACTAGCACTTATCGCGAGATCTTGATGAGTGGTGTGGTCTGGTCTGCTTTGATAATAGTTCGTAATTAGTCTGCAATTCCTTCAACACTACAGCCAAGGAGAGGCTTCAATGAATATACCTCCATCGATAGGCAAGTCTAACTTACAATATATCTTTCTTATCGCAAGGACTTACGTTAAGCGAAAGCCTTGCAGTATATCTATTACTTATATGCAGGGTTTTCTTTGTGACGACATATACTGTGTCAGCTCACCAAGGCCCCAAGGCGCCCATTTTTAACAAGGTATGAATCATCATTGACTCCAAGCTGTCTTCCTCAGGCGACACTATATATCAATTTTGGAGAATCCCTATTCAGCACGCTCAGCAGCCCAGCCTCTCTCTCTCTATGTATAAGAAAACTGACCATCCCAATATATTCAAGCAACACTACCATCAGCAACATCCTCGCCTGATCCCAATCAAGGTGACTAATGCTACAGATTAAGTACTATAAGTGGAATAATCCCGTCAAGATCGGGAACAAAGGATAACCTACAGATTAATAAATTATGAAGCATTTTAAAAGTAACGTGTACCGGCGATGACGATATCTTCAATGCGGGGCTTTGTTAGGTTGTTGGCTTTAAACCGACCCCGAGAAACCTCATCGATCGAGCTAACCGCGGTGAGATATTTTATTACTTGATTTGTGAGCAGCTAGCTCAGCTTAGACTTAGGTATGAGGACTCAGGTTTAAAGTTTGATATAAATATAGCACTATATTAAAGCAGCTACAGGTCATAGTTCTACCTGTACTCATATGGTCAAATAGCTGTAGGGGTTCTAAATACTGATGTTTAACAATAGACAAGGCAAGCCACCTAGGTAATCTACTGCGCTACCACACGGCCTACCTAGCTACACCTCGCATATGCGCCCAACTCTAGCGACATAAAATCATTTTCATGGAGCCCATTAGAAGAAGGATGTCACGTGGATGTATTACCTCATGCAAGGAGAACCAACAGTCTAAACATGTATTAGAACGTATGTGTGTTATAGACTGTAGCCTAGAAGCCCTCGGGTACAGCTAGGATCGACTAACACACCAAAGATAATAATTATTAATGGAATCGATACTATTCCAGGCCTTAGAATTTGTCACGGTCCCATAATATATAAGACCTGCAAACGGTCAAGGTTCCCACCTTGACAACGTTCTACTTTTAGTAGTGTCGTGGTTTAGCGTTGCAGTTCTGTTCTATGATAGAATTAGCCATTGTCACTTATTCGCTCTCGATTTTTGATTAAACTGAGTGCTCTATACTAGGGACCAGGCGGGGAAGCAGAGGATCAAATAGAAAACCTAAATATGTCTTTATTTACGCCCTACCTTTGAGTACCAATATGTATGCACAAAAGGATTAGCTACCTAAGCAGCAATCCCGAGTTGGCTTCTTTTAGACAAGACTAGATAATCCTTCTTGTGTCAACTCTCGTATTTAGTTATGCTACGTTGCTTGCTGCCCGCCCTTATTAACTCTACACCATCTTAGTGGAAGATCATGCTGTCCACAAGGCCCGGCGCCAACCCCTGAACCCCTTTCCCCCAAAAGCAAGGGTAGGTAGCCGAAAAGAGGTGCTCCAGAGTCACTTGAGGAAACTGTTTGTTCAAATCTCCAAGTTTGTGGACTACCAGAATGCGGCCAACCTCGGTGCTGCTATCACAGCAATTGCCTGTGATGTTGCGAACGAATACATTCTTGACAAAGACTATGACAGTTTGGGCCCTGCTGCCCGTTTTAACCCCGAGGAAGATAATGGTTTATTTAGTGTATACCCCAATCGGCCGTTGTTTATTTTTATTTTGTTGTTGGCTCTGTCGTTGCTTAAAACTCGTAGTCGAAAAGAAAAAACCAAGCTGGGAAAACAGAATAGCTTGCAATTCTATGATACAATTTTCTTTTTAATATTTCTTGTATCTTAAATTATTACTTTGTATCTTAAAGACTGATGCCTTTTTTTCAAAAAGAAACTTCAACCAGACCATTAAATTTAGAAGTGTACGGGTAACACATTCAAAGTTGAGTAATTCATGTTGGTTCAAGGACGATGGGAGATCATAATATATAAATTTCCTCCGTCATCTCTGTCGTGTACTGGTCATCTGACCGAATGAATCTGTGTAATTCTCACCGAGGCCCAACTCATGAAGTCTGTAGCGCCCCATGGCTTTATGCATGGCCACAAATCCCATAGCATGCTCATGCCACGCGCGGGCATAAGGCTCCCTGCCACAGAGGACGACTTGTATACGACGGTGGGCGTCTACGTTTTCTTGAATTACTTCCTTGAACACCGTATAGATGTCTTTTTCCTCATAGGACGCCCTGCTATGTATGTAATTATCCTCTTCGCCAGCCTTTTCTTCTTTGTAAAATCTATTTATAAGAATATTAATGGTTACCTTTCATTATCATAGGTTGTATTGGAAGCACTCACGATAGTATATCATTCGTGAATGATATATACTTGTTCATGTCAGGTATCGCTTCCATGTATGAAGAAATATCGGGGTATAGTTCTTTCGGGAATGTCATCCATACGTATGCCTCCGAAAGCCCGTCCTTATCTCGGAGATAATAGGGCCAATTCTTGCCTCCTGTGGTGCGAGACATGAAGGGTAGCTCCGAACCCTCAAGAGCGTTGGCATTTGTGAAATTGAGCGAGGATGTGACAATGAAGTTTGCTACTATGGGGGAGTAATATTTGTAGCTCAAGCGTAGGTAGTCAGCCCATGCCTGGGCTAGAAGTGTGACCTGCTCTAAGCCAGTCTGAAAGCGAATCATGAAATTTTGCCATAGCTTTGGGTCTTTACAAGCTCCATCATCTACCAGAACAGCAAGCCAGGTATAAATACCAGTATAGACACGTATATTGAGCGGGTGACTAGGAAAACAAAGCTGGGCAAGAGTCAGTAGTAAATCCTAAAGTTTGATATATGTAGTTCCAGCGATTAAACTTAAGATGGCAGAAGAGATGGAGTAAGGGAGAAGGTAACCTGCATGCGCATAGTAAACCCCAACGTTGAAGGAGTACCAGGAGTGCGATCCCTCCGGATAGGGAATCCCAATCTTAATTGCCTGCTCATGCATCCCTCTAAGCAGGCCCTCTAAATCATCACCAGATATGGCACCAGTATAGTTTAGATCAGCGTCGAACTTGGCAATGAGTGGCGTTAAGAGACGCCCAATGTCTGCTGTGTTCCATATCGTTGGTTCCGGGAGTTTGGGCTGGACGCCTACGGAACCAGGCCGGAGCTGTGTCATAATCATTTTATGAAATATTGTAAGGAAAACCAATGTCTGTTCATCTTTGACATATTTCTCTTGGTTTACGATGCCTATTTATTACTTCTGGCCAGGAGTTCTGGGTCATCAGTGCCTAGACAAGATCTGTAAAGCTCGATCCCACCGCCACACTACGAGTGCATGGCTCGTTTCTCAGGAGTTCTTATTGATTCGCTTACAGCATTTGGCGAATATTTTGCGTCGACAGTTCTCTAAATCATATCAAATCCTATTGACCCAGAAAGATCCTTCATCTAGTAGGCTTGTACATGGTAAGTATTATGCTGGTGTTGTTACATCCATTCTGACAGGTCCCAGTTAGACGGATCCCGGATACTACAATCCCGTACCAGTAAAGAGCCTAGTAGCATACCATGCCATCACGCGACAGTCCCTTGTGAAGATGGTGATACATAGACTAGAGAGTTAGAATACACGATGTTACATTGCATTAGACATATTCGAGCATGGGTTCTGCAATAGAGGGATATTATAAATAACATAACTAACTGACAATTCTCTAGATAGTCGGCACGGCCGATAAATGGGTGTAGGTGGGATCCTCGTGATACAATTAAGAGTGATTGTTCTATGCTCGATTTCTAAGTGTCGAGATCATGGAGTCGGATCTACTAATAGGGTTTTTAACGAATGTGGGCATGTATTGCAATCGTATCAACACAATTCTCACTCTGTATGTTTGTCTCCTGCGCTGTTCTAGCCTCCCTACTGGTCTAATTCGGAAACTAACCCCCCTACCCGTTACCAATTGCGGTGTAAGCAACACTAGACAAGGGGAATATAGATCCTACATGGCGATCATTGAATATTAATACTCTCTTCACCGTATTCTATGGGTAATAGAGGTCACAATTAGCAAGAATGAAGGCACTGAAGTAAACTTCATAGCACAAGCTAAGCTTAGGGTTCAAGCCGCATATAATCGTCCATCTACCAAGTTTGAATACAAACACATAACACCGTGAGCATGAACAAATCACTATCTCTGATGATGTTCCTCAGCTATGCTTCTAATGGACATCTAGGTAGTAAGTAGAATCGAAGTTCTTGACGGATAGGGATCCTCTTGGCGCGGTTGCCTACGCGCCTTGGCAGCTCGTTCCGATAAAGCCGGTAAACGCTAAACCAAAGATCGTATAGTGATTTCCGATACAGGGGCTGTAGTGGAACCTAGCGGCGGGAGATTTTCAACGTCGAGGAAAGGAGTTTATTCGAAATACAAGTACCTAGGGGTGTGAAATTGGCTACTCAGTACGTAAAAATCCCTCTAAACAAGGGCTAGACAGAAGGTCATACCTAATCAAATAATTCTTACAAACCAATCCGAAGGCACTTACTCAACGGAGTTCCTGACCAGGACCTTGGCCATGTTGAAACAGCGTGGTATGACTGCCATTTACAAGCAAAGAGCTAATTGAGCTGGGTCTATCGATATTCGGAAACTACTTAGGTGCCGGTCCTCGTGCTTAGAAATGACAATACATGAAGTACCTACCCAGAATGATGAACCAAAGGAAATACTTACCGAGTAGTCATGCACACCGGCCAAAATAGCCGTCTCTTCTATTTTTTCAACTTATTATTTAATCCATCGAGGGCACAAGTATGCACGGAACTTTTCAAACGCCCAAGAGCCGTGGGTTTAAGGAACTACAAGCCGGTACCAATAGACTATACACACTTGATTAAAGAATATGTGATCTAGACCTAGTTACTATGTGACCAGACGCATTGGAGTGTGGACTGGACTCGAGTAGTTAACCTAATTAGATGGTACCTGAAATAACACTCTTGGTCTAATTGGGGGCATGGCGAGATTTTAGTGTAACCGGTAATGGTTTGCGATCCCAGATCACAAATACATTTTGGTCTGTCCAGCTAGCATCCACTTCAGACTGCATGTCAAAGTTGAAGATCAGTTTTGCCAGTAGGAGGCGCATCTCATGCCAAGCCACTATCCCCATAGTTAGTTGTTGCCTACCCCAACCGGGGAGAAGATAGCTACTTACTATTCATGCCCAAACAGTTCCTTGTACCGATAGAAAATGGCTGGTGCGACTCTCGGATATCGTCTTTGTAGATTGGGTCCCCCAACCAGCGCTCAGGTACGAACTCGTCAGGGTTTCTAACGCAGTATTTGTGAGTATCTGCGAGTATTTGCCACTTGGAAAATTGCCTACAATCTGCGCCTGTGTGTGAATAAGCATGAAGGGAAACTTACTTGAAATTAGCCGGAGAACGGTATGTAGCGGTCTGGTGAACTGAGACGCGAGTGCCTGCTGGAAGCCATTTTCCCATCACGACATTACCGCCTTCCGCAATTTCGCGTGGAATCGCCGAGGGGACAGGAGGATAGACGCGCAAGCCTTCGCGAATACCTAGAATGGTGGAAGGTTAGCTTAGAAACTTAGCTGGAAGTTGCATCTCGAAAAATGTCTGAGGCATTGGTATAGGTTGAATAGAAGAGTCTCGTTGTATTATAGAACAAAACGATAACACTACACCACAACACTGTCGCAGAGCATGAGTTGAGCGCAACTATCACATACATGCATTCAAGTATTTTAAATGGCCGAGGGCCTCAAAAGTTATTTCTTCGTTTGACTTAAATCTTCCACGGACCTCATCCACCAAGATCTTCATCTTGGCGGGATTCTGGAGGAGGTAATAGGTTGTACCACTGAGCAAAGACGCTAATTCATTCGATTAATAATCTCAGGTGATCAAAAAAAAAAAACCACTCATATTCTTGCACTGACTTACCAGTCGTCTCTGTACCAGCAGTCATGAATAGCTCTGCGTTGGTATAAATCTCTCCGGGTGTAAGAGTATTTGATTCCTCCACAAGGTTCCACAGGTCAGGCTTAGTCGACCCATTCTCGAGACGCTTATCGACGCGCGAGACTGTGTGGTTGAAATGGTCGAGACGCATCTTTGCAATGGACTTGGGTTCGAATATATCAAATAGCTTTCTAGAAAGTGCGTAAAACTGAATCATTTGGACTGCTGGAAGAACCTAATGGCACGCTGTGGGTTACTACCATACTATATTCGGACTCATCTACCACTTACGACGAGCGTATTGAAAACTTTTGAAACCCATTCGGAATATCTATTTTCTTGGAGCAAACCGAGCGACTCTCCGAAAGCGAATTCAGCCATTATGTCGAAGGTAGTGTAGTTTAACAATTTGGCCATATTAACGGTGCCGTTCTCACGGCCTCTCATAACCATCAGGTTTGCGAACCTCTGAAATAGGGGCTCCTGTGCTTTGAGGGCCTTCTCAGAGAAAGCTGACGAGAAAATATGTCGGACAATAGCATGTCGCTCTAGACTTGGCTCAGTGATCATGTTCGGTGTACCGTTGGCCGAGAGCGGATGGAAGCGAATCTCTTTCCCGTTTTCCTTCCCTCCCTTGGGGATAACGTAAATATCTTTCCAGGCCTGGGCTTCAGTGTAGCTGAGGTCATTTGGCGCGAATCTGACTGTAGGGCCGTATTTCCTGTGTTGATTTAACATCCACTTTACCTGGTTACCTTTCTGTTGTCACATTTGCCGTTAGTTATCACCACTCCGATTGTTATATGCAGCACTTTGGAGGCTTCTAGACCCAAAGGCGACCGAGAAACAAAGCTTGCAGCTCCGTAAACGCGACCAAAACGGGAATATAATAATGCCAAAGAACCTTACAATGCATGCAATCCAGTATGGAAGCCTGGTTAGCTTTTCAATTGTACCTCCGGGGAAGCTGCTAAGTGGGTGAAGATAGAGAGCATAAACTGGATAAGACACCAAATAAAGAACAACCAAGCCTAGAATTATCTTGGAACTTGTGGCACTGGACGGCGTAGCGCCTTGGACACTGTCGAAGGAATTCTGTGTTAAAGCCATGACCGAAACTCCAGTCGCTTCAGTACAAAACAACGAATTTGGAAGAATATCGAGAGAAGCACGGAACTTTTCTCTTTTCACCCCAATGGCGACACATCCAAATGCCTAATAATCGTACAGTAGTAAGATTGGAAATTGGGCGCAAGCTACAGGAAGTACCCATGTGAGAAAAGCACCTGGACTCAAACCAGGATGGATTCTGCATGTTAGTTACATGCATATGTCCCCTGTTCCGACCCGTTCCGACCCGTTCCCCGACTTCCCTGCCTACTGTATGTATGAAGAACCAACAGCCTATGAAACTGTCATCATCGAACCAGTGCAATAAAATCTGATACCACGCTACACCCGGGGGGGCCGGAAACAACTGATTCGCTAGTTTAGGTAGCGAAAAACGAGGCTCAGGACAATACCTTGTGAACGCCGTCCCAGCAATGCACAAATTTCGAAGATCATCCCAACCGTCGGATAAAGGGGATGGGAAGTTTTAAGAATAGGGCTTACACCGTGCCCTCTAGGGGATAATTTGAGAAATCTACAACCCAATAAACAGCCCGTCTGGGTCTTTTCATGATTTTACTTTGTCTTCATCTGTCACTCGTTTGTTATCCGTTGTTGGTTCATAGCACTACATCACTATGTTCTGGACTCCAGAATCTGGCACTCAAACTATCCTGACAGCCTTGATCATTACCTTTCTGATTCTCAACTATATCGGTGTGTGCTTACGGTGCTTTGTACGAATTCGAATCAATAACTCCTTTAGCTACGATGACTGGGCTATGGTGGCCAGTCTGGTACGTTTCAAACGCGCCCGAATAGTTGCCGATGATACTAACTGAACTCACACAGGTTGGGTACAGTGGAATGTGTGGAACTTTACTAGCAGCCCAGATCTATGGATTCGGCGCGACTATACCGCAGCCGTGGTACGATCCAATAAAAGCGGCTCAGGTGTGTACTCCGAGTAACACTTATATTAAATGATAGAAACCCAACTGACATGTGTCTTGGGACACCTATAGTCCATGTTCTCCTTCCAGCTCTTTTACGTTGTAGCAGCATATTTGTGTAAGCTCAGCGTTGCCTTGGTCCTATTTCGAATTGCGGGGGTTGACCGGAACGGCCTCACTTTTCCTTGCATTTAATGTCCGTGCGTTTGCTATTGTTAGCGCAGCATATATATTTTATATTAAAAACACTAACACTGAGTTTTTAAATTACTAATTTATTAAAAACACTATGTTAAAATTTTGTAAAAAATTATTTTTTTTCTGCAAAAAATAAAAATAAAACAATAATAAAAGTATTTAATATATTTATAAAGCTATATTTAGCTTTAACAATAAAAGTTTAGTATATTTGTTTTTTTAAACAAATTATATTTTTAAACTTAAATTAAAATAAATATAAAAAAAAAGCTAATGTTTAGTTTTTGTTTTATTTAAGTTTTATTAAAAAAGCTGCTTTATAATACTGCAGTTTAATAATAGTTGCTATTAAAGCTTAGTTTAAAAAAAAAAGCAAATAAAACAACATATAAAAATAAATGTTTTATAATTTAGCTATTATTTTAAATAAATTTGTTAATTATTATTTAAATAATTATTAATAATTTTATTATTAATAAGCGAAAAGTTTTGTATAGTTTTTTTTTAATTATTTTAAAGTAGAAAATTTTGCTATTACAAGCAGTATTTTTTATGTATTATATAAATTATTTAATATATAGTTTATAAAAACTAACTTTTTAAACATTGTTAAAACAAGCTTTAAAAAGCTATTTAAACAAATAATTTAAATAAACATTATTAAACAAAATTATTTAAATAATAATAATAATAATAATTTTAGTAATAAAACTAATACAAAAGTTTTATTAAATATAAAGTTTATTAAATTAATATTAACAGTTAAAAAAAACTGCTGCATTTTAATATAATTAAATATAATAGTTTATTTTAAAATTAATATTAAACTAATTATACTGTATATAGCAAAAAAAATTGTAATAGTAATGTTTATAAATATAAGTTTAAAACTAATAAATGTACTAAATTATATAAAAATAATAATAAAGTAAATATTTTAATATGTTAATTTTATTATATAAAACAAACTAATAAAGTTTTAATAAATCGAAAAATTAATATAAGTACTATTTATAAAAAAAACAGATTTGTTAAAAAAGTAGTATAACTATATACTGTTTTATATATTTTTAAATATTTTAAATTAAGTTAATAATAAAAACTAAACAGTTATTAAATAAATAATAGCTAAAAAAATAAAAATACAAATAAAAGTATAACTAGTTAATTATTAATAATTATAGTATAGTTTTATAATAGCTAATAATATAATGTTATAAATTATTTTTTTTTAAAAAAAAATATAACTATTTAAAGTTTTTAAAACTAACAGTTTAGTTTAAACAATAAAAAAAAAACTAGTTATTAAATAATATAACTTAAAGTGTTAAAAATATTGTAACTTTTATAAATATAGCAAAATTGTTTAATATATTAATTGTAATAGCTGTAAAAATAAATATAAAAAAAAAAAGTATAAGCTATTAATATGTTGTATTAATTACTACAAGTTTTTTTTTATAAAATATAAAAAATGTTTTATAATGTTTAAAAAAGTTTATAAAATAATTGTTTAGTTAAAAAAAAAAAAACTTTAAACGATTAAAAAAACTAAAATAAAATGTTATATAAATATAAACTTAATAAAAAAAAAAACAATATAAAAGTTATTTTTAATATAAACTATAATATATATAGCAATAATATAAACAATATATAAACAAATAGTTAGTAAAAATGTTTTAAAAATAACAATATAAAGCAGTATTAATTAAAAAAGTTTAAACAGCAACTTTAAAAATAGTACAAGTAGCACTAAAGTAACAATATAGCAACAAAACAATATTAAAATAACAAAAGTTTAAAAAGTTGTTTAATTAGTAGAAATAGCAACTATAATTGCTGCAGCTTTAGTTAATAAGCAGTAAAAACTATATAAAATAGCTTAGATTGCTAAAAACTGCTTTAATATATTATTACAAACTTTAAATTTAAAAAACAAATAAGTTAATAAATAATAAATTTTTAATAAAAAAATACTGCAATATTAATTATATATATAGCTAGTATAAAAAAAAAAAGCTAAAAATAGTATAAATAAATGTAAAAAAATTGTTTGAACTAATAATTGAACTGTTTAATATATACTAAAAAATAAAAGTAAATATAATATATGTTTAAAAATTATAAACTAAAGCAAATATTTAAAAATAAAACTATATAAAATATAATGTTTATATATTAATAAATAGTTAAAATAAAATAAATAAACAGTTAAAAGTAATAACTTATATATATAAAAAAACTTAGTTATAAATGTAATAATATTAGTTTTTGTTAATAAAAAATATATTGTAAATAAATGTTAATAAATATATAATATTAAATATATATTATAAACTTTATATAATAAAAATAATAAACTATATAATTAGTTTATTATTAATATTAAACTATATAGTTAAAAAAAATTAAAATATAAAAAATTTAATATTTGAACTAAAAGTTAAAAATAAAAATAAAAGCGCTAATTTTATTAAGTAGTTAATATATAATAAAATATTTTTTATAAATATTTTTAATATATTAACTTATTAAATAAAGTATATAATAAATATAGTTTTTTTTAATATTTTTTTTATAAGTATTATATTATTAAATAATAAATTGTTTAAGTTAAATTATTACATTTAAATAATTATGTTATTAAAACAAAACATTTTAATTTTAAATAGTTATAAATTATATTTAAAAATAAATAATAAATTAATTTTTATAAGTTATATAGTAAATAATATTGTAAAATTATTTAAGCTTAATTTAAAAAAAGTTAATTAAATAAAACATTTAAATATTTATATAAAACAGTTTTTATATATTTTTGTAGCAGCAATAAAAGCAGTAAATAAACTATTATAAAATAAAAGCTATATTATGTTTTAATAAATAAAAAAATGTTAAAATGTTTTTAAGTTGTATTAAATTAAATAAAAAATAAAATTAAAATTAAAACTTAAAACATAAAAGTAATAAAAATATATATAAAAATATAAAAAATATTTTTAAATAATTTAAAAAATTAAATATATATATTAAATAAAACAAATTAATAAAGTTAAAACGGATTATTATTTATATAAATTTATAACATAAATAAAACTAAGTATAAATTTTAAAGCTTTTTTGTTTTAAGTTAATAACGAAATAGTTAAAAACAATTTAAATAAAACAAATATATTATGTTAAAAAGTTTTTAAATGTTTTTTAAACAAAAACAACTTAAATTATAATTTATTAAATAATTAAAAAAAATTAAAAACGAAAATTTTTTAAATTATATTAGTTATAATAAAAAAAATTAAAAAAAATATAATTAATATAATAAATATATTGTTAAGTTTTAATTATATATTAATTTAACTATTTTAAGTTTATTAAAATATTATAAAAAGTTATATTAAAATATTTTTTAATAAATATTTATAAATAAAACATTTTTTATAAATTTAATAATAAATAAAAATAGCAATAATTTTTAAAATTAATAAAAAAAACTAAATAATAGTTAAATTTTAATGTTTTATAACTTTATTTTTATATATAAATAAAAACTTAAAAAAGTTTTATATAAAATAAATAATATAAACTATATTATAATATAAAATTTTAAACTTAAAATATAAAAAAGTTTTGTTTAAATAATTAGCTATAAATTTAATAGTTTTATTTATATATAATATAAAACTAGTTTTAACAATAAAAAAAAAAGTTATAATAATTACAATAAATATTTAAAAAGTTTTTAATATATTATTTTATAAATGTTTATTTTAAAAATTACAGTAGTAAAAATAGCTTTTAGTTCTAATATATATAATTGATTTTTTTTTTATAAAAAAAAAAGTATATATAAAGTTTAAAACAGTTATTATAAAATATTATTTAATAAAATATAATATTTTACAAAAATTGCTATAGTTATTAATTTTATATATATTATATTTAATTAAACTATTTAATATAAATTTAAAATTATAAATTAAATATATAAATAATATTAATTTGTAGCAAATTTTTTAATTGTTAAACAAAAATGTTTTTTTAATTATATAAAATATATAAAATATTTTTATTTATAGTAATATAAACAAAATCTTTTTTATTTTAAAAAAATATAAAGTTTTATATATTACAAAAAATAAAAATAATTATAACTTAAAAATTGTAATAAATAATAGTTTTTATATAAATTTAATAATAAATATAAAAAATAGCAAAATTTTAATTTTATAATAATTAAAAGTTTAATTTAATAAAAAATTAAAATTTTACAAATATATTAAAAAATAAACAAATAAAATTATAAAGTTTATAAACTTTATAAAAAATTTTATAAATATAAAATATAGCTTGTTAATATAAATATTATATAAAGCTATAATTATATATATTATATTTATAGCTTTATATAAATATAAAATATAATATAACAATAAAATTAAACTAGTAATAAATTGTATTTAATTAAATAAAACAAATATTAATATAAAACTAAAATATTATATAAATAAAATTAAATGTATATTTTTTATAATAGTAAAAGTAATTTTATTAATATAAAAAATTATTTTAATTACAATTATTTTTAAAAATATAAAATTTTTAATAATATAAGTTATATTTAATAAAGTATTATATAAATTTATATATTAATTATAAACTATAAATATAAATTATTTTTTAGTAATATATTTAAACTATTAAATTATTAAAAAAAATAAAAAAACAAATATTATAAAATATTTAAAAACTAAAATATAAATAGTTATAAAACTAATTATAACAATTAAAAAGTTTAAACTAGTAATATTGTAATATTTATTAAACTTAAAAAATAATTTAATAAAAAAGCTTTCAAAAAAAAATATAGCAAAAAAAGTTAAATTTTAGTTTAATAAATTATTAAATAATAATATAATAATTTTTTTAAATAGTTTATAGTTAAAAAAAAAAATAATAAATTATAAATATATTATTTATAAAAATAAAAAGTTAATAATAGTTTATATAAATTAACTAAAACTAAAATTAATTAATTTTAATAATAAAACAATAAAAGTTTAAAAAAAGTTTAAATAAATAATTAAAATAAAGTTAATTTAATATTATATTTAAATATATATTAATAATATAAAAATAATTTAAAGCTTATAAAATAATATATTACTATTAGTTTAATAAACTTATTTAAATTTTTAAAAAATAATAAAAAAATATAATATTAAAATTAAATAATATTTTAATTATTATAAAGTTAAAAATAATAAGTTTATTGTTAGAATATTAGTATTAGTTATAACTATATGTTGCAGTTTGTACGCTGTAATATTTATATTACAGTTGTATAAACAGGTATATAGTTACGTAGGCAGACACCTACTTTATATGCTAGCAGAAATTTCATTTATAATAAAATCTCCAGCTATACAAAGAAACTTTTTTTAAATATAATTATCAATATAAATATAGTATAACTAGCTTTGTATTTTATTTATATATAACTTATATGTACTATTGTATATATATAGCTTATTTAACATTAATTAATAGTTGCGAAATATATTATAAATTGGCAAAAATAAAAACAAAGCTAACTTAAGGTTTAATTAAACCTGATAAGTTTTTATATCGTACTTTGAAGTTTTTACTTTGTATAAATCAAATAATTTTTATACAACAAAGTTTGAAATAGAAAATCAAATTTAACTATTATATCGAAATATACTTTATAACATTATAAAGTTTTAAATACAAAAAATAATACTAAAAGCGATAATATATAATTATATTAAACTATTTATTGTATAACAGTTAAACAATAAAACTTTTTTATTTTTTATTTTATATTTTCAATTATTATAGTATTAAAACAGTTATACAACAAAAAAAAACTTTCTATTATATGCAATAACAATAACTAATATAACAAGATTGCTTCCAACTATAGACTTTTAAAATATTATATACAAAAATATATCAATGTTTAACTATAAAATTAAAAGCTTAATATTATAATAATAACATTAATTATATTTAATATTTAAATAGTTTGTTATATTACTAAATATAAATATTTAAATTTAACTAGTTAACTATTACAAAAGTTGTACATTAAAAACTTTAAACATTAAATATATAAAACATAAGATTAAATAAATAGATTAATTTAACAAAAATTATTTAATATCTTAAAACAAAAAAGCATACGATATAATAGCAACAATAGTACAAAACAACAAATAAAACTTATATAAATTATACAAAGCTAATACTTGCTTAACAATAATAAATAAGCTTTTTTTTTAACTACTTAATCGATTTTACTACTTTTTGTACAAATACTTAATTTATCGACTTCAAACTAACAATTTTATATAACTACAAATAATATAAATATACTTTAACTAAAACTAATATAGCTAGAACTAATTTTAAATATATATTTTTAAACACTTATAAAAAGAAACAATAAACTATTTATACAATTAATTATCGAATATAAATATATTTTTAACTTTATATATTAACATATAACAATTATTAGCTATAAGCTAAATTTTTAACTAGTTTATAAATACTTTATAATATATTACTTTTTATATATTTTTAAATAACAGTTTTATATTTATATAATATTTGATTTAACAATATTAAATATATTTTTTGAGTTATTTTTGACTTAAAATATATAAAACAAAATAATTTTACTAAAAAAGTACGCTATTTTTTAAAAAATATAAAAAAAAAAAAAAAACTATTTTAGCAAGCTATATAACTTATTATATAACAAAGTACAACTATTTATTAATATATACTAACGACTTGAAATAATAAAAAACTAATACTACGCTATTTTTCCGATAATATTAAAAAGTTATATAAAAAACTTTTATATATATAATATTAAACTAGAAAAAATATAAAGCAAAATTTATTGTATAATAAATACTTACTTTAATATTAATATAAACTATAGCTAATACTAAGCTAATTAAACTAATATTACTTTTATATAAACTAAAAAAAAAAACTCCGATTTATTTGCTTATAATATACTCGACATTATAATTATAAAGCTTACGAAAATACAGCGAATTTTTAGTACAAACTACTAAAGCAAAATTTAATTTAACATAACTATTATATAAACATACTAAAATATACTAAAGCTAACAATAGCTTTAATATTTTAAAAACTTATATATAAAAGCTTTTTTGCTAATTTACAAACTTGCTTTTAAATAGCAAACAAAAATAAGTTAAAACATTTTGTACAAAAAACAAACGATATATATTTTACTAATTAAAAATATTATTAAAACAATTATATAAAAAAGTTTCGACTTAAAAATATACAAAAATTTCTAAGTTTATTTAATATTTGATAAAACTTTATATAACTAAAAAAACAACTTATTTAAAACTTTCGTATAAACAAAAAATATTTTATATACAAAAAATTAAGCTGTTAATTAATTAACTATATATTTTAAAAAAAAGCCTATACTAAAAGCACATATTTTAACTTGTACAAAACAATTTTTAATTATATATTAATACCTGATTAATTTTTAGCATATTTTACAAAATATAAAAAGTACGCTAAACTAAAATCAAATAAAAATAACTAAAAAATCAATAAAAAACAAAAAAATCAATCGATTTAGTTTTTTATAAATAATATATTTATATATTATACAATAAATAAAAACATTTAAAACTAAAATATTACTATTTTATTTAACTAGTTTATATTAAATAACCAATATTATATAAAATACTAAAATAAACTATAAAATATAAACACTTTTAATTACTTAACAATAAAAAAAATATAACTAAAAATCTACTTTTAAATATATTTTTGTACAAAAATAAACTAAATATTAAAAACAATATATATTTATTTTAATAACAACTATATAATTACTGCAATTAATACTATATAAATAAAAAACATACTAAATATAACAACTTATTATATTTTTGATATAGCAATACTATTTTTATTTTTTTTCAAAAATGTTAATTGCTTAAAAATATATTTCGATAATATAAAAGATCTAATTATACAATATAATAAAAAAACTATTTTTATTATATACAAATAGAAACACTTATTTTTTAATATAAATTTATAAAAAGTCGGCATATATTTTATAAAAACAGAATTTCGACAGCTATATCGCTGTTTCAGATACTTTTGTACAAAATGTTTATATAAAATGCTCAATCGTATAAAACATAATATAAACTATTTAACTTTGAAAAAAATCTAAAAATTTTATTATTATTGTTAATTGTACAATTAAACACTTCGACGTTTCAAGTTTTCAATTAAAAATAATTGCAATTTTAATTATAAAATAATAATTAATACTATATAAATAAACAGCAAACAAATTTTTTATGTTATTAATGCTGCAATATTTTTTTAAGCAGTAACATTTTTAAAATTTATGTTTGTATATAACATATAAAAAATACTATATAAATATTAAATTAATATATATCAAAAATTGCTAAACTATATTATCTACAATTTAAATATTAATTTTTTATCTAAAAAATTTCGAAACTATATATAAATAATAAATATATAATATTATATAATATTTATTAAAGTTTATTAAACAATAAACAAAATAGAAAAAATATATAAACTATTTTAATATATATACAATATTTTTAAAACAAAAATAAACTATTATATAAAACAAAAGTTAATTTTGCAAATAATAATCAAAGCTTTAAACAATATTATAAAACTAAATAGCTTTATATTTATTTTACTAATTTTTAACATATATCCAAAAGTTAACTAAAACTTACTTTTATCGCTAAATATTATACAAAAAGCTAAAGCAATAAAAAAAGCAATAAAAATATTATATAAAAAATATACAAAAGTTAAAATCAATTATATAATTAATAAATATAACAGTTTAACTATATATAACATATTTTTATTATTTTTAAAAAGCGAAATATTTATATAGAAAAAAAAGCAAAGCTAAAATAAACTATATAAAATCTAATCGATTAAAAAATCAGATATTATTATCGATTTAATAAATAGCTCGGTATATTTTCAATATATATAAATAAAACTTTATTACTATATAAAAAAAACACAATTACTAAAAAACTAAAAAATAAATTTAATAAAAGTTTAATATTTTTAAACTTTTATTATATAAAAAAAATATAATAAACTAAAAAAAAACATAAATATATATATAACTTTTATATAATAAATTAGCTATAGTTTTTTTATAGCAAAAGAATAAAAAATGTATGCACTAGTAGTAAAACTGCGAAAAAACGGCATAATTAATACATTTAGAGCGCTATTTAAAAAATCAGATATTACTAAAATCAACAACTTTGTTGTATAAAAAGTTTTCTAGTTTATTAAATATAATTAAACAGAATATAGAAATATTTGAATCTTTAAGTTTTATTTTGTATAAAAAGTTAAAAAAAAAACAACTAAGCTATACAAAAAGTTAAAACTTGTTATATAAAAATATAACAATTTTAAAAAAAAATCAATATTTATTTAATTTTTGATTATTTAGCAAATAAGCCAAAAACTATTATTTATATTTAAACTTTTGCTAATTTGCAACTATAAAATTTTAAGTAAACTTTAAAATATTATACAAGTATATATACAGTCAAAAAATAAACTAGCAAAAAAAATTTTTACATAACTGCTAACTAAACTAAAGTTTAAATATTTTAAAAATACTATTTTAAAAATCATATAACTATTATATAAACTAGCTAAATTAAAATTATATTAGTTTAAAATATACTATTAACACTATTGCAAAAAACTCGATATATTTATATTTATATACAATTTATATTTTTTATATACAATAAAATAAGTTAACAATTTTAATATTATAAGTTTATAAACAAATGATATATTTAATTTTATTACGCCGAATTTTTCAGCAAAAAAAAAATATAAACTATAACAAGCTAGCTTTTATATAAAACTAAAAAAAACATTTTAATTAAATCACCCGATTAAATTTAATAGCAAACAAATTATTTTATTATATAAAAATAATATAATTTTAACTTAAAAAAGCTAAAATAATTAATTAGCTTTAATTAACTATTATATAAAAAAAGCTGCTTAAAAATACATTTTACAATATATATAAAAAGCATATATTAATAATATATATTAACTAGAAGCTATATACAACTTGTTAATAGCTGTACAAATAACTGATTTTTAATTAAACAATATTAAGAATTTAAATCAAAAGATCTAATAACAAACAAATAACTTTAACTATAAATTAACTTTTGTATTATTAAACCTAAATTGTACAAAATTGTTTATATTTACTAACAAATTATTTATAAACAATATAAATATAATTTTATAGTTTAGATTTATTATCGTACTAGCAACAGAACAATATATAAAAAACAATTTAAGTTTTGAAATTATTAGTAATATTATATACTAAAACTTAAGCAAATATAAAAAAGTCATTTATAGTATATTTGCAAATAAGCTATATAGTATAGTTAATAGTTTCGATAGTACAATTGCTTTATATATAATAATTTAGCAAATTTTAACTATATTAAAAATTACTTTAATTTTAGCAGTTTTATATTCAAACTTAAAATCTTTATATAACTGTTTAGTTAAATTTAAAACAACATAAAAAAAACAACTTATAATTAATATTATATTATTTTGCAAATTGTACAAAAAAAAAGAAATTTTTAAAGTATAATAGGTAAATAGCGCCGATAATTCTGCTGATATATTTACAAAGCAAAAACTAAACTAAGCACTTAAAACTTTAGTATTTATTAATAAGTTTATTGTATAAATCGAAATATTAATAAATAAAGTAAAAACAAACATATAATAAAAAAACAACTATTATATAAAAACTGCTTTTTTTTTGTATAAAAAAGCATATATTTAAAATATTACAAAAGATTTATTTTTAATAAACAAGTTTTAGTAATATAGTAATAACATATGCAACTTTTTTTGTATATTTTAAGTTCGATTTTTAGTTAAAACATATATTTAAAATAAGCTAATATAAATAATATATTTTAGATATAGTTTTTTTTATATAATATTTTATTTTTATATAATATAAAACGACTTTTATATAAAAGCCGCTTTTTCTTTTATATAAAAAAATATATACTTAAATACTACAAAAAACTTACTTTTAATAAACAAGTTTTAATAGTATAATAATAACATATATAATATTTACTATATGTTCTAAGTTTAATTTTTAACTAAAATATATACAGCTTTAAGTTTATATTAATTATAGATTTAAAACTATGTTGATTTTTTTTTTTCCTTTTTTTTCTGTTGTATATACTTAAAACTACCTACATACAATATAGCTTTACCTTATATCAACAGCTACATATATATATAACATATTTTTACTCTATGTCAACAGTTATATATATATACGATATATTTTTATTATTAACAGCTATATATATATATAACATATTTTTACTATATATTAACAACTATATATATATACAATATATACTTACTATATACTAACTAATATATATATATATAACACACTTTTATTTTAAATCAACTAATAAACATATATATAACAAACTTTTATATTTAAAAAAAAATCGAAAAATATATATACATTTAACAACTTATATACAATATAAAACATTTTAATATATATATATACAAAAAACATTTATATAGTACATATAAAAAAAACATTATTGAAAAAAACTAAAAAATTAAATTTGTTATTTTTTAACTACTGTATAAAAAACAAAGCAAAACTAAATCTTTTTTTTTTTTTTTTTTTTTTTTTGCTTTTATAAGCTATGCTAAAAATAACAAATGCTATATAAACGTTAAATATATATGCTGCATATACTTTTTTAAAAGCTAAAAATTTAACAATATTTAATAAACGGTGCGCTAATATAACATTAACAACTATTTTAAAAGCTATTAATGTATAGCAGTATAACCAAACTCTAACTTTGGACTAAAATAGCTTGAAAGTACTTTTTTTAGTATATAAGTTTTGCTTAAATGTTTGCAAAAATATTTAAAGCTAACACTTAAAAAATAATGTCAGTAAAAAAAGCGGTACAAATAATGCTTTTTTTAGCTTATTGTACAATTAAATATATTAGCTAAAAATATACAAAAAGATTTATTTATACGAAAATAAATGTATATTTATATAAAGCGACTATATAAAAGCTTAACAAACTTAGCTTTTAGTTAAAAAGCTGTATATTTTTACTGTATTATTGTTTTTAGTTTAAACAAAGTTTTAAAACTACAACATGCTGCTTAAAAAAGCAAACATAAAACAAAAGCAAGTAGCAGCTATTGTACTGTTGCTGCTGCTACTGTATAATGAATATATATATATAAGTAAATAAATATATGTAAGTATATATATATATATATATATATATGTATGTATGTTATATATATGTATATATAAATAGATGAATAAATAAATAAACAGATGTACGAAAAAGAAATAAAAAAAAAAAAACAAAAACGGATAAAAATTAGCTAGATATTTATATCTGAGATTTTATGCTGTATAAGTTAACACTTTAACTAATATTGTTTATTTTTTTTATATAATATTTAATATTTTTTTCTTTTTATACAGCAGTTATTTATTAAACAAACAAATTAACAAATAACTACTAATTAATTAACTATATAAAGCTTACTAAATCAACTATTAATAATTTATTATAAACTTTATTACTATATAAAAAAGTTATTTTCAATAAATTAACTATAGCTAACAATCTAATAAACAGCGATTTGTTATTTCAACTAATCAAAAATATTATATAATATATAAACTAAGTTAATATAACAAACAACTAAACTATGCTATTTATATATAGCTGCAAAACAATCGACTTATTATATAATAAAACTAAACTACTACAAAACATATTGCTTTTTTATTTTTTATTTTTTTACTTTTATATAATATTTAGTTATAACTAAAAAAAAAAAAAGCTAATATTAAAATATTAGTATTAGTTACAACTATATGTTATAGTTTGTATACTGTAGTATTTGTACTATAGTTATACAAACAAGTATATAATTATATAAGCAAGCACTTATTTTATATGCTAGCAGAGATTTCATTTATAATAAAATCTCCAGCTATATAAAAAAACTTTTTTTAGATATAATTATTAATATAAATATAGTATAACTAGCTTTATATTTTATTTATATATAACTTATATATATTATTATATATATATAGCCCATTTAATATTTATAAATAAATTAGTTAAAATTAATATAAAACTATATAAAATTAATAAAAACTATAGCTTAATTATATATAAAATGTAAACAAAAAATTAAAAATTAAAAAAGTTTATTTAAAAAATATAATAAAATAAAACTGTTATAAAACTATTAAAACAATATTAAAACTAAAAACTGCAATATTATTTTATTTGTTTATAAAAACTAAAAGTTTTGTTTAAAGCTTTGTTATATTATTTTTTAGTAATATATATAAATTATAACAATTTTAAATAATATTATAAAAAGTTCAAATATAAAAATATAAAAACAAAATATATATATAATAAAACAACAAGCTTAAAATATTTAATATATTATAAAAAATTAACTAAAGTATAAAATAAATAGTTCTAATTTAAAAATATATTAAAATATTTAAAATATATAAATAGCGCTAAAAAAGCAAAATATTTATAATATATTATAACTAGTTTAATTAATTTTTATATATTTATAAAAGTTATAAATTATTTTAAAATATATATATAATAAAAAATAAAATAACAATATAAATAGCTATAATTTATAATTTTATTGTTGTTTATTTTATTTTATTTTATAGTTTATTAATTAAAAAAAGTTATAAAAAAAAAAAATATAAAAAAAAAAAAAAAAGCTATAAATAAAATATAAAACAAAAACAAAAAATATAATATAATATAATATAACTACATTTAATAGTTATAACTATATTTTATAATTATTTTTTTTTTTGTTTATAAATATAACATACTAAAAATACTACAAACTAAATTTGCAAAAAATATACTTAAGTTTTATAAGTTAACAACAATATAAATATATTACTATATAATTAACTATATATAACTAAGTACTTGCTTGTACAAAAAAAAAAAAAAGCAATAAAAAGCTAAACTTTCAGCAAATCAACAGTGGTTAAAAGTTGCTAAATAAATAGCTTATTATAGTTGTAAGCGTAGATCTTAGCCTAGCACGCCCTTAATGCCCTTCGGGAGGCTCTGGGGTCTCTGCTACGCAGAGGCCCCCCGGCGTCAAATATACCAACCAACCAACCAACCGGAACGGCCTCATTCGAAAGGTGCTTATTGGAGCTATCATCGTCGTTAGCATCTTTTCGATAGCGACCTTCCTCACTCTTGCGTTACAGTGCCGTCCTGTAACACTGAACTGGGGCATCGGAAAGGGAGAATGCGTTGCCCCTCACGTCATTACCGACATTGCATACGCGTTTTCGGCAGCCGATATCGCGAGTGGATGGCTTTTCTCAGTAAGTTGTCTACCCCGCTGACATACACCTAAGCATGCCTTTTGCTTTTTCCAGTATATGGGCTGAAACTGATAATATGACGGAATAGACATTGCCGATTGTGATGCTGTGGAATGTACAACTTAGTCTTCGTGTCAAGCTCTCAGTCATTATTCTCCTTGGCTTCTCGTTCACGTAAGCCTATGCTGAACACTCGATTACGGCAGACTTTCCACTAACCCATTAAAACAGAAGTAGTATAGCTACACTTGTACGCCTTAAGTACGTCGTCGACCTTGGCTCTCTAGGTTCAACGGATCCTGGACTTCCCTTGCGCTTGTTAGACTCAATCATCTGGTGAGTTACCATATTTCTTTCAACTTCTTCAGAAGGAAGTGCAAGCAATACTATCAAGACTTGTGCTATTGCATGCTCTATAGTAACCGATAACTTCCTGTTTCTAACCCTATGATAATTATCAGGTCCCATCTTGAAATTGCGTTAGCAATCTTTGCCGCATCGCTCGCTGCCCTGCGCCCTCTTCTCAAATTCATCAGCACGCGAGGCGACACCACTACCAAGAGCAATGGCCGGTCCGAGTCGCGCCCCATAGGTAGAATGGCTTCCGCAATACGTCTAGATGATCTGAAAGAGAACCAGTTTGATGATGGCGGGAGCCAGGAGTATATTTTACACACGGGCCAGGACCAGGCAAAAAATGGCCGCGAGAGCCAGAGCGGCATCTACATGACAACAAGGATAGAGGTATCACATCATGCAGTGTGAGAAAATCCTTGGTGGCTTCACACAATTGTGCGTCATCAGTCGGCGAGATTCCTGCTGGCCGCAAAACGGTCTACCTGCGGAGAAGTGCGACCTCCACGTGCCACTGTTCATGTGTCACACTATTATGTTGAAAAGTGTTCGAAAAACCTTCATCCTAATTTTGCTTGTGAAAGACTAGCACAAGGCTTGGGGGTTTTGTAAAATAGAAGTTGTATAATCATCCACGCCGGTATACCTAATGTAAGTATATATAGATACCAAACAGACTAGCTGTGCTAGATTTATAATAAAATAGACTTCTAGAGCTTCGGGGACTCCACTATGAGGTGCTGTTGAGTGTTTCCATTCATAATCATTAGCTAATGCTTGTCAGTGCCAAAATCATACCTTCACGTACAACCCAAATCTCTAATATCTACTCGTACGATGATGGAAAATCCAAGTACGACCTACATTATGACGCAGAAAAAATGACGCCGTTAATGCTCCAGTATTCGCAGTATATGTACGTACTGGTACGCGACATAAATCTTTTGTGTGGTCTCTTCGTATGGTACTATTGCGAATTGAACACCGATGCCAAGAACTATGTTTCGTCATCCTTTAAGATACGAAAATATGGTTTTCTATACTATCTACTACCTATCCTAGTGGATTTCCTTGATTGGATACTCACCATCATAGATGAACTTTGAGAGAAAGCCACGTCCACGAATATTCTAGAATGTAGCCCCAAGTCCCATATAAGCTGCATACTACTCGAATATGTATAGAAAACATGTTGGGTATTGTGGAAGTCAAGTATGTCATACGGACCCATTTATTGAGGGGTTTCCGAGACCTTTCTTGCCCTTGTGTATATACATAGGCTGGCTCGGTCCCCTCCTCTTCAGAGTTTTCTAGAGAGTAAGAGACCCTTTGAAGCCATAGCCATTTATTAGATCAATAAGAATCACAATTACCAAGTCCAGTATAACTGCCTTTGTGACAATTAGGACATGCTTATGGTATTGCGGAAGTCAAGTAGGATAAGCATGTCGAGTAGTGGAGTCAGGTTTAGGATAGTAATGATTTCAGCCTTCTTATTATCTAGTATATTGAAACGGAACGGGCACACAACCCTCTAGAGGATTGGCCATGGCCACCTTAATAACTTCTAGAGATTTGAAGGGAGAAAAAAAGACAATCTGGGAAAACAATCGTGTATTTTTGGGGATGTTGCTGACCCCTATAAGCCAGCATGACTGTTCTATAGCCTTCCTCGAAAACCTACGCTTCTAGACTAGCTAAATATATAAGAACAATTCAGACTTGATCAGAATTAGCTAATCTATCCCCCTTGCAACTGTGTTGCCCGCACTGTCCCAATATGTGGTATCAAGGTTCGTATGATGTATCAAAAGTAAACCTCCCAAGCCCGTCTAGCTGCTTCTATTATGTCCATGTTGGTATAAACTAATAATATCATGACGTATCATGACCGAGTGGCCTCGTATTTTTGTGCTCCTCGGCGCCACTATGCTCCCCTGCGCTTTGGGTCTATCGTTATTAAGATGGCGAAGGGCAATTGTATAGTACTAGCTTTTGGTAACGGAGAACTTAATGTAGTGCGTTTAACAGCTACTATAGGCGGACCAGCAAAACTATGCCCTGTCTCGCGCGTAAAGGACAAACTTTTATATTTTATCAATGCAGTACTATATCAGACCAACGCCTAGGCTTGTAGATAACATCCCTAGAGGAGTACCGAAAGGGGATCGGGTTATTCCTAGCAAATGGTCACATACCCTAACTCCGGTGACCGATACCGAAATCAGAAAGTTTCCATGCAAGATATCTTATCTGAATAGAAGGATAATTCATTGTTGGCGGATAGCCCTAACGGAGCGGAGCTGAGATATTTCCATTTTCCGGCAAATATGCAGCAGGTGGCCCATGAGCAGCGGTGCTATTAGAAGCCGTTGAAGACCGACAGGCAAAGATTAAAGACCTCGAAGACTCCGCTCTTAGGACATACCAAAAAGTTTGTGGAAACATTTAATTAGCCTATTCCAGTCACTAATGTTAGCGCAAGTAGCTCGAGTGGCTTCTCTTGAAGCAACATCAGGCATCCATATTTGAGGCAAAAGCTGCCCTACGCAGAGCAGATGAAAGTGTCAGGTAAGGGCGCGTAATTATGACATTCACACTTGTGACTATTTTCTTCGTGAGTGAGCCCTCGATATGGAGTGCTATAAAACACAATCGTCTCGAAAGCCTGTCCGGCTGATAGGATTCTATTAGCTCCCACCCGGATTTACTGCGACATTCTTTGGTATGAACAACCGAGAAATTAACCAGGCCAACTGGATGAGCCTCGATAAGCAAATACGCTACGTGCGTCTGTACTACTCCGCCCATTTACATGAATTCGTCTACAAGGCTATACTGGCATTTATTGCGCCTTAGTTGTTGTGACCATATTGGCCATCATTGTTATTGTTTCCGTTACATTTAATCCATGGCACAGCGCCCTTACTCGGGGTTTCGGTCATATTCCGTTCGTGTGGTTTGCCGAGCATGCAAGATTCCATGATTACTTAAAGAAAAGTCTTATGCGCTACAAAAAGTTTGATATTAAAACGGAACGTGTGCTTAACACACACTGCACTTTGGAGACCTGAAAAGGAGTCACAATAGCACTCCCAAAGGTTTTCTTACGTTGATAATCTCGAAATTAAAACAATAAGTAAAATTTAGTGTAGAAAAGCTGCCTGCCTAGCTAACTCAGGCAGCCTGTATAGGGTACTACTAGGAATAAATAAAACCATTCAAAACAACTGTGCCAGTATAGCCCTAATAAATACACTCCTATGTACTGGTTTACCCGCACTGTCAAAAGAAGCATGCTTCTAGAGCTTCTAAGATCCTGGGGCAAGTAGAGCTGCACAGAGAGATAAAATTAAGAAATTGACGGACACAAAGAAAAATAGGAAAACCGAAAGCCCCGGTGATGCAATGACAGCCGCTGAGTCTTCGGTTGATATTACGAGGATAGAAACCTCAGCCTTCAGGCGTCACTACATCCGTGGCTGTTTTTGGTTAAATAGGATAAAGTAGGGCGACGGTGTTCAGAAAGTGGTGACATAACAGGCCACAAATCAACAATGGAAACTTCGAAGTGTAACAGGGGCTTGCTTCTAGGGCTTAGACAATTTATATAAGTACTATTTTTGGCCTCTAAAGGTCTATATATATAAAAATAAAATCATAAATGAGTATCGTTGGATATTTTATAGTATTCTTTTTAAATGGTGTTTTAGCGAAGCTTTATCACGCAATAGAACTATAGTACGCCATAACACTACTTATCAAAGGGAAATCCTATCAAGCTGGGGATTTGAGTATCTATGGCTATTTATATATGAGATAGCGATAAGCTGTTGCGCCAATGCGAAAGGAACGCCGGCGGCTGCAACTTAACTGCGACTGGAAAAAGCAGAAACGATAGAGCCATCATACCATCATAAAGAGCTATTAGCGTCCTTCGTGCTGTGTGTTCAATTTTTGTTTTCTTAACCCCCGTGATCTAGTAGTAAATTCATCTTTTCTAGGTACAGTAAGGGCATAGACACGTACAAGATATTCCAGTTGTAAATAGATATAACGATAATTTTCACGTATTATTATCTCCCCTCTACTATCACAATACAATTATCTATTCCGACAAGAGATACCTGCTGATCTGGTATGGGTATAATCGCTAAACTCCGGTCCACACTCCATAAAGTGATATAATGTCATGATCTAGTAATCGCAAGTCCTACTAAATCCTCCGAGGAATTTTGTCCCTCATCTCTCCCGTGTAATCGATCCGGCGCTGATAACGAAACTTCTTTTCCCTCCCCCCTTTCTACAGTCACAAGAACGTGCGTGTCCAGGTCGCCTGTTCCCCATACATCCCGTGGCGTTGAATTCGGCCACGTTACTCGGTCACGATAGCTACCACTTGGGGTTGAGGTTGAGGTTGGCTTCCTTCTGAATACCGACACGACTTTCGGGATAGCTGGAATGCCGATGACGAGATAGCCGAAGGTTTGCTCCGCAATCGCCCACAGGTTGATGGTCATCACATTGAATAAAATATCGCCCGTTCTATAAGCAGCGGTGACGTAGATTACGCGTGCTACGGCACTACCTGTGGCACTATATATTCAATCATGTTAGCTCGCTGTTAGGAAGCTGGAGTAGGGGGTTCTACCGCGACTCTAACGACACTATTGGAACATTATAATGTTGTCAAGTCGGGCATTTGACCCCCTATAGTTACTTATAAGTAGTTTACAGTAGGACTTCAGTGCTGCCTAACTAGGCTGCTGAATATGGGATACACTTACAGCGCGCCAATCAAGAAGAGGACTGATACACCTATTTTCTTAATCCTGGACATGTTCAACTTCCATATGACCCAATGGGGTGCAATAAGCACAGTGATGTCCGAGATGACGTTGATAACGCCCGAGGCAAGGTTATATTTGGCCACGTCGATATTGCATTTCGGGGTGCCTACCTCCTCGGGCGGGCATTGGAAAGCCTCGATGAATGTTCCAATCAAGTAAAAGACAGCATTACTCCAGATCAGACTGTGTAGGATCCAAAAGAGAGCATTCCTGGTGCCCTTGGGCACCCAAAGGAATATCCAGTCGAGTAAGATGGCGATTTTCAAAAAGACGATATTGAGGCCAAAAAAGACACTCCCAATCTTGAAGTTCTAACGACTCGTTAGTTTTCTCTCACCTCTATTTACTGCGGAGTTTGGACGAGTTACATAATGTGAAGCGGCAGCGAGCTTAGGGTTAAATTCCCATTGGTGTACGCCGAGTCCGGGATAGATAGCGGCCTGGTAAGCGTTGTAATGATGGACGAGGTAGAAAACCTACAACCAAACAGGTTAGCTTGCCAGAGTTGACACGTCAAGGCTGCATGTGATAAAGCGGGAGTTACCATGGATATGACGAGCAACAGATCCGCAAGGCCTAATCTTTTTATCATCTGTCTAGCAAGAAGGCGGACTATCACGGCAGCCAAGGCCACAATCCCAGTGAGGATAACGATGACTTTCGGTAGGATGTGATCTCCGATGTCCCCAGCTGGTACGGGTTGCTGAGCATTATCCATAGCGCTAGGAAGTCAACCCGATGCCGAGATTATGAGCTCGGCTCCAAAATACAGGACGAGGGCGGAATGCTGAGAGGCGCTAAGTGGAGAAGAAAGTCGGGAAGAGGAACTTGGGTCCCATAACGAAACGAAGTGTATATGTAAGGAGAAACCCACTAGGGAACCGACAATGTTGCTAGGTAGGTACAGTAAACCGATATTGAACCCTGGAGGGGCTCTACGATCCTATTAAAGTTCCTAACATGAGATGGATGTTTGACGTGCTTGTTATGCACCCCTGCGAGTGATCCTTCACGTATGCGGTTGTGGGGGTGAAGAGGAAGATTAACCACCACCACCATCAAAACCTGAAAAGCGTTTGCTGTGCTGAGGTTTAACGGATCGGAAGATATATTATGTATCTGATTGGGCCGAATTGGCGAATCATCGCTGCACGTCTGTTGGCGTTACTTACGGCTTACATACATATAATCCGTACCATAGACAGTGCAGCAGGTCAGCAGCGAAGTGAGTGAAGATCGACGATGCTGAAGATGGCGACGCGACGAGGTGCCTCGTCAGCAGCCTGGGTACATATATACATAGACTCTATGTGCGGAACTAAATGCCTACTAGAGGACCCACCCTGTGGGGGACCCTCTTCACTGCGTTCAGAGGGCCCCAATACTCGTAGACACCCCAATAATCATAGACACCACTCCGTCAGCCGGCTACCAAATTTACTAGTAAATCTGACTTTTTGGTGTCAAAACGCGTTTTTTTGCAACAGCAATACTCAACCACTTTAATTCTGACTGCTTGAATACTTAGTTTATATAAAAGAATAACCAAAATAAAGCCTTATTTACAGACTCAATTATAGCCCTACTGCGTTGTATAGGCTTGTACAGGCTTGTACAGGTCTGTACAGGTCTGTACACCTATTGCCTAAAAAATAGGTGAAAATGAAGCTATCTGCGCGGTCGCAACCTCTCATACGCCCATACCATAGCTTCTAGTACGTTTATATGCATAGATATTATTACTACAGTATTGGTCTATTAGGTCCTGTACATATTGAAGCTCTTGAAGCCCTTGAAGCCCTTGAATTGAAGCTTTTGAACAGACGTACCAAACAACTTACACCTAGTTACCTTACGTAATCAACATACATTTACACACATATGACCTACATACACACAGCGTTTACACAACAACGTGGGCCAGTAAATAAAAAACAACTTGACAGCTGTGAAGTAGGCCATACAGCCAAGCTACAGTTTTAGTTTCAAACTAAAGGACTAGAAAGAAGGCTGTTTGTTCGCAGGTCCAAAAGTAGCAGTTTAGGTGTAAAAGAGAGGTAAAAGCGGTGTCTATGATTATTGGGGTGTCTACGAGTATTGGGGCCCTCTGAACGCAGTGAAGAGGGTCCCCCACAGGGTGGGTCCTCTAGTAGCTTTCCAAATCAAATTATAAAGCTGCCTTTACTACTATCTAGGTACAGGCATATAACAGGGGTATTGGATGAGGCACGGCTGATCTTCCCGCTTTCTGGACAAGAACCGTGACAGCAAGAGGTTTTGACACAACGCGGGGGAGAGGCGTTGCAGGGCGTGACAGGGCATGTTTGCCTGTGATACTACATAGTACTACATATCTAGTAACATGTGCCTTCACGTCGGCTATGCGTAGAGAGTTAAATATATCTCCCTGCCTATGGGGGTTGAGAAGACGTATCTACGCGTCTTGAGGCCATACCAAATCACGGGCTCCGCACGAGGTTCATTCGCGCAAAGCACGCATACAGCGTCGACTCCTCAATTGATCCTTCGTAGTGAACTAAGCAATTATTAAGGTTGCCAAGATGCCAGATGCCATCCCAATCCCACGGGAACCGGGGCGTGGCCAGATTGGGGGAGCTAGCAAGGGTTTCCAAGTATGCGGATTCCTTTTCGATCGTTAAAGGCATTTCTTATGTAATAGAACTCGGCTCTTTTGCCTATCTAGAAAATAGACGCCTACACCATTCCAGTTTATCCAATCAATTGCAACGAGCAAACTTACACTGCTCTGATCGCTTATGCAAGAGCCGCCGCCTCATCGAAGTCATGTATGACCGTTTTCTGTTACTTACTCGAAGGCATGTGTATATGCTTCCTATCTAAGAATCGCATTGTACTCACTGATGCAACCTCAAATTTCCGTAGTTGGTCTACACCGAGTTGATGTGGACGCGTACTGTAATACATACAAAGCTGACACATGCAGCAAGTGCAGAAACATGGGGCAAAGAGACCGCAGCTAATGTTAGAAATACAGTAAGGGGTTTCACTTTCAATTGGACTCTGTTGCAAACCCCCATTTTCTAGCTTGAGCGATGCCTTGTTCCAAGCCTTACAGATCCTGGTATGTAGCTAGGTTAGGCAGGTTAGTCGTACATATTATACCCTAGGGCCTACCTAACGCGCGGGACATCAATATGCGCTACATAGAATAACAACTACAAATAGGTACAGCAATCATTAATTCGCTTTATTTTTACAGAAGCAGCAATATATATAGGTTGAAGGTACACACTTGTTCATAGAGCAAGATTATGAGTATCCCGAAACCGCTAGCTAAAACCTCCGACCTAAGCGACCTAAGTTACGGCGGAACCGACACCAGTGTAAAGAGTAGAAGCATAATTGGGGGCATATCAAATTCCTCACGCTCGGGACCGTCACTCGGAATGGGGCGGGCCCGAGGGTGACAAGGGTTTGTTTAAAGGGCTTAGGGCAGGGTTCTAATCTGCTGATAATTCACTTTAGGTCGCGAGGTTCATGGTGTGTCTCTTCCTTTCACTCAGGGCCATCCCGACGTATTTATCTCCAAGTCATAGCACTCTACTTCTTCCGATAATATCTATGCAGCTCGCCTAGTTTAGGACTCATGTACGTTACGCGAGTGCGTAACCATTCCTAGGTAACCAAAAGTGGATCGGATGGTCTTGGCCGTGTGACATCGGTCGACTGCTCTGCCCATGTTCTTTCAAGCCAGTCCGCCTAAGTGGTGCGTAGCCACCGAAATGGAGCAACATGGAGGGCTAGGTGGCCTAAAGAAGAGCCTCAGAGCCAGCGTGGGGGTCTACAGCTGTTAGTAATTTTGCGCGATTCTAGTTTCATATATAGTCGATCCAGGATTGTGTCCAAATGTGCCACAGAATAGAACTACAGCACCACATCGCAACAATAACACAAGTCACCAAAACTCCCACCTACGAAAGACCTCTTTAGGACGGTGATGGAATGTATAGTCGTTAGATGCTAGAGGTTGAGGTACTGCCGAGTTGTATCTCCAAGGCTAGTATTGGATCCAGTCTTATTATCTCCTAGGACATCACCATACTTACATAAGGTAGAGCGGAAGGGAGTGGAAGGCTAGAGAGCTCGGGGTAGGCGTCTCCGGTTACTAAGGCACATGAGATTTCGCAAGTTGGGAATGCATATATCTAACCTTTTGCCATCTCTGAGCACGTGGTAGCAAAATGTCTTGGTAATGAAGCATTGCGGCCGACTTATGTTTCGATCTCTTAAACTTTGACCATATGCCTCAGTTGTTCGTGAATACAGTGGCATCAGAGTATCTCAAATCGCCGTTCATTGTTCATCAGTTGTACGTATATGAGGCGTCTATGGGTAACCTATTGAACATGCTCCCCTTTTATTCTTTTTGAACGTACGCCTCATCGCCTTCAACCGCATCGCTAGGGGGGTATAGTCGCATTCTCGCCGCCGTCAGAAGTTCACTGCACCCGGTATTTCCATGCCAAGCCCCGCTCTAACAAAGGACACTCGCTTTGCTGTTCAAACCAAACACAATCCAGGCACCCGCACAGAGTACCCTCTTATGACAGATCCATCCCATCCCACCCCTCGAGCAAGTCGGCGCCGCTTCCACCAGCTCCCAAACTACCAAAGATATCGTCCTCGGTCCCGAAATCAAGCCCTCCACCTGGCTCTGCGCCGCCAGCGAGGCCCATATCGCCACCCGCGCTACCAAGGTTAAGGCTCAGGTTCCCGTCGCTGGTTACCAGTCCATCGCTTTGTGCAGCAGCCAGCGCAGCAGCAGCGTTCTCATCTAGGTCGAGGTCGAGCCCGCCCTGTAGCATCGTCTCTGCCGGTTGAGGCATCATCAATTGTGTCTCAACGCGTCGATACAAGCGCATAACATGTTCCGCTAATGCTGGATCTGACTTCTGAATGGATTTGAAGTCTTCAGCCTCGGATTTCAACGCTTCTCGGAGAGAGATTCTTGTCTGTGGGATCACCGGTGGGTTGCTTGGGTCCACGAGTAATGACATTACCACAGGCGGGGTCACGTTGGTTGCGTCTGGGGCACAGATGAGTGAGGTAGCTATGTCGTACATGATACTGCAACTGCTAGTATCCATTTGTTGTTTGATCTCATCCAAGATTATATTCAATACTCTCCTAGCCCCGAGGATTCTATGAGCAGCAAGAATCTGGCGATGTGTGTACGAAGTGGGCATCATGTTGATACCTGGGTGTAGGCTCCATTGCGCAAAGCCTTGTATAGTTTGTCGCACTGAAGCGGCTAGACCACCATTTGCGGTGCCGGCCCAAGCCTCAAGTTCATTATGGCCCGCGCCTGCTGTGCGTCTTGATAGGCGCATATTGTCTTTGATTGCCTTGAGCAGGGGTTCAATCTCCTGGGACTTGGGATCCTGTCTCTGGTAGGATCGAAGCGAATGCTCCAATGGTTTAGCTACGATATTAATGACAGCTGAAAGCATGGTCTGCGCTTCGTCCGAGCCCTTCTTGTTTAGTAGAATTAGCTGCAATATGGTTATCACAGCCTTCTGGTCTGGTCTGTTTTCCGTCCATAGTTGATTTGACATGTAAGTAATAGCCAGCACCAATGAAGGGAGGAGAAAAGTGTCAACCAGATCTAGCGGTTTCATTAGCAAGAGGCTTTGCAAATAGTTTAGAGGTTGAACCCACATTCAACACCTGTCTTCAAACTCTCGTCGGCAAGATATTTTGCATCCAATGCGAGCATAATGTTATGGAACAATGTCGGGACAAGAAGATAGAAGTCTTGAGGTGGGCATGAGGACATGAGGTCATCACCCAACCCTCCTGTCTCCGTGTCAAAGAGACCCTGGATCCAGCCATCTAAATGGACTTTCTCCGCATCTGTGAGCTCGTCTAATGGCCGACTTAGTTGGCCTTGATTGAGTAATTTGGCGACAAACGAGTCTGAGGATCTGATTCCGAGATCAACTGCGGTGAGGTTATACCGGTAAACGAATGCCAAGACAAGGAGAAGAATGGCACCGAATTCTTCATAGACAGGTTGGTATTCCCCCGGGTCTTCATCGTAGCGCCAGTTGTCCAGAACCTCACATAATGGATGTAGTATTGCTGCTGGCTTGCCAAATAGAAGCATCACATCTAAGGAAAGTGGTTTCTTGGCAAGTTGACTGCAAAGGAGTTTCAGAGACATGGTCTCCTTATTCGCACAGAGACGACTAATCATCTAGTACGTGTTAGCGCCGTAGATTGTAATGAACATTGTACTCACCTCAATCAAAGCCTGACAAACAGCTCCAACGTTGCCGTCCATATTGTCTATCTCACGAACTAGATCCTGGATCCGTTCTGGGTCGGCGATACAACGCTCAACGAGCGTTTCCTTAGCTTGGCGGCCATCCTGGGGTAGGCTCTGATAGGTGATATCGCCTAAGAAGCTTACGAGGCTCGACTCTGGTATTAGACCGTGTAAACAGCATGCGAAACAGAATTCCTGTCGGACGCTATCCGTGAACGTATTATTGTTATTCATGACGTCAAACATAGCAGAAAAGGTTGGAAAGGCGTTCGTGTCAACCTGGGAAAGTGCTTCAGTGATGCAATAGAGCGAAGTCAAAGGGGGAAACATTGAGTCTGCCAAGGTAGCGAGCAACAGCGGGAGCTTATTGACCAGATAGGATCGTAGCAGGTGTCCGGATTTCTGGCCTTCATTTCGAAAGACTGCATTAGCAAGGACATCGAAGGAGGCCAGAATTAAATCGATAGTAGTCGTTTGAATATCACCCTGACGCTGTTTAGTAAAATGCCTGTAGTTGAATGTCCGGTGTCGTACCTGATATCGGTTGTGGAGGTAACTGAAAAGGACGGCATCATCTATGAGAGGTCGTCCGACAAGCTGGTCTACATTAACGGCGTATTCTAGAAGCAGTGATGGTTGTCCATACCGATGCATTCAGGTAGATATATAGCCCAGCCCTTGAGTTGGAGATGGGTAGTTCGGGGATGACTATGCTATCGAGGGCCATGGATGATTCAAGGTCGTCGATGTCCATATTAGAGACCTCCTTTTTATTCTTGTCGACGGGCTCGAAGGAAGCGAGCGTCTCTGTGCGGAAGAGCTCCAGCCGGGTGGCGATCGCCGACGAGCTTTGCAGGATTGAAGGAATGAAGGCAGTCAAGCTCTCCGACAGGACCCGTCGCACAGCTAAGAGTACGTGTTAGTTGCCATGCACAGCTCGAACGTGCGAGAATGGAGTCGTACCTTTGGCGGCCGGTCGACTTAACCCACGTAGCGCAATCGGGTTTTCGCATATGCTAAGAAGAAGCATCACAAAAGCAGCACGTGCAGCGTCCATCTCCTCGCGAGAACCGCTTTGGAGCTGGCCCATGACGTCCTGCGCAAACGCCGCGGCGGCGGTCGTAAACATGGTCATCCATCGAGCCATGAGAACGCAGATCCCTAGAGCTTGGCTCGTGGTCTTGACTCCGACTCCGAGCCTGACGGCTTTTGAGAGCCGGTAGAACAGGACCTCTTCGGGGGTATACGAGCTTGCCCACCGGAGGGGGGGCTGGCCATGGTCTTGGTGCTCGTCACCGGCGCCAGGCGGGTGCAAGTACATCTGGGACGTCGAGTACTTGTAGAGCCCGCTGAGGATCGACGCCGTATCGACAAGCTCGTGCCGGGTCAGGACTTCGAGGTAACGTGAGATGCGCGGGTCGAGGCTCTCGTGGTTGGACGGCTGCGGTCGCAGGAAAATATCGGCGATGGCGATGGGAGGCAGGGGATGCTTGTTGTATAATATCGGGACGAAGGATTCGAACTCATCTGAGTCGAGGCGGGAGTTTATACACTGAGTTAGGTATCTCGCCCATTGGCTACGTGAGCTGGCCGGGTCGCCGTCCTGATCGCCATTTGGATTGCCAGTCGCTGTGCCGTTCCCCATGTCCATTTTGCAGCTAGAGGTAGATTTTTCTTCTGGGCGATATGGCTGCGTGGTGATAACCGCATCTTCCTGTGGTTAGACATCGGCATCAAAATGTACCTGCGTTGATGGCGGTGGTGTTGCAAGCCATTGTTTGCTTGAATAGGATAATTGGCTAGATGGATGCTAAATGAAACATGGTTTCGTTGCTCATGGTAACCTTTCAGGGTCTGAACCATGACGCGCGCCTACTGATAAGATAATAATTCCCCGAGCTCTACCTATTTTTAGCAGCCAATTATATCCCTGCGCTAGAATATCTACGCTAACATAACAATAAGTGCACTATCTCGAAAACCAGTTGCTGCAGAATTATCAAGCTTCATTCTCATTAATGTTGCTATATTAGGTATGTTTTCGTTTAAGAAACCCCACCTAGCCATATCCACATCAATGCTCGTGAAATTCATCTAATTCATGGTATCAGTCGTAATAGGACCAAAATTCTGCCGTATTGCGTTCGATACCATATTTGTATTAGTCGGCATAGGAAATTGAGAACAGTTTAACCGACTGAAAGTACAGAGGCGCTTGTTCCAATGAGTGAACCGACTAGGATAGTTTGTTGGATAGACGAGTGTTTGTTGATGCAATCGAGTCAACCCAGAATTACATAAAGAAAACAGAACTTAGTGTTCCAACTAGTTTAAGCGCCCAGTCATACCTTTAACTATAAGAATACTAGCAACTTTGCACGAATGTAGAGAGCCCTGAAAGAAGAAGAGAAACAAAGCTGGATGCGACTGGACTAATTCTATAAAAATACGTCATCTCTCAAAGCGATTTACAAGAGTAAGATTGTTGTATGCTTAAGTAAGCCTTTAATAGCCAAGATAAGCGTATATGAAATAAACGAAGCGCTGGGTTGTGGCCGCCGGACACAATATGTGACCTGTATTGCAACTGTAGTTCTAGACTATTAACATCTGTGCACCAATGCACCTTTCTCAATTTTGACTATGCCTGCTTAGAATTCGCTCTCACTTTGATGTAAACACGCACACGTGCCTAATGATTTAGCCACTGTTTTACTATATACCCGAAGCCTAGGTAACTACCTCGCAGCAACAAAATTAAAGGGTACAAACAACACCTAGTAATGTTTGTTTAAGTGTTTGGTGGATTTGAGTCTGATCCGTCCCTGCATTTTGAGTTTTTTTTTTAATCATTGTCAGGGGGTTGTCCCAGAGTGAATAGGAGGCTTGTAAGCAGCCAGGAGGAAGGGTGTAGTGTAGGGCTCGATAGAGTTAATACAGGTAACCCTCTGGGTCTCTAAGGTGACCAGAGGTCCTATATATACAGCCAAACCCTTAGATACAACCACCCCTATAGGGTCTGGTCATTTTATTACCTGACAATCATATCGCATCCTAGCATAGAACTAGAGGACAAGCCAATAGTGGCAAAATGGACAATGCATGCGTGGAGCTGTTATTTAACTGAAAGATGTAGATGAAAATGTATTGGATACTCCCGTAACGGAGGTGATAGTTTTGGTGATCCAACAACATACACTAGAACAATTGGGTAGAAGTGGCATTAATTAGGTATTGGGTGTAGTATTTAGTATTTTATATTTGGGCTATATAAATCTTATTTACCAATGATCCTCGATCTCCCCCTCACAAATTCAATAATGTCGATGTTAAGCTCCTTTTAGTTTCATCCCGCGCCCAAGCGAGCGAACGAGACACAGAAAACAGTAGCTAACGGATGCAGAAAGACGTGATTAGTCAGGCCAGCTTGCCAATTACTTCGACAAAAGTCCTTTGAGGAGATTTTTAATACCGAGGTTCGTATTGACTTAATATCTAGCAAATAGCCGCAAGGGCCTTAAACTACTTTCTAATTCCCCCTCTATACTCAAGCGTGTACCTAAGTCGAAATCCTAGGTTATATGCATCGCAAGTTTTCAGTCGCTAGCTCCTTGGGTAGAAATTTGTGTCATCAAACCTTACCCAGTGTGGAATAAGGGGCGTCCACCCGTACTAAGTCCCTCCGTCCTCTGATAAGATATTCCTTCACGATCAACGCACTCGTCGCGTGTCATGTTGTGGTATCTGATATTACTGCTCTTATTTCCCCTATGCCACCATCCTCCAACGTTAAATTTTAGACGTCCTCGTCCTTGATAATCGGGGGTATATCCTCCGGGCTTCGGGGTCCGATCATCCAGTCCTGCATAGCGAGCCACTGACTCCAGTTTTTCTCTGCATTAACAATCTCTTCTTCTCCGGCATTCTGCAGCGGCCGCAGGAAGGGGATGGTCTGCCCATCCGGCATGTCGTACTGCGACTTGACGTGGAGCCAATTTGAGGCTTTAGCGGCGAAGAGATAATTTCTTCGCTCTTCTTCGTGGAGATTCCCTATACCTGATACCCAGTCGTCCCCAAAAAAACCATGTAGCATACCGGGAAAGTCGAATCCTGTTGCAACTAGCCGGCGTATGTAAGGGGTCAAACTGATAGATAAACAGGCCTGGCTTGGAATAGAGAAATTCCCTGCTGGTGCTGCTGTTATGGAGGGCGAGGGGATGGTGGACGGCGAACCCGGTGGTCTCGACGAGGTAACAGGTGATTGTGATTTCTGGAACGGGAGCTGGATGTTGATAAAAGCTGCCATTGCCTGGACCGAGGCTTCGTATTGGGCGCGGTCTAGGAAAAATCGAACACATGACTGAAATTGAGGATACCACTGAAGGATATCGAACTGGGAGTCCTGCATAGGAAGGAGACGGGTTGGAGGATTCATCTCGAGAGGAAATGTCGACATTGGCTGTTGAGATGCCGAACGGCTGGTCCCTGGTTGGGACACATTGCCACATGAACGAGAATACATAGTGTTGCGCAGATAATGGTCTTGAAGCAAACAAATGTTCGATTAGCCGCCCGAGTTTCGCCAGCAGTCCTACTCGAGAAAGCTCTTGGAGTATCGAAGGCGGGTCAGGTGGGAGTGTCTAGATGCCCGAATTATGGAGCCGGTTACCCGTTGTTGGCTACGGCTCAGCAGACCTCGGGTTTAACAGAAACCAAGCTCGATAGTCTTTACAGGACGTGCGGGATTAAGCGTATGAAGTCTCCAGTATGTATGTCGAATCAGTCTATGTGAACAGCTGAAAGATGGGCCACCAGGACTAGAGCGGGTGACAGGAGCGGTGGGTCATATAGGTCTTTAATACTCGTGGAATGGGTTCTTAGCTGGCCTCTATACCCGTAACCTTGGCCAATATACTGCAGAACCAACCCGCTTCCAGTTAGGAAGCAACCAGGGGGACAAAAAGAAAGGAAGACCTTATAGTATCCGGGGAGCGGGGCCAAGTGAGAAGGAAAGGAAAGAAGAAGAAGAGAGGAGAGGCATGAAGGCATGGAAGCAACAAGTGAACGAAGACATAATACACTGGCCGATGTAACCGGGTCACAGCGGCGGTCCCAAGAGCGGATCCACGGGAGCTGAAGGAGACGGGCTACCACTCCAATGGGCGTTCGTGTGGAAGCCGATAGGTCGACAGACGGGTTCGTGTTGTACGATGAGAGTGTGTTCGACACTACACTAGACAGGGCCTGACCGTAGCTTTGCGGGGGGCCGATCAGGGCTGACGGGGGGAGCTTGGTACCGAATGCGGCAGATGGGCACTGGAGGTAATATAGATACAGAGTTGGGGCCCAGGAAATGGATATACTATTATTCTTAGCTAGGGTTATAAGATGGGACTGGCGGTCATCGTCAGGTATGGATGTGTACTGTAGCTAGACCGACTCCCTCCCTGCCTATACCTAGTAGGCTATTATAGAGCAGAGCAGTCGAGCACCACATACATTTTCACTAGGCCTCCGGTGGTGGCGCTGTTGCAACATATCCACTCGACGGGGCGTCGGATGCCGAATCAAGCCTCTTTGAGTTTATTTAGTGGTTTCATAGGACACGGCGTTCCCAGGTGACGGCGCCGCACGCTGAAGGAAGGGTTTGGAGGACTAATTACTTTAGTTACCGGAGGTGAATACCAGATTGATACTGAGACGATTTGCGTGCTGTACTGTAGGTAGCTCGGCCCACAGGCTGGCTCCAGTCCTGGTTCGTGCTATGCGAGACAGGGAGCAGAGAGGCGCTTCTCCATCCATCCAGGAATCCAGCGCCCATCCAGCGCCCATCCAGCACCCGTCCAGCACCCATCCAAGAATGGCCATACAAGGCAAGCATCTCGTGCGAGCGCATGGGCAAACAGGATGTGGACTCGCACGGTTCATGTGTTAATCAAACAGGCGAGGGGGTTAAAATGAGAGAAAGGCCGAGGGACGAACGCCGTGCCCCGGTATCGAGACTGACATCATAGTGTGCCGTACTGCTGCACCCCGGACTGGAGCGACAAGAACAACGATGTGCAACGGCCCTGTACTGTGCGGCGAGTCCGAAAAGGCAGCAAGTAGGGAGATGGATAGCACGGACAGAGTAGTTGGTGGTGGCCACGAGGTACAGTACCTACAGTACAGACCAGTCCTGTCCAGTCCTGTACCTGGGGATATACTACGAGCACTGGTTAGGGATAACAGGAATTATTGACGAATGTGGATGTGAATGTGGGAGGCGGGAGGCGGGAGAGGATGCGACATTGAGGAATCGAGGTCCGAGAGGTACCTGCGCACAAGGTCTGTCAGTATGTGTACCTCAGGTACATGAAGCCTACCAGGTACGTAACTATGTACTTGAGATGATATAATCATATATAATCGAGCTACCAAGATGCAGGCGTAGGTACGCATAGGCAAGGTAATGTAAAGTGATGTATGGTACTTCGCCCGGCATAGTAGCGTATTAGTTAGTGTCGTGTAAGTAGATGCATGTGAACATTGTTGCAAGTAGTGTCTGTAGATAGTCTAAGTATACTAAGGACGAGGCGGCCGCAGATGGACCGACTTGTCGATCCAACAGCCTCACTACCAGGTATTGCAGCCAGGGGTCAGAGAGCATGGACTGTACCTATACTACGCTAGTGCAGGTAGTATACAGTATACCACGCGTAGTGCAGTATGCACTAAGAAGACACGGGTAATGTGGGACGGGAAAGTTGCAGGGTGCGCGCAGATACGGAAAGGACCCTGAAAATGCGATGGTAAGGTTCTAATCAGGGGTTGACCGGCAGGGGCTGCCTCTCCGTTGGGACAATACCTCCATGTACTTAGTAGGTTGGCAGGCACCAGCAATACCACCTACATCGTACAGTAAGGCATGTTGGCCTGTAGGTAGGTACATGCGTAAGTATGTAGTGTATCTACATTGCTCTACTGTGTAGGAGCACCTCGGTAGGTAGGTACGTAGTGGACCGAAGTGGGTAGACAAGCCGGCGAAAAGGCCGACTTAGTGCAAGGACTAGACTAGTTCAAGTCGCCAAAAAAAAAACAGCTTATACTACCTACTCCCTGTATAGCTGTAAAAGGGGCTAATTAGTACATTCAAAGGATACCAAAAGTAGGTATGTAGGTAGGTATATACAGTGAAGACAGTGTTTAATTGACACTATGCTATCGACATGCTGTCTTGTCTTAGCATACATACCTGCATACCTGGTACCTATAGGTAGGTTCATCCCATCAACTATCCAAGTAGAACTTCAAGTTTGCAGGCCTCCAGTCCACAATCTCCACAATCTCCGACTTCAAAATTCTCAAGCTTGCTTACCCATCACTGCGTATCGTCCCCCTCCCTTCCCTCACTCTCCTCTCGGCTCCGACCGTCCAAACCTAGAGTAGTCTATCTACATCATTTCACCCATAACACCAAGAAATCATTTGGGTTGCATTTCTTATACACCCCTACATTCCTACACCTACACTACCTATATTGCGTACCGCCTGTAAGACTGTAGGTAGGTAGTATAGGGCCAATTATTGACATCGATAAATAGGTATGCGCTAAAATTTTCCACCCGGGCCCGCGCACCTGGTCTTGGTGTCGAGGTGGTCTTGGATGGTCTTGGACGGTCTTAGATGCATTCTGCTCCGGCTTAGTGGTCGGCTCGGCCCCCCGCGAATCTAAGTCCCCTGATACGTTAGATAGGTCCTTGCGCCTTTGGGTCCTTGCGCATCTGAGACAGGACAAGCAGAGCCGTGGTCCGCTACCGTGATCTCGATGTTGAATGTTGCTCATCATCCATCGACAGCACCACCATCAGCAGTAGCGCAACAGCACACTTTTTTCACTCCAAGCAGAACTTGACACGAGAGTAGCTGGTGATCAATACCGGGAGCTCTGTGCGCGCTCTTCGCCTGCAGAGCCCCTCGTCATTAGCTCGCCAAAGTCGTCATCCAATCCTCCCCGCATGCGTATCGGGCCTAGACTAGCCGACTGCATCCCATTAAGCCCGCCGCCCTATGGTAGCACGCTAGGTAGATCCGTCAGCCATGTGGAAGCGAGCCTAGAGCCAGGCCGCTGTGCTGCCTCCGCTCCCAGACGTCTGGCTACCGGCGTGTCCGGATTTGCGAGTCATTGCGGCTCCGCTGGTCTGCAGAGGTCTAGGCTCGAGGGGTCGTGTATGGTGTACGAAGTAGGTATATGGCTGTTGGTGAATAGGTACCTAACCGTCCAGGCCTTCGCGTTGAGCATGCACACACAAAAAAAAAATTAGAGTCGCCGCATGTCTTGGCACCCAGGTTCTTGGCTTCGCTAAAATGCTAATATTACCCGACGAAACTAGGCACGTTGACGAACTCATACCGGTATGCGAGAAACACCGTCTCAGTTTGCGCGAATGCGTCAAAACGCTAATCATCAACTCGTAATTAATCTGGTTCGGTCGGAAGATCAATTAAGACTTCTTTTAACAGCGGCTTCCAGTATGTCCAGTAGGCCAGCATACTTGCGACCGCCGTAGTCGATGCTTTTATACCAACGGGCGATCAAACTTTCTAGTCTACAGCCGCAATGTATGAGGCCTACCTACTTTGTAATGGTTGTGTCACGCGAAGCAGGTACCTACTCTGTATGCGCACCCGCTATTACACCATGGTGCAGCGCACTGTTCCAAACGGAGGATCCGGTACCAAACTAACACAACATGGCTTGTTCCGAGAGATATGTATTACATACAAGCCCATGCCATCCGAGAAATCCCAAAATGCTTCTGGTTGTTCTAGGACAAATTGACTAGGCTCTCAATTCGAGGGCAAATGAAGAAAAAAAATTATTGTTTCAAAATTTACGACATCCCGAGGTTAGACAATGTGTGATGCTAAGCCAAGATGCGGAGCTACGTCTCCTCTACCCTCCCATTGCTTGGCGGCCTCACTCTTACATACTTGCCGCACATTTCCGAGTGCTCGCGACTTAGACCGACAGCATCACAAATTTCATAGCCACAGTTGTCAAATGTCCCTCCGGAATACTGATAGATTGCATGATTTTTTTTCAGCTAGAATAGAAGACAACAAATCAAGTCAGTTTCCTTCACCCTACATATTACTCTTTTACTTGCCACCTCGCACAGCTAGTCTAGGGTACTATTTGTTGTGTATGTGTGTGTGTGATGATGATGATGACGATGATAATGCTGCATTTAGGGGCAATTTCAAGGGCCTCTGGATGAACATGTAATTTTGGTATCAGCGAATACGTTTAGCAGTGTTTCATCATTTAGTCATAACCAATACAGAACAGTATTTGCTCCAGTAGTGGTTGCAACATCCCTACCCTTAATGTTATGGAGGTCAAGGTATAGGGCGCCCCTCGTCTCCCAGGTAGTCATACTTATTGTTAAAACGAAAAGTATTTTCTTTTTTCCCCCTGAGACTTACAGTAAGTTTATAAGGCCCTTAACTGGGTAAAGATACGTAAAAAGCATGGAAATGCAACTTTACCCGAATTGTCGAGGCAACTAACTCTTATAATAATATGCCGGCAGTTAGCATTAAGATCCATGGAGTTCTAGTCATGATTAGCTCGGATGGGATCAGCTCAATTGACTAATAGCATCTTAGAAAAAAGAGTGTGAGATTGTTCTCCAACAGCCAGTCACGTAGGATGTACAACGGCTAGGTATGTATATTGGGTATAATACAGGTAGATATTTCCGGGATCATTGCAAATGCATATACAGACTTCACCATGCCAAGTCGCTGTTTCTAGGAAAAAGAAAGGCCTTATGCAATTGATATAATCCTCACACAGTCACAGAGATTTGTGCTACTAGGATCTATCTCTAGCCAGATTTAGGGATAAAAACCTGGCTATGTGCCGTTTTCTGTATGCAATCTCCCGCCTAGAATAAGAGATCGACGAGAGATCATTCCGAGATAACGCAGAACGACAACCAACGTCACGAGTTATGATAGCAAAGACCATGACAAACCTCAATAGACTTAGTCGACTTGTTTCGTCTCTACTGTAGACAACCTATGCGGCTATATATAGAAACCCTGTTTTCGGTAATTCGTCTACTTAGTAGTAAGCTACCGGTAGGTATTCTAAATTGAAGACCCACTAGATAGCCCGGAACATGGCTAGGTAATCGAGGCAAAAAGACACGAGAACCATGGCACTGGGAGTGCCGTAATGAATATTTCCACGGGTCAGCGGCTAGGCATTCACTTACATACGTAGGTTAAGGTGACTAGGTATCTACTTTCCCACGCTCTTGACTTACGCAATGCGGAAATAAACATGGGAAATCAAAAGTCAAGGTATGAAACAGCATTCATTTCCCTGAATTTGTTTGATTTTGGTACACTAATCGCAGCGGGGCTTGCGTAATTATCCGATGCTTGAGGCTACGCTATTCTCTAGAAAAGCTATGGCGATGATGCATTGGTACAATGGTGTAATTCATGTAGGTGACATACGCAGTAGTTGGTGCAGCTAGTCTTGATACCAAGCATGACGGTATGCATCAAAGTAGGGCGAGATGGCAATTCTTGCACTGGCTTGCTTGCTGCGAAGTGTAGGTTCGTTACCGTACGCAGTATACACCTGCACATGGAGTACTCCAGTCATGGGCGGTCTCATGCATGCATTCATGACGAATGTTTCTCTCTCACAACTTCTCCTGGCTAGTGGCTCACGTAATCGATGGGTAGAAGCAGTTACTATGTGTAAGACAGTAATATCATCTTCTTACAGTGCTCTCGCGTGAGAGGCGTGATTCTGTCTTCTCTATCGGCAGGGGAGGCAAGTTCCGGGATGTTGAAGAACCCATGCCGACGGGACTGCATACTTGCGTATACAGTAGGCACTGTATATCCGTATAGGTAATAAAATAAGGGAATAAATGATTACTATACAGTGTTAAATGCAACGTCGTTAGAAACCGGCCCTCTGGACCCCAGGTCCCAGTCTGCTCGTCCCAGCGATCTGGGTCTGGTTTCATTTCCCTGAAGATCGGATGTACTGCTATGAGATAGGCATAGATGCACTTGTGGGATCCGAGCTGAACCCCCTGCTAATACCACCTCGTGGCGACGAGCCCTGTCAACACCCATGCGACCAGCCGCATTTCCCCATCCGCACACTACCTACTACGCTACATGCCTGGCAAAACGCAGTCATATACATACATGATGTACAGGTATGTAGTAGGGATGTATGTAGGTAGGTATGTACATGTATCTACTGTACGTAATTACGCAGATTCCACAATATGGGTATTTTCGCAAGCAGCTACCCTTTTGCTAGCGCACAAGATCCTTGCAATCAATGTGCACTAGATCCTGCATAGCGGCAATAACGCAACTGCAAACAGGTTACCGTAACCATGGTATGATAGGGAAAGGGACCTAGCGATCAATTGGTGTGCCGCCAATGTCAGCACGCCTGCCCTCCTCCGCCTCACTTCTTCATCGCCCTCCAGATCAACATCCGTCCAGCCTCAGGAGACCCGGCCGCCCGGGACAGTCCCTAGGTAGCACCTCGCATGCATGCCAATGCTCGCTTCCCTCGCCAGAGACCTTCTTCCACCTCTCGGGCATACGCAACTGACAGGGACCCTGTGGCGATGTTGTGCGAGTGCGTGCGCTCACACGACCCGGGTGCTGGATCTCACCGCAAATCCTCGGCAATCTGCATACTCTCATGCTAAGTAGGCAGACTAACTTGCCAGGCGATGATACCCGGGGCCGTGGGAACTAGGGGATTCCGGCTTGGGGCCGTTACACGGCTCATCTGATGTCACTACGGTTCTCATCACGAGCTGGACGAGACATCCGATACCGAATCGGAGAGGCCAGATGATGCCTCCCTTGGCAGGGCTATCGTGGCGGTAAGAGCTGGGTTTATTGTATTCGTATTGCAGCTTTAGAGAGGTCGAGAGAGGTATGATCGTGACAGAAGCAAAGCCACGGCGCTGAATCGCCTTGTCGCCACGAGCAGAATAGCATAGTCATGAACAAGGGCTAAGATTTAATGTCGAACTCATGCGTCAGGACCTGTTCCTCATTTTTAATATCACGGCCAACGTATACGTATTCGTAGATGTCTGTTTTTGCACAATGATATAAGTGTAGTTACTTCTATTAACTAATTTACATATAAAATACTTCCCTTGTCTAATACGACTGTAGAAGGCGGAGGTCCCAGATAAAGGTTGTAATACCATGTTTACTTATTAGTAAATCTACTTCAACTTCACAGAGAATAGAGACGGTAAGGTTTATCAGTGACTTGGTCTACTCGTCACAGGGTGATAATAAGACTTTTAATGAGGTGACTTGCTTCGGGCACACTGCACTACGCCGCTGTTACTTGAATATAAAACCAAGCATTTACCAAGGTATAAGGTAGTGTGATCATGATCAATGAAGGTAAGCGGGAAAAAGCCCTGAATCTACCTATTGGGGCTGATGAATAGTTCAAGGTGATCTAGGATGAGCGTTGACTTCTAGTAAGTCCTCTGGCAAGCTAGTTGAAGCGGAAGAAGATAGCAGGATCTAGCTAAGGACCTAGTAGAGTTCGAGGAGCGCGTCAAAAATCCAAAGATAGCTAAAATCGAGTCTATAATAGTCTCGGGCGTCGGGACCATTCGCTCAAAGCAGGCTATGTCGTTACATAATAAGATCGAGTTGTTATTAAGCGAAGTCGATGAATTCCAAGGAGACTTTAATATCCATGATACAGTTAAGGAATGTCTAAATACCACAAATGAGTAGAAGTCAATAGTCAATAAATCGAATGTAACTAACTAAGATTTAAACAAGGACCTCGAACGTTCTAAGTATTCTGCTAACGAGGCGATATTTCACCGAGCTGTGAGATTGTCCATCCTCCACCTCCACCAGATCAATAATATATCCGATTCCAATCGTGAGTGCTAGTGATCACTGCGAAGAAATTGATACGCGCTGCCATCAGCAGAAGAGCACAGCATCTCAGCGGGCTCACAAGCCTTCCGCTAAGGCGGCTGTTTTGATTACCTGCCTATCTACACTTCTCCTATTCGCTTGCATGTTAGATTGCCGCTCTGGTGTAGTTAGGGATTCTGTTGAATACGAAGTAAAGCGCGTCAGGTCGCGGCTACTGAGTCTTCTCAAATCGGATAATAAGGGGCCAATATTGGCTACTGAATAATAACGCACTATGAAGACACTATGAAGACACGCTGTAGAAAACCTATGCAGTATAACGTAGGGAATACAATAGAAAGATAAAAGCTTGTTATCGACCTAGATATCGCGCTGTGGTATACATCCCCTGCGTGGGATACCTCGTACAGAAATAACTACAGCAAGCATATTTTGAATAATTTTTCAACTTTTTAAAAAGTTAGTACGAACCCGAGGCAAAAAAAGGCTTGATAAATCGGCTTCGAATGCTAGCCCCGGGAAGGTCATCCTTAGATCGGATACTGTTTTTATAGCCTTCGGGGACCTTTATGATGTAGAATATGAATGCTCTAGCGAAGGGGTAATAGAAGAAACCCCTAGCTAGGAAGCAGAAGAAGCCTCTAGCTCGGAGAAAGAAGTGGTTGAATCGTCCATGCCCCATGAAGAAGACCTGCCACCTGAACACTACGACTACACAACTGATCGCAGGTGTTGTATACTGTGAAGGCTTTGTGCCGTAGCGGGGGGAACCTCTGAGCTGGTCCATTCTAGCTTAAAAGCTCGCGAAACATTCGAATATACTATACAACAAGAAAGACCGTAAAAGGGAAAACCTGAGCCTGTGAACGTGAGCTCGAAGCTCACCTGGGATGTAATTCGTAGATAGGGACGACTATGTAGCTGCGAAGGAGTACAAGTGAGGACTCCAGCCTACTTTTTGCTTTTAGCAACTAAGGCTCTAAGAAAGAACACGTTACGCAGCGCACACGGCTCGTTAGGATAGCATGAGCGAGCGGGCGCCTATATTACTAATTACTTCATGAAAAGAGCAGGTCAGGCGTCTGCTTGTTAAGTGTCAAGGAAAACGAAGGGATTAATCTATGATTGAATTAATTGTACATACAGGGGTCTATGCGACAATAGGATGACCCAAGTGAGCGCCCTAGTCTACTTGAATGAACTGCTTTAAGCAAGACTCCGAGAGAACGAGGGAGCGCATTAAAGCTTCGCGTACGACTTGGTAGAGCAATTAGAGCGAAGCCATTACGAAATAGCACATTTTGAGCCTAATAACAGCCACTCACAAGCACACTATTACTCGGATTCTAAAAGTAGTCACTAAGAAAAACGATCTGCTTACTTAGATAAGGGGGTGGCTTAATGTGGCTGGTGTTGTGGCTGGAACGACCTCGCAGCTTCAATCCCTTATACCCACACACAACTACACCTAAAACAGAGCCGTATAGACGATAATATTTGACTAGATCTCCAGAGTGTTTCCTCCTCTTTGCTGCAGACACAAGAACGGTTAGCTAAGCGCTGACAGGTATCACTTCTTACAAATCTGGAGCTACTCAAAAAATATCTATCGACACCAACTCACGCTGGGTAGCGTTGGAGAAGCTTCTATACTTAGGCGCCGTCGTTTGTCAAGAGCTATGACTATTATCGTATGGCTGTGTCGGCCGGACATCTCGCATTCCAACCCACAAGGACTTATTTTATCGTGGGGTATGTGCTTCTAAAGGTAGTGAAGATTTGGCCAAGGTCGAGCGCGTGATTCCGGGATGTTATGCCATTGTACTGAGAAGGAAACCTCAAGAAGGTTGCCAATATGTGAGTCAACCGGACGTGTGCCCATTGTTTCCTTCCCGCGGTGGCTCTAACAAGGTCTTGATATTAGAATAACCAGCTTCGGTTCAATCGCTCTAGCGCCAACTATCTACTACCTGCCGGCCCCAGCGTACAAGATCTCTAAAGCAGCTCTGCACGCTCTTACTGTTTAGTACGCACTCGACTATGTAAACAAGGGTTTCTCTTTTATAGCGCTCTGCCCTAGCGTAAGTTTCGTCTTCGTCTATTGTTTTTGTTCTATTAGTAATAGTTAGTTAGCACAGAATCTGTGCCACAGATTATTTTTTTAGTAGTTGAAAACGGAGCTCGGTAGTGACGACTTGGCCGATCTGACAGCGAGGGAGGGGGGCACAGCTTCTCTAAACATCGTTTTCAAGCCGAACTCTAAAACCAACAGTAAAACGCCCAAAGTACTCGTAAAGGGGTAGAAAACTACAAGCCATCGCTACAATAAAACTAGTGTTTCTTGGTAAATAAGCTTGGTTTTTTCTAGTTAAATGCCATTACGCCAATGTTAAATCGGACCTTCAGTTACTGTTTTAGGAATAAATGTTAAAAACATTAAGCAGTAATTCCTTGTAGCAAATTGAATGTGTGATGTACTAAATAGGTTGTTATTAGGCTTGCATCTATAGAAAACTGGGAAGAAAATATACAATTTCTCACAATATCCTTACGTAGTAAATTTAAACACCGCATGGGGTCAGTTATAAAAAGCCAAACAGGAATTCATTTAACGTCTGTATATTAGTAAGTAATCTAGGTATAACTAAAGCCGGCATTCTTTTTCGCGTCGGTAAGTCCGCATGGGAAAAACTAACACTCTACTTACCATTTGTTCCCAAGGTTTATTAAAACGTACCAAAAAACGATATATCAGCTCTTGTATGTTGTATTATGTAATATATAAGAAGAATGCAAGAATCACACTCGATTAGTAGAACTCACTCGAACACATTGGTTCCTATCCTACTTGAACACGCAGTAAATAGGGATCCTAAGTAAAGCGATAAAAAAAGGGGTAGTATAGTAAAAGAAAGAGAGAGAGATAGTATTTAACGCCTAGGGCACTAGTGCCAGACCTCCGTAAAAGTACTGTAGATGTAGCAAGCTGTTTTATATATTATATACATTTTTAGCAGCTGTATATTATATATAAGCTTTAGAAACTAAATTTTTACTTCAAGAGCAGTTAAGTCGTGATTTCATGTCCACTTCAATTAGAACTTCCGTATCTTATGCGTTCGGGGCACGCTAGCTAGCGTGCAAACATAGTTCGGGTAAAAAAGTGCATAAGCAGGTAGAAAATAATGCGTTCTTATCGAGGCCAAGGACGCAGAAGTAAACGCTAAAGTAGGTAGCAGGCGTATTATGTATGCGCAGGCAAGGCGCTTGGATTGGGTTGGGTGCGCTGTAGCTAGTGCGAATGTGGCACAGTTGCGCAGTTCGATTCGGGGCAGAGATGTTTCGGTTACTCTGCAGGGGCTAGCTCGTCGCTCACCATATAGGACGATCAGGTGTTGACGGCTTAGCTATTTGGTTGCAGTTTATCCACTTGCCCAGGTGGTAAAAAAAAATAACTGCCAACAGTCGGAATCGAACCGACCCCTCTCCGGCTTGTCGGATGGCGGCCAACCCCACCAAAGTATGCACCATTACACCATGTGGGTCATGTTTTGTTAATAGTTGATAGAGACGGTTGTAGCATAAGTTCTTACACTGTTGGCGAGATGGAAGCCTGTGTAAAAGGGGCACATAGAATAGACAAATTTCCATGAGCGGAATCTATTACGAAGATACTAAACTCAATGTTACTGCCATTAAAAAACCTTTACACCGTAATATACGATTAGGGAAAAGAGTAATACTTCAGTCCGTCTACTGAGTCTTCACATGGAAACTCGAAACGAGCTCGAATCTTGGAGAATAGCATGGGATAGGAATAAATATTAGAGGTTAGATGATAATATGTCTTCCTAGAATTAAATACCATATAAGAACTTATCTAATCTACAATTCACTTCATAGGCTTGCAAATGAGGAATCAACCCCAAAGGTCTTCCAAGCCCTGTGCATCCCTTTAATGATCTATTGATAAAAGATACGCTACCTGATGAGACCTAGACCTGAAAGAAAAAAAAACCAACAGTAATACATTAGTATATTACAGGCCATCTTAGACTGAAAGGAAGAGAAGTGCCAGAACTAGGGCATCAAAGTTGTAGAGTTGGTTACAACTGAATGTATGCCCTTGCTGTCTATTACGATATAAACGCGATTTTTTTCGATATACTGACGCCCTTATTGATGGCAAATCCGGAGGTAATTTAGAGCTAGAGAAGAAAAAGGCATCAAGAGTGACTTACATGATAAAAAGGAATTACCTTATCCATGCACTCATTATTGGTCGAATCTAAGTGTAAGTAGTTTCTGGCAATGTAATGCCCTGATAACAAGGCACCAATTAATAACTAGTTAGATGCAGTCTCTGTAGCGCTTTGACGATTGTAGTCAAAAATCTCCAGTTCAAAATATCATAAAAGACCCCAACTCTCTAGTGAGGATGAGAATTTTGGTATATAAAAGAACGTTTACTAGATAACACTCCCCAACAAAGCCTGGAGAACGCGGGCATGCCTTTCTCGTATCCTTGTTTTTTAGGAGCATTGACAGGGACGGTTTCTAGGTAGCTTCATGAAAACATCTCTTTATCTCTGGAAAAGTCCACAGCCTTCATCGACCTAAAAGTAAGATTATTGCTAATGACAATCTGGGAGTTCTACATAAAACCCAAAATATCCTCCTGTATCCCTAGACTGCCGATTTGTCTTATGAGCAACTAATACTCTTTGCTAGCGCCCAACTGCCGTGGAAGCTCGGTTCGCTATTCGTCTTTGGGAGCCTGAGACCCCTCCATGTCGCCCTCCTCAAATGCCCGGAACCTGATCATGGGACTGTAATAGCGAGTTCCGGCATCCACGCCGTAGTAAATCGAAACGACAAGCTCTGCAGAGCCCCCCAAGACTGGTATTCTATGACATAGCTCTGTGACCGGACCTTCGCGACCACCGTGCTCGAACTTGACAGTTCGAATGCTGAACTTGGAATTGAGGGGACGGTGTAAATTGATCTCGACACTAGCGTCACTAGTACCCCGTCCCATAAAGTTGATTTTGCCAACTCGGACACTTATGGCTAGCTCCCAGGTTTTGGCCGTCGGGTGGAAGTAAAGGCGATAATAATGTCTGTATTCTCCGGGGATCCCAAGGGCAGGGCCATCCGTATTCTCAGCGTTGCCGGCCATTATGGCGTTCCACTTCCATCCATTACTGAAAGTGCCGCCCGTCGGGGGGGTGAGTCCCCAGCTTGCCGCATCTCGTAGAGACTCTAGCACCGGGTATGGCTTCCAGAAATCTTCGAAAAGCAAGATGTGGCATGGCATAGAAGGCCAGCCGCGAACCTCGGTTGGCGTAACGTAGCGATAGATGGCGGTGGGGTAGGCCCTTAGCTCGTTGTTGATTTCAGTACACAGGAAGTATCGTGCTAAAATAAGGCCATCTGTGGTGCTGCAGCGAAGCATCCCTAGACAGAGATATCCACGCTCGGTGTTGATAGTTGCGAGAACCTCCCTGCTTGATGGATCTAATTCAATGTTCGTTTGTTTCTTCATTGTGATAGGTATTATGGCTCGTCCATCCTCTCGAAATCGGACCTGAATCATCCGCATAGGCATCGAGAGAACATCCCCTCTCAACCTTGGGTCTTTGCGTTCCCATGTTCCGGCAGCACTAGTCAATAAGTGTGATCTGTTCGTAAGCTGTGACATATCATGCGATCCAACTACATCTAGTAACGGGTGTACTATGTTTGGAAGTTGAGCAGGCACATTGTCTGGCGCAATCAAAAACGCGTGCTTATTAATTGCGGCTGTTAAATCCGATAGTCGCAACTTGCCCAGTTCCTGGTCCTGATAGGCTAGTCCACCTAGGAAGATAGTGTCGTCCTGGTGAGTATTCATAATGTTTTGGTGAAGTCGTAATAACGACTTCTTACCCTCACCATACACCAAAGGCATGTTTGATATGTCAAACAGACCAAGCAGAGAATAGGCTGTATCTTCTATCCTAGTCGTCTGTCTTCCCTTTGCCCATAACATACGCGCTGCTATGGACTTCTTGCGCCTGACTGATGGATCAAGTAGAACTGCCTCTGGAATACCTGTCTTCTTCTCTAACTCCTTAGCTAGAAGTCTCTTTGTACCTAATTGCTTCCATTCGCCGTCGTATACGATAACCTCGAAAGGTGCAATAAGTTCTTGAAGAGTCCATCCTCGGGTAAACCATCTGGATTCTCTCCAGTCGCAACATTTAGCAACCCCTGAACCCGACTCTGCATCTGATTTGGTGTTTCGTATTATATCGCTTAGATATGCATAACATATCGTTGAAGACTCATACCATTTAAACATAGAATTGATGGCTATTATGATACTATCAGCATATGTGAAATACAGCAAAATTCTTTTTACGGGGAAGAAAATCCACCTTCGGTAAGCTCAGCACTGCTCGTCTTGTCGATGCAGCAAGTATCAACCCACGCCCAGCTCAGCCCTTCATCTAATGCTATCTCAGAGCATTTTGCGATTTTCGCAAAGCCGGCTTTCTTCTTAGCAACATCGATATTTTGGATGTCTTGAAAAGTCACTTCTTCCTCTTCCCAGGTGTGTGAGAGGATAGCATATCTGGGAAACCGAGGGTTAGTAGGATCTCCGAGGAATTCTTTTAACTCCAGAGATTTGGTGTTGATGAGCCGCATGGTAGAAAATGCTGGAAACAAACTAAAGATAAACTTCTATAGCAATACCCAAATGGAGTGTAGAATACCTTCACCGAAATTGGCTCATTTCCTATATGAGAAGATGCCGAAGAGGGGGGGGGGACCGCATATGCATTCGCAACTAGCAACATCCCACAATAGGCATCTATCTGCGGTCGTAGTCCGGATTGCTACCTTCTACAGCATCCATAGCTCCTGTAGCCGGCATAGTAGCTCGCGCCAAGCCTTTCCACAAGAAGCGCACGTAGCGTTCTTCCAGCTGCTTTAGGTGCATGTAATTACAGTAGGCTGTAATCGGGCAGAGACACGACCCTGTAAGAGCCCATCTTTGAAAAACTGAACCACAGTTTCCAGTTGACGGTTTACAAGCAAGTGGTATGTAATTCGGTCAGCGCCCAGGCCGCGCCGAATTCTTACCATGCTTGCGGGTTGGCGCCGTTTCGTCCATCCCAGTTCGTTTTATCGTCGTCATCCTGATACCGTTCGGGCATGATTCTCGGACGATCTGACTGGTCCCGGTGCTGTGCATGTGGAGATCTCTTTTCTCTCTTACCCAACCACGGAATACCTCAGGATTTGGGCTAGCAGAACACTGCGCGGGATGCGTCAACCGACATCTAATGCTCTACTATTTTAACAGCTAACACTATGACATACGGAAAAGAGAAAAGGTTCGCTTTGCGATCTACATAGTAGACGAGTTAACGCGAATGCGGCGGTGTATATATACATAGTATAATCACAGAAAACGAAAGCGGTCGGGATATTGGATTATACTAGATCGTCTAAGTACTGAGTCTGTAATAGACTTAGCCGCGTTTGATAGCTGAAACTTTTAGCTGATGAACTATACTAACCCTGCTTAACGTCTAAGCTAACCTAGACGAGATTAGAGAGTTTTATGCTATAGGCACTCTAAGTGTATATTACATTTTGAAGTAGGTACCTACATAGCACTACCATCTTATTCTCTTCATAGTCCGATCCGGTACCACTGCATACTCCTTACGCTACCTATTTCCCACCACCGATACGCAAAAAGCAAGGGTTAGTATAGATGTTAGGTGGTATTATTAAATAGATCAAAAGGGAAAAAAGCAATCAGCAGCTGTAGTCATCATTTGTTAACGAGGGTTATAGGGAGAGGAGTAGGGGGCAGTCGTGTGTCTGGTTGGTCGGGTGCTACGCTAGGTAGTATTCTGCTTGGCAGTGCCGATTCGTGGTACGTAGTAGGCTGTATACTCTGCCTGCTTCCTTCGTGTCCCCTAGCCCCTAGCGCTACAACAGCTACCTAGATCAATCCGGGTAGGCGTGTAATGCTATTTGATTTGTTTTGACCTCCAACGCCCTATGAACAAACGACTGATCAGAAGATTTGCCGTCGATAATATGGCGCTCGCCACATACCATCTCTACGCATCCATATACGTACATGCATAGGTATGTACACAGGTACTCGTTATTGGGTCAGGCCAGGTCAGTCCAGGTCAGCTGTCTAGGCTAGAACAGATACCAACACCGTCAGTTGTTTCTATTCTTGGAACACCGCCTTTCGGATCTTGTCTTACACCCTCCCAAACGGGCTCGCGCGAGGCACCAAGCCGCGAGAGAGACACAAGTGCAATAGGTAGTGCTGCGATGCTCACCCGGTTTTCCTACTTGTGTTGCGAGCGGTCTTTTGGTCTTTTGAGGGGGGTGTGCAATGCAGGCCATGTTGGCAGACCACGCAGCTTCTAGTGTCCGCCCACAGCTTCGTCCCGGGTTGCTGCTGACACTGCATGGGGAGGCTCTCCTCTCATTGGCATGGCATTGGGGATCTTCTCCATGGCTTGCTTAGCCGGCACACTCTGAATCTGACATAGACAGGGCAGGGTCTCATCATTGAAATCTTCGAGCGGGGTGCTACTTCAGCTGACAGCCTCAACCGGAAGAAGCTCGCGATAGCCGAGTCCGGCAATAAGCAGCAGCAAGTAGCAGTAGCAGTAGCAGTAGCAGTAACAGCAGCGTTTCTCTGTCTCTTCTTTTCTTCTTCTGCCTCATAAAGTAATGGCTGGCCCCGTCGCTGTCCCATCCCTGCGCGCTTCTTGTCGGCCTTCCCCCCTTGATGGAACGATCGTGTAAATTATGGCACTCGCCCTCCGATTGACTGCCTTGAGCTATGTGGTCGCGCACGCCAATGCCCGGTGGTTCCATACGGGCCCAGATGCGGGGGAATGGGCGCCGGTGACGCCAACTGCTGGACGTGCCACGTTGAATCTTGATGAATGGCTACCGAAGACAACCTCTGCGCCCGATAGGCCGCCGCGCGACTGGGAGCTTCGGAGAAGAGACGACAACACGTCTTCAATCTGCGGCTATTCTGCAGACAACCTCGACGGTACGTGGATTCACAAAGACCTCCACTCTGTAAAGCCGATGGCTAACAAGGCTCCGTCTCACAGGTCCACCGGTCACTTGTGATAGTGGCGGGTATTGTAATCTAGACCGTTCTCATAGCATTGTAGGGTGTTGCACAAAGTCAAATCCTCAAGACTGTATGGTGCCCACAGCATGTCTGGAATCCTCACAGTCATCACAGTGGTCTGGAGATCCACTGACGACCTTTTGGTAAGCTATTCTAAGACGAATGCGCTCTGCGAACTTGCGCTGAGTGAAGAACAGCAGCAACTCAAATCGACCGCATTGTGTGACACATTCCTATGATGCGAACTTCTTCGACCCGCTGTACGGCGTATACTTTCTAGGTTGCGCTGCTAGAGCCGCATCGGGCGATATTGTCGTCAGCTCTATACCAGAGAGCGACACAACCTCGCTCTCTACCTTTACCACTACTAATGGCGTTATAACTACCACCATCACCGTTGAAGTCCCTAGCTCATCTACCACGGCACCCGCAGGCTCAAGTGTAAGTCCTGGCGGGAGGAACATCGGAGCGATTGTCGGCGGGACAGTGGGCGGTGTTGCTGGTCTCGCCTTACTTGCCGCCGCCTTGGGCATCTTCTTATATCGACGGAAGAAGCGGCCGCATGACCCAAACCCTCTCGGGTTGGGTCGAAAGATGCCCCCTAGCGACCAAGACATGTACCACAACGACCCGATAATACCAGGATCACAGTATCCTTCCACATTCTATGGAGAGGCACCCCCCGGGATGATGCAGGCATCGGACCAACCAGTGATAGGCTATCCGCCCAACGCCTACGGGTTCCAGAACGTGGTGTACACGGCGGGAACCAATCACAGCACCGAGGCGCCGGCGTATCACCCGCCTCGAGTCGTGCCCTCCAAACCCCAGGACGATGCCGTATCGCCGATCGAGGAGAGCCCCGTAAGCCCCGTGAGCCCTGCCGAGAACTACAACACGATGGTATCGGCGCTCACGAACCACTCGCCGCCGTTACAACCGCTGCAGCCGGCTGTCCACCGCCCGCAGTCCGACTACGCGCAGTTCAGCCCGCCGCCTCCGGAGCACTACCAGTCGTACCACCCATATCCCGGGACATGACATCGAGCAGGCATCTCGCGGGTGTCATAGCCGGGACAACGGGGTCATTATTTGAAAGGAACTTTTGTGTTGTATCTGCATAGTGCGTTTTGGGCTCCGGGGATCTTGGCGTCGGTGGAGGTTTTAGCGTACGATACCTTATTGTTCTTTGAGGGGGGGACTACATATGCCTACCTAACCTACCTACTTACCTAGCAGATTGAAATGGCCGTCAGCGAGACATCAGATGAATCGATGTCAGGAGAAATATAGCAGCCGCCGATCCGTGTATCGAGATGGGGCTAGTTTTTCTCTAACTCTCTAGAGACTGACTGGTCATGTCGTGATTCGTTCATTGTTGACAACTAGTCTATCTATCTAGATAATCCTTCTCTCGATGTTAGGTGCATTGGGATGTAAAGGCAGTTTTATTATGTAAGCTTGATTGAACAGGTATCTATATATACTTGTCAGAGTACCTAATGTCACCGCATAAGTAGAGAATTTACAGTCTTCAGGAAAGAGCAGTGATAAGTTAGGAGGCCGCTAGATATCTGGTGTTATGCGCTATGCTAAGTTCATGCTGGTTAGTACCTAGAACTTCTAGTGAGTTGTGATAAGGCCCGAAACCAAGGTTACCTCTAGGCACCTTATCAGGCCACTGTAATTCCACGATAGCAGCAGTTTTCACTTAGTAACGGCTACTTACATAGTGGCCTAATCTCACTCAACTCTATTTATCTAGCCGTCTCTCAACTCAACTTCCTAATATCTACTTACTTGAGTTAGTTATCATTGAAATAAGTGTAGCTTTGCGTGGCATTTTGAAAACGGCTCTCTATCTAGACTAGGTAGACTTCGGCTAGGTCCGTAGCTACATAGGCAGGCAGAAGCGCCACACAGCATGACCACCCTCCCAGACCTGCCCGCCAACTTCGCAGCGGCGCTAAAACTCGTCGACGATGCGCACGCGGAGGACCCCAGGACCATTCCGGGCCCTGCCGGCGGCGGCGGCGCCGACGACGACGCAGCGGTGCCCAGCGAGCTGCACTATGCGCGCAGGATGACGAGCTGGCTCGCTGTACGGTGTCCGGACGCCTCGCCCACGCTGCAGCTCGCGTGTCGGGCGCAGCACTTTAGGAGGTGAGTGCATCGGCCTCTCTTTTAGGTATGTCGTTGCGACGAGACAGAGGTGTATGTACGAGTCACCAACACACACACACACACACACACACAAAAAAAAAGAAGAGACAAAAAAGCATTACGGGGTAGGTGCAGAACTACGTGGGTGTCATGGGGCTTTCGTCAAATCCTATTGCCGGATGAATGCATGTAGCGGAATGGAACTGAGCTGAACTGCGAATCACGATTGCTGACACGCCGAATGAGGGGCAAAGATGGGAGATACCGCGGGCCAGCTTCCCCATGACGCGCGCAGGCTATCTGACGTGGCGGGCAAAGCAGAAGACGCAAGCGGCGGAAAAGATCAAGATCCTACTATCAACTCTATCCTCCCCCTCTTCATCCTCGCCGCCTCTGCCTGTAGAGGCCATCGACCGGGTGGCGGCACTTGTGAAAAAGGAGAACTTGGCGACGGACCCCGAGACGCAGGTGCTCGAGGATGTAGCGTGTCTCGTGTTCCTCGACGACCAGCTCGACGACTTCGAGAGGAGAGACGACGTCGACGAGCTCAAGATGGTCGACATCCTCCGCAAAACCTGGGTTAAGATGAGCCCGCGCGGGCGCGAGATCGCGCTTGGTATGAGGCTTAGCGAGCGCGGGCAAATGCTCGTTGGCAAGGCGCTGGCGGAATAAGAGAGCTGTATTTGATTAAGGGGTTAGACTATTATCTACCTAATTGAGCCCAAAGAGTGCGTTGCGGTGTGAGGAACTGCTATCTACCTAATATCAGGCCATGATGCGACCTGTTCGAACTCCTAGAATTGTATGGCCAGTGATGATAGATGGTAGATAGGACGCCTCTTTGCCGCCAATTGTTCATGGTCTAGCAACATTGCATCGTATTGTTTATTACTTCACGAGCTCGATGACATGCTAATAGGTAGCGAGAGTGCTTATCTACAGGTAATTGTTTTCCGAGTTGCTGCAGAAATATTTGGAAAAGCGGTGCGTTACTGTAATATGGTGGAGAAATGGGGGCACGAACTACCCCAGATCGACTTACCACTCGGTCCCTTTTCCACCGACTTGAAAGGCCTCCGGTAGAGAGCTAAACACTTGCATGACAATGTGCAATCTCCAAGCCTCTCTTTGCTTGTTCTATATGACCTCCTGCCGTAAAAGGAATACTCGCAGACGCAAAATGGTCTTGAACAACTAACCAGCATTTTGCCGCGATTGAATTTCTGGTCCAAGTTTTACCCGACAAAGATACGAAGTCTCCGTGATGAGTGCGAAGGAGACGTCGAGCCGCCGGCCGGTTAGTGTCGAGGAAGTATCGGCACACCGGTCCATCAACGACCTCTGGCTCGTCGTAGACGGCGTAGTCTACGACCTGAGCGAGTTCGCGCCATCGCACCCCGGCGGCGTAGACGTGCTCTTGAAGCACGCCGGCCGCGACGCAACATCCGCCTACGCCGAGGTGCACGCACCATCTCTCATCCGCACCTCGCTCCCGCCGTCCCGCCAGATCGGCGTCCTAAACGCGTCAACGGCAACGGCGGAATGGGCGCAGCAGCAGCCACAGCCCCTGGCGGCGGTATCAGCAGCCAAGGGCGCCAAGCCGCCGCTCTCGAACCTCATCAACGCCGAGGACTTCCGGCTCGCCGCCCAGCGGTGCTACACGCCCAAAGCGTGGGCCTTCGTCACGTCGGCCGCGACGGACTGTCTGACGATGGCGCGGAACGGGTCCACGTATAACGATATCGGGCTGCGGCCGCGGGTGCTGCGCGACGTACGTGCCGCGCGCATCGGCACGACCATGCTCGGCCACCGCATCGCGGCGCCCATCTTCATCGCGCCGACGTCGATGGGGCGGCTCTTCCACGCCGAGGGCGAGCGAGAGCTAGGCCGCGGCGCACGGCGCCTCGGTATCCCGCAGTGCGTGTCGACGAGCTGCTCATTCCCGCTGGCCGAGGTTATGGACGCCGTAGAGGAGGGAGGGGAGGGGGACGGCAGGGCAGAAGTGCCCGTCTTCTTCCAGCTGTACGTCGACAAGGACAGGAAGAAGTCAGAGGAGCTGCTGCGGCGTGTGCGGGAGCGCGGGGTCAAGGCCGTCTTCGTGACGGTCGACGCCCCCGTCATCGGCAAGCGGGAGGCCGACGAGCGCCTGAGGGCGGACGAGACCATGCGGCTCCCGATGTCCGGCATGGCGGCGAAGAATGACGCCAAGGGCGGCTCCCTAGGCCGTATCATGGGCCATTTCATCGATGCCTCACTCACCTGGGACGACATCGCATGGGTCAGGAGGGCGGCGCCCGGCCTGCCGATCGTGCTAAAGGGGATCCAGACGGCCATGGATGCCGTGAAGGCGATGGAGGCCGGCGTTGAGGCCATCTACATCTCGAACCATGGCGGCAGGAGCCTCGACACGGCCCCAGCTGCGATACTAGTCCTACTAGAGCTGCAGAAGTGTTGCCCGCAGATCTTCGACAAGATGGAAGTGTATATCGACGGGGGCATAACAAGGGGCACGGATATCTTCAAGGCGTTGTGTCTGGGCGCCAGAGCCGTGGGGATAGGCCGAGGGTTTTTGTTCGCTCTGAACTATGGGAAGGAAGGCGTCGAGCATTTCGTGAATAGTAAGTCTTATGCCATGCGCTTGTTATGTAAAGAGAACATGGGAGTTATGCTAAACTGTGTTAGTTTTGACCGACGAGCTCGAGACGACGATGCAACAGTGTGGGATCACTAGTCTTGATCAGGTTCATCCCGGCTTGGTATACACAGGCGCGATCGACCATTTAGTGCCGGGCTCGGATGAGCACCCGTACGCTAAATGGAGACCGAGAAGCAAATTATAAGCCTGTATACTGAGAATATGCTAATGCCTATGTACAGAAGCTTAAGGTACCCGGCTGTGTATAAATAGGTATACCTAGGATGCAATATCCTTTTTAATCCCAATAATATTAATATTGTGACGAAGTAACTGTGCAGGTTCGAAATGCATGACCAACGTCGCCAGATTATTCACCTTTTACATTCACGCCTTTATCTTCTATGCAAATGTTGAAGTGTTAGTATGAAAGCCTCTGGGACTAGAGGTTCTGGCATCCGAAAATGGAGTTCCTTATCCCCCTTTTGACCCACGAGACGGAGACCACTACTTCATCCTAACCGCACGAAACCTAGAGAATAAAGTAAAAGAGCCAATCTGATAAATCCTTCAAATACAGCTTGATATACATTTAATATACATTCCTTTTTATCTATACATGAATTATCAATGCATAATATTACCCTCGAGTTTGTCTTAATCCGACCAAGCTCAGATCTATTTAGAACCTTGATAGTTACACGCCTTCCCAAGCCGGCGTCGACCGTTAAGCCTCTTATCGCTAGCATTACGACAGAGATTGAATTAAATTCAAGGATCTATGCCAGCTGTTGCAAGTCACCTAATCTTTTCGATAAGTTTTTCTTTTAAAGCAGGGGGGAGGTCACTCCAACCAGACATGGGCTGATTCTTGGCGTAGTTATAAAAGTGCTGTTGGTTGAGTTGAACCTCGATGTTGTGTTTCTCAGCAAAATGACAGATGAACTTTGCTAGAGTTCTTGATAAACCGTGAAACCCCAAAAGAGCATACTCACGACCGCCACGCGTCTCGGATAATGCTGTCGCCTCGAGGGGATTAGGGACAGAGAGGACTAGGTCCGTTCCTACGATTCCGTTTTTCATCTCGGTGGCGAAGACAAGACGAACTGTATTTAGCTGCTGAGCAGGTATATACAGCGTGACTCCTTTAGCGCGGAAGAGAACCCCGCCGCCGTTGAGGAATTGGAGGAGTCCTATATGCTTGTTAAGTTACTTAATGTCATGCAACAACGAGTTAACCGGAGCTACGGGGGTGAATAACCTTTAGTTTTCTTCTCCAATTTTGTGCCGCTAACAGGCTCCAGCGTCGTTTCTATACGGAAGATAGGATTTGATTTTTCGTCTTCTTTTGAGAGATCGATTACAGTCTTATTGAACTCGGCGAGCCTTTCATTGAGTGCATTCTTAAACAGGCTAAGAACCAGCGTGCTCTTATCAACGCCAGATATTATACTCCCATAAACCTGGTCATCAATCTTCTGATCCGGCAGGATGAAGGCTATTATCTGGGCAGGCCTCCGGCTAACGGGGGCGACTCCAGTAGCGGCAGTCGGCACGATCAATACCTCGTATGCATTTTTCTTCCCCGCCGAGCGCTTGCGATTTCGCATGATGATGATGGTCTCTGTTAGGTTGCGCACGAGTCAGACCCCCTACGCTAAACGAATTGAAGCGGATACAGCAACACGAACCGATAGAGGCGAACGGCAACGAAAACACGGCGTCCATGTTCCAGTGACCTTCAGGGCCGTGGAGGCGAATGCAGCCCTGTGCGTACTTTATAGATGGAGTTTCAACTTCTAAGCACATGTCTCCTTCAAAGGGCGACTGGAAGGAGAGCCGGGGTATTCCGAAAAGGATTTCACGGGAGTTAGCCGTAGAGGTGGATGAGGCGTTGCGATCTGGGGAGTTATCTTGTCTCGGTTGTTTTCGTGTCCGGTCGTTCTCGCTGTCATTCGTTGTAGCATTACTGGCATCTGCATGTTTTCTCTTGGCCGCGCCCGAGTTCCCAGACGCGGGTAGGAGGGGTGCTGAGGGCGCATTGGTAGGCGACTCGGAGGCTTTTGGCTTCTTAGCTGGTGGCATGGTGTTCTCGAGGTCGAGGCAACAGTGAGCGACAAGAAAGTTCGATACTCGTAGTTGCAGTGGCGTAAATTGGTATTTACAAGTGGCTATTCAAAACGCGTCTTGCTAGCACCGCGTTTTAATACCCTAGTTTTCATTACTCGCTCGTCCTAAGTATAGTATCAAGCCAAGCTTGATGACATCAATGCTCCGGGGCAATTCCGTAAAGCGCCACACCGTAAGACCCTTGTTAGCGTCACCGCACCGCCACGAGAAGTTGGCAGAAGGCTTCGTACAGAGTGCTAAATATTGCGTTCTATGTAGCTATAGCGGGAGTAAACATCTCTATCTCCAATTTTACGGCATAGGGGCTGATAGCTAAGAGCAAGCGGCGTCTCGGACAGAAGTACAACGTAAATCTTTGCAGTAAATAATGTGGGAAAAGATAGGCTAGGGCGCGACTGTTTGAAGGCGAGACACAAACACGGTCAGCATTAAGTCTTGGAGAAGGCGACTCCGTCGGCGTATGGCACGGCATGACTCCCAATGGCCCAGAGCCAGATACTGCCGGGGAAAACATCACTTATCTATCTGTTCCCGGAGTGCTTTCAACATGTCTCAGCCGAATAACTCTCATCCAATGCGTAGACATTTAACAATAACCCTGTAGAACTACATTCTTGCCACGTCTACGGCGTTACTCTCCCTAAAATTTCATTGAAAAAAAAACAAGCATCTAATCACGACGACCAACTAGTCAAGAGGCTGAAGCCGCTTTGAGGGGATTCTACTAAATTGGGATGTATACTCACCCAACCAACCCAGTAGACTTTCAGACTCCCATCACTTATTTCCTACGCCAGGCTTGGGCAAGAGCGCATTTCTCTTAATTCCTCTTTAAGCTGTAGGGTGCACCATCTGTGTCGCAGTAATTTCCGGAAGCTTCCTCTAGATATATCGATTTTAGCAGAGACTGAATGGGTCCCTGATGGGTTCTCTAGTCTAAGTTTTATTGCTGTTGCTCTCGACTGAGGTCGATGTGACAAAAGTGTTAGGTTGAGTATAGCATATCTAATAAATAGCTTTATATTGGTAAAGCTTACCTAACCCGCGTTATAAACACCCGTGATACCTCCGAGTTCTATGGTCTCAACGCCCTTTTCTACAACTCTATTTGAAGTGAGTTGGATATGACCTAGGTATATATAATATTCCACTATTATCAGATGACTGACTATGGGGCTAAATTTACTTATACTGTGCTAGGCAAGTATTAAATTGCCTTTGCTTTCTTCAGTTCATTTTCCTCGCGTAACCAACAGTGGTTTCCATGCCTCAAAGGTACCTCTACGGAACTACCTTGTCTTCTTCTCCCTTCACACTTACACTCACACTCAAACTCATTTTCTGAACGGGATAGTAGAGATGGAAATAATTTCATGTATATTAGACTGGCCTAGAACACCCTAAATTCCCCTAGAGAGGGCAGTCGAGGCTAAATTGCCGCCATGGGCGTCGTAGACTACAAGAACAACAACTCACACTCACACTCACGCTCACACTCAGGCCTACACCTACGCCTTGGCCTTTCTAAGAGTGTTATTGGTGCGGTTATATCTTTAGGAATATTCCAGCGCCTTATAAAAGAGGTGAAACGTAAGATGTATTATGATTGTACATTCTGTCCTAAATCTCCCCATTCCGCTCATAGTGAGGTAGGGCTGGAATTAAGTTGAGGTCAACCTAATAATTCTCTTTCATCCTCGGAGTCCTGAAGTTCCTTTCCTTCACAGTCGAGCACCTATTTGTTGTCCCGGGTAGGTGGATCCCTAGGGATCACCATATGAATGCGACTGGTCGGGTCGATCAGGGGTAAACCCTCTAGCACTCTATACAATATATTTGTATCTCAGACTTATATTCGTATGATCCCGTTTCGTATAACGCACAGGTTACTATTCCTTATAACATCTCCACTTAAACGTGAGATTCATGCCCATTTCTTTAAATTTTAGTAAAGGTAAATCTATAACTGTTACTAATAGTTCAAAATGAATACTACTGAAGGAATGGTAACCTTATCGTCTTTCTCTCTGACATAACTCATTCGGCCCCATATGCTAGACGCACGTGTGCAGCCAACAGGCACCAAATGTCTTTTAAGTAAATGGCTAGCTTATCTCAACACTTACTATATTTAGATATTGCAGGTTAAATCCTAACCCTTTATTCTGTCACATATACTCACCGCCTTTAGCTTTTCCCGGCTTAGAGCAAACAACCACCCCTAATATAATAGGTCGGTTGGTAGGTACGTATGGATGTTGTTGGGAGACGCAGCGGCGTATTAGTTCTTTGTGTCGGATTGTTGTCTCGGTCCTCGGAGCATGTGCTAACCCCTCTTCTAGTTGACAAATCTATTATAAATTGCTAAGACATGTATCCCTTATAGAAAAACTTTGTAAAAGCTTTCTGTCACCTCCTTCTATGACACCCCTCAGCTTCTCCTAGATCCTCATTGTTGTAGGAATCATTCAGTCTAGGGATTAGCTGCTATTAGACCTCAATCACATTCACTCCCAAGTTCCGAGGCAGAACTCTCGCCTTCGTCAGAATGGCGACCAACCCGCCCAAGCCCATCAAAGTCTGGCTTACCCGTGAGTGCTAGCCTGTACTGGCTGCTTATGAAAGCCGAGCGCTGACAATACTATGCAGCCCCTGGACCAAACCCATGGAAGGTGGGTAAAGAATGGCTATCATCTGTATCACCGCAGTGGATAGTCGAGGCATTACATCGGTTCAAAATCAATAGTATACCACATACTGATATCTTCCCCTACAGGTTGTCTGGCTAATCGAGGAGCTGGGTCTGAACTACAAGATCAAGTCGTTTCGTTTCGACGACATCAAGAAGGAGCCCTTCATCAACGTCAATCCAAACGGTCGCGTCCCAGCTATTGAGGACCCAAATACGGGCCTCACACTCTGGGAGTCAGGTGCGATTTGCCAGTACCTCGTGGAAGTGTACGATACGGAGAATCGGCTTTCGTACGAGTCGCTCAACGATCGCCACTTGTGTAATCAGTGGCTGCACTTTCAGATGAGTGGGCAGGGTCCCTACTATGGCCAGGTCGGCTGGTTCGCACATTTGAACAAGGTAAAGATCCCGTCCGCCATCGAGCGCTATTCCAACGAGGCGAAACGCGTACTAGGCGTGCTCGAGACTGTCTTGTCCAAGAAGCCTGATGACGCTCAATGGCTCGTTGGGAATAAGATGACCTTTGCTGACATGGCCTTCGTGCCCTGGAACTCCCGGCTCAGCGAACTTTTATCCGAGCCATGGGAAAAGATCTGGGAAGGTATCCCGCATGTCAAAGCCTGGCATGAACGTATGGCCGAGCTACCTTCGTGGAAACGCTCCATGCAGCGCCGTGGAGACCTCATGGCGGGGCAGGACTTGGAATGGAACGGTGTGCCTAAAGGGTTGAAGGACTTCAATGATTATACGAAGAAAATTGCAGCCGGAGAGGACAGGACGGCGAATAAGTCACGTTGAATATGTAACTAGTTTGATAATATTTACCGGTACTTTGAAGTTCAAGCTACTGACGCGCGAAAATTTATTCGTGCGTTCAGGTAAATGGATATCTTGACGAGAGCGAGATTCAGAGACAATGGATAATTACTTTTTAACACTTTAGGATTATAAAAGTTTTTTAAAAAAACCCCCAGAAAAAAGATAGCAGAACAAAAAGAAAAATGATATAGAAAAAGAAAATGTATTACTAAAATATTTCCTATGTACGTTTCTTTAGTCTACGTACCACGCCTTAACCCGAAGGGCTCAATGCGTGTAATGAGAAAAAAAAAACCCAAAAAAAACCTAGGTGGATAGGTCTCTCTTGAGCTGAATGTGCGGTACCCTGTACCAGGCCATCATCGGCATCGTAGCAAAATGCTCCTCACGTGGGCAGGCACAAAGAAACAAGCAGTCAAGGAGCAGCACAATGTTGACGCTAGGCCGCCTGCATCACCTGGATAGGAGAACGGCTACCATTACTGTCTAGGAAAGAGTTGTTAAAGCCAGGAAGGGGTGTGCCAATGCATCCTTGACCGAGATTCGTTGCGCTGGCTCAAAGACAAACACTCTTTTGAGGAAATCGTACATGTGGACTTGTTCAACTGTGCTGAGACCGCTCTGATCCCGCAGGCTCAAGTCTACCTTCCTGCCATCCGCTGGATACAAGAATGCCATGTCTCGAATGCGATCGTGAAGAGAATAGTGCTTCACTAGCATTGAGTGCTCACTCTTCTTGATTGAGTTGCCGTCGCCGTCAAAGTAGTTTGGCCGCTCCTCCCAGGCCAGCCAGATCCTGTCGGGTGGTTTCCCAAGCATGGCAACCATATCTTTCATGACGTCTTGCGGCGGATTGAACAGAGCTTTAAACAGTGTGTAGCCAGCGCAGATCTCGAAGGTGGCGCAGCCTAGAGCCCATACATCACTTGCCGGAGACACTCCCAGGGCTCTGAGGACCTCGGGTGCAGCGTATTGAGATGGAGTGGTTGTCTTTGGTGGTGGGTTGTCAAGAAAGTAGGCTCCGCCAAAATCAACGAGCAGCAATCTGAAGAGCAGCAGACGCTTTTCCAAACGGGCGAGATCGCCGGAATGCACAATGTACGAAGGAGCGCATTGTTCCACTGGCTCGCCGTCAAGACGAACGACTGGCTCTCGTTCAGGGTGACCCATACACTTATACACCTCTTCATCTGACCATGAGTCAAAATTATCAAGTTGGAACAGTATGTTTCCCGTATACATATCTGCAGTATGGTTAGAGATTGACTGCTTCCATAGAATCGAATGAGCCTACCTCCATGTCCCACGTTGCAAGAGTTCAGATAGTCAAGTGCCAAGAACAACTGCGACATCAGAAAACGCGATGGCCCAAGACAGGAGTAGTTCACCCCCAAAGGACGGGCCAGTCGGTTTCCTGCCACCTGAGTGACTAGGCACTTGTGGTTTCCATTGGGCCCAGATAACACAAAGTCATCCTTGAGTTTTGCAACATACGTGCTGCCCTCGTGTTTGCAACTCTGCTTCGCCAAATGGTGGAGGATCTTCAGCTCGTTGCTCTCTGGCTGAAAATCGGCCCTGTATATCTTCAAGGACACAAAGCACTGCTCTGCCGTGTCTCTTGCCAGCCACACCGTAGAGAAGCTTCCAAAGCCAAGCTTATGAACAACTCTGTATCGGTTCTCCTTCAGATAGTCGCCAATGTGGACGGGGTGCAGTCCGCCCACCTTGTAAAGCTCAGCATCTTCTGCGTTTGTAGTACTGGGAGTTGTGTACAATCGGTTTGTAGTGGAGGTAGGCATCGGATTATTCGCAGATCGACTGATCGTGTCGCTGTGCTGCCGGACGGAAGTTGAGGTGGAGTGTAGAGGGAGTGAAAAGTTAGTTACTGTGGTGAGGGCTAAAAAGGCAAGGTCGTTGCAGGACTGAAGGCCTTACCAGGCCCAGAGGGAGGGGTACATGGTAGATGGGTGCCAGGTAAGGGAGTAGTGACATGTCATAAGGCATGCAGATGTCGCTGCCTGTCTGGTCATTCTCAAGTGGTCTACAGCTTCAACGCCCGTCCCTTCTGTTCTTAGCATCAACAGTCTATTGAAGACTCGACTTGAGTAAATCACCTCGGCTGATTCAAATATGAGCGAAGTGGTAGAATTCGTCGATTGGGGAGACGACTTCCGGTACGCGGAAGAACGGCAAAGGGTAACTGAAATTATTCAGAAAATCGGAGGCGAACGAGGCTTCTCTCACGCAATCGCACAGTAGGTTCATTCATTTGTTTCCACGCACAGCACGGCACTATTGATCAGCTGAACACGACCCAGACAAATGTTGATCAAAAATCGCTATCGGACCATGGTTGGGCTTCAACTTACAGTTCATTTCAAGAAGTGGGAATGGGTCGAACAGAAGGCTACTCGCTATGTCCCAGCACGCATTCATTTCACGGAGGATTGCACTCTCCAAGACGTGGAAGCCAATCCAGAATGGCACCCGGAGGTCAAGGCGGCCTCAGCGGCTGTGTAGAGTCAGACGGCTTAGGGGGCTTGGAGATGTGAGCTGTTCCTTGCGGCGGTAGCCCAGGCAGAATTTGGATTACTAGGTGCCCAATGAAAAGCATAGGGAGATGATTAACAGAAGGATTGCGCCTTACTCTGTATTATACAAACCCCATAAAATGCTATTTTGTCATGAATGTTTCCAGTTGTCTTATTGCGTCCACATAGTCATATGCAGTATTACGGATGGATCATCAACATGTCCAAAGTTTTGTCGCCTGTAGCTTAATACTTGAGATCAGACGGCATTCGCGCCCGAGATCACACGCTCTCATCTGACCCCAACATCCCGGGCGGCGTCGTCCAACCGTCTGAGAGTCTGACACTCGGCGATTATACGGCAGATTCATATGCCACCGCTATTAAGAGGTTCTCCGAGCTCGAGACGGGAGAAGGGGAGAGTTAGGAAGATGATACAAGTATATATAACGGCAATGGGATCTCGAGACTGTAAAGAAAGAGTATACGCGCAGCGAGAACTTGACGATATACGAAAGCGAGACAAATCAACCATGGATCGTTATGACTGGCTGTCACGGAACAGAACTGCAACGCTAAACCACGACACTACCAAAAGTAGAACGTTGTCAAGGTGGGAACCTTGACCGTTTACAGCCACTTATAAGGGCTCACGGTTGGGACCGTGACACTGGCTCCCCTATTATTATCTCAATTATCTTCCATTATCCACACCTCAAGCGATTCAATATCATTTTCTCGTATTGTATTAGCTGCTCAGGTATTATCTGCTACATGACCCAAAACTTTTAATCTTCTTTTTGTAACTTTTGCATAGAGGGTTTTGTTTGTAGTGACTTATTTACGTAGTTATTCCATTATAGTTTAATTATCATGTAAAGAGGTATAAAATGAATTATATAAATTGCATATATGAAACTATATTAATATTTCAACATTATATTATGTCAAGTTATTATTGATAGTTTATCAACTTAGTCAGTTTTGCTACAGCAATGAGCTTTCAAGGTCGGGCACTTCTCCAGCTTTCACATCAATGGAAGGAGCACGTGGGACTCTTGTGTCCATGACAATCGTAGGTACCTTATTCCACAATACAGGTACCTCTCAAGTACAGCAACAACCAACTGTGTGCACACTCTTGTTGAGCACTATCCATACGATTCTACCCTTCAAATCCTACCGCTAAATTGGCCTGTTTTGCGCAAACAATCTCTTTCCATCTATTAGTCTCTAGCCTACCTAGCTACAAATCCTAGGTGCGTTCATTAAAATGTTGTACGCGATGTTTGCCCCAAACAAACCAAGGAAGAGTACAGTTCCTCTCTTTCATTAATCTGACACTTTCAAACAAAGTCAAGGATTTCATTACCTCATTCCATACTTCCTTCTCAAAAATCGACAGAAAGTTTAGTTTATACACACGCAATCACTAACTTTTAATCATGAGAAAAGAAGTTACTTTCCACAGTCCTGTGACTACGAGAGGCTTCCCCGAGCCCGAAAATCCACCTACGTCGGAAGACAACAGTGATATCGACTCCACACGGGCCGAGGTCGGGACAGACGACGGATTTAACGAATCCGCCCCCACAGCGTCTCAGGCTAAGGAGAAGATGACGTCTACCGACGACTCTTCCGACGCTCCTCCCGAGTGGACGCGAGACGAGGATCGAACCATTTGCGTGAGAAAGGCCGAGGCAAAATCGTGAGCCCTATCATATCACTCTCGTTTCATGTTCATGTTTCAGTGTCTCACAGGCGCTTTCATAAAATTCGTGGCTAACACAGGTACTTGCCGCGCCAGATGGGCCGAGATAGGCCAGGAGCTCGAACGTAGCCGCAGGGAATGCCAGCAACGGTACCGCACGCTCGCTTCTCACGCCAGAGAGTTAGGTATCACGGCGGATAAGCTAGCGAACCTATACATTAACGAAGGCGAGGAGAAGACCAAGTCCAAGAAGAGCAGCAAGAACAAGTATGAGGATGAGGATGAAGACGAGAGTGACGAGCCCAAGACGAAGAAAGGCAAATGCAAGTCCAAGGCCAAAGCAAAGCACGGCGAAGAAGAAGAACCACAGAAGCGGAAAGACAAGGGCAGAAACACCGCGAAGTTAGACTCAAAACTAGAGAGTACGCTAAAGGGCAAGAAGAAGAAGTATGAGAACGTAACCCCGGAGACTTCCACCTCCGACTCAGATTCAGAATCCGACTCGAGTCCCAACCCCACCTCCGACGAGGAAGAGGAGGACCAGGAAGCCGAGTACTGGGCACAGCGCCGGTACATCTACGACACACTGCACGGGCAGATGTATCCGGAGCAGAAGGTCCTTCGCCCCGACCGTTTCTACAGCGAGAGCGACTGCCGCGTGCTCGCGGGCCTCGAGGCGCGCCACCGCGCCAACAAGTGGCTCCACATCCAGGCCGACTTCTGCAACGCCACCGGACGCATGGTCGAGGCCGAGCTCCTGCGAGCAAAGTTTTACGAAAATCAAGAGTGATCATGAATGTGTACTGTAGGCGGTAAGCGCGGTCGTGTGGTTGCTGTGCTTGAATATCTATCGTGTTACCAGCCCTGTTCTGCGGTCGTGCGTATGTAGCCGTTTGGGAACACGCTTGGTAAGCTTACTATATGTAGCATTGCGCTGGCTCGGGCTGTCCTTAGATAGTCTTACACTTTGAGATCTTGAGGAAAGGACGTTTGTGATAGGCTTCGACAGTAATGAGCTCGGCATTGAGTAAAATAAATATATGTAATTTGAAACGTGTCTTACTCGTGTCCGAGGCGCTTGAAAGGGGGGCATGAGAAAATATGCATGTAGGAATGATTTAGCTAACAAATAACAACTAGATCAAGTGCCATTTAAAACATGCTCTACGGCCTCTCAAGCAGAGCATAAGATATTTGAGAAATTGCTTTTGTTTAGATATGGAATATCTACAGCGGGCCGCCTAGGGATTCAAACCCCCTATTCTAACAGTACCTAGGTATAGCAGCAATCTGTAACGATAGCTGATCAGAGTAGAAAACCATTTGAGGGTAAAAGGGGTGGTTGAGAAACGAGAGGAGAGAGGAGAGAGGTTCTCGTCTCAACATAATATAAGAACATTTAATAGTTAGTAGTAGTGTCAGTGGCGCACTACAATTCGCTCTATAGCAGGTTTGAGCTAGATCTATGATGCCTGCTGAAGACATGACCTCCTTTCCTTGTCTTAGCAGTGACGAAAACTAACTACTCGTATACTCATCATCGTCTTTGCTTTCATCGCCCTCATCGGAGCGATCCTCACTACTCCCTTCTTCCTCTGAGCTCGCCTCCTGTGACTCACTTGTCTCGTCCTCCTCATCGTCGCGCTTCTTCTTACCAGACCGCAAGACTGCACTGGCTTTTTCCGAACCTTCCACGAATAACTTTTTGCCACTCTGGGACTTTTTGGGGGGACTAACGACCTTTTGACGAGAAGATGATGCCTTCTCTTTATCTCTGTAGGGCGACGAGCTGGGCTTAATAGATTTTCCCGTTGTATTCATCTGCTTGGATTCCCGGTTTTCCTGGCTATAGTCGCGTTCTTATCCCTTCCCGGCGTCCTTACTCTTATGAGGTCTCTTGGAATCATCCTCTCGTGTCCTCGTGTCTTGAGGTGATTTCTCCTTAGTTCTCGGCGACGTTAAATCCCGGGGTTCCTTCGGGACCCACTTATCCGTGATCCTGTTTTGTATTTGATATTACGATGCAATAGTATGCCTTGCGATAGGTTGCCTTGCCGTGGGATGCCTCCCGATGGATTGAAAGTGATTGGTTTAAAAGTGCGGGGTAGTGCACAAATGGCGATTTTTCACATAGTCTTCTTCTGTCTCTCAAACTTTTAGTTTAATAGTTAGAAAGTACATAGTAGAGCTCTTCAACAGCCCCTATTAGTTTGTAACACAGACTGCAATTCACAAGCACTGCAATGCGACTCTTACAGCGCAACGACAATGGCAGTTATACCCGCACTCCAGACCTATCTGCCGATGAGCTGCCTTCCTACGCGATTCTTTCTCACACATGGGGACCCGACGAGGTTCTCTTTGAGGACATAGCCAAGGCTCCGGACACCTGGCAGCAGAAGGTCGGCTACAGCAAGATTCAGTTTTGTGCTGAAAAGGCAAAACAAAACGGGCTGCGATATTTCTGGGTCGACACCTGTTGCATCGATAAGTCGGATAGCGTCGAGCTTCAGACCGCCATAAACAGTATGTTTCGGTGGTATCGCGATGCGAAAAGATGCTACGTTTATCTCTCTGACGTTTCCTACATCTCGACGGACGCCCCCACGGTCAAGGCGGGCGGTCTAGTAACTTGGGAGGATGCTTTTCGAAATAGCAAATGGCCTACTCGCGGATGGACCCTTCAAGAGCTCCTGGCTCCTTCCGCCGTGGAGTTTTATTCTATGCAAGGAGTATATCTAGGAGATAAACAATCTCTGGAGCACCAACTATGCGATATCACAGGCATCCCTGCCCGTGCACTCCGGGGTGACCACTTGTCTGACTTTCCCATCGAAGAGATAGAAAGATGGATCCGTAATCGTCAGACAAAATACGAAGAAGATATGGCATATTCCTTGCTAGGAATATTTGGCGTTTATATGCCTCTCATATACGGTGAAGGGCGGCAGAATGCCCAGAAGCGACTGCGAGAGGAGGTCCAAAGGGCTTACAAAGGTAAATATGGGTTCGAAATTTCAACCTCTAGATTATAATCCGAGACTAACTCGAATAGGGGCTCAACATAATGAATTCTCTATTACTTTCAGTCTGACTGGCGTTCCTGAAATACAAAATTTCACCGCAAGAGAGAGTGAATTGATAGAGATACACAGGGTGCTCTCTGGTTCGGATGGAACCCGTCGCTCCGTTGTTCTCCATGGCCTTGGTGGTATTGGAAAAACACAACTTGCAATCACGTACGCAAAGCGTTATAGAGATGAGCACTCTGCTGTATTCTGGTTAAATATCAAAGATGAGGCATCTATCCAGCAAAGTTTCATGAAGATGGTCAGGCAAATAATGCACCAGCATGCAGATACCAGCTGTCTGCGTGGATTGAATCTCCAGGACAATGCTAAGGTGATCGACGCGGTCAAATCCTGGCTCAACTTACCAGGAAACACCAGGTGGCTACTCATATACGACAATTATGACGACCCGAAGCTAGGTAATGGTCCAGATGATGCAGGAGTTGATATCGATCTTTTTCTTCCCGAGGCATATCAAGGTTCGGTCATTATTACAACCCGTTCATCACAAGTGAATATAGGTCATTCCATCAGAATAAAGAAACTCGAGTCAATCAAAGATAGCCTCCAAATTCTGGCAACAACCTCAGGCCGAAACGACCTTGAACATAGTAAGCAGAGCAGATTTCCGATATTTGAATTAAGCAGAACTTCCTTAACTCTTACTATAGGCGATGATGCTAAAAGTCTCGCGGAAGAACTTGACGGACTTCCTCTAGCTCTTGCTACAGCTGGGGTATACCTGAGACGCGTCGCGATTAGCTTTGCTGATTACTTCTCTCTTTACAAGGAATCATGGAGCAAGCTTCAGGCAACTACCCCAAGCTTAGGCTCTTACCAAGACCGTACACTCTGCTCGACGTGGGAGCTCTCCTACGTCCAGATTCAGAAACAGCATCCACTTGCTGCCCACTTACTACGATGGTGGGCGTATTTCAACAACGAGGACGTCTGGTTTGAACTTCTGCAAAACGATATCCCAGATAGGCCGGAATGGGCGCGCGAGCTAGCTGATAAGCTTAGCTTTAACAGCGCCATGGGTACACTACATGACTATGGATTTGTCGAGCCACACACCTCAGCTCCGGATTTGGTCGGATCAAGAGGATATAGCATCCACCCTTGCGTGCATTCTTGGACCGTATGTGTCTTAAATGAAGAGCGGGATGTCAGTCTATTTGAGCTTTCGATGAAATGCGTAGCTTCAAACGTGCCGCGGAGAAATGATCCTCGAACTTGGCTGCTCGGAAGACGGCCCCTGCCACATGCTTTGAGATGTACCGCCACAATACCAGATGGGATGTACCACAATATGGGATGGGTATTTCGAGATCTAGGGTTTCTTTTTGACTGCCAATCCAGACTACAAGACTCCGAGGACATGTACTTACGTGCGCTTCGATCTTTTCGAGAAGCAAAGGAGTTGAGGCGAGGCCACGAGTCATCACTAGGAATTTTAACTGATCTAGGAGCCATGTACTTTGACCAAGGCAAAATGCGAGACGCGGAGGATATGTTGTCACAGGCGTTTCGAGGCTGCGAGGAGGAATTGGGGCCCGATCACGTATTGTCACCAAATATTGCCAATAACCTGGCAGTACTTTACGCGCAACAAGGCAAGCAGCAAGATGCTGAGAATATGTACCTACGAGCGCTTCGAGGATCCGAGAAGGTATTGGGGCCTGATCACATATCGACACTCAATACTGTTAGTAACCTAGCAGTCCTTTATATGGACCAGGGCAAGTTGGAAGACGCCGAAAACATGTATTTACGGGCGCTTCGAGGATCCGAGAAGGTATTGGGGCTTGTTAACCCATCTACACTACAGTTTGTGAATAACCTGGCAGTACTTTACGCGCAACAAGGCAAGCAGCAAGATGCTGAGAATATATACCTACGAGCGCTTCGAAAATCCGAGAAGGTATTGGGGCCTGATCACATATTGACACTCAATACTGTTAGTAAACTAGCAGTCCTTTATATGGACCAGGGCAAGTTGGAAGACGCCGAGGACATGTATTTACGAGCACTTCAAGGATCCGAGAAGTTACTGGGGCCCGATCACATATTGATACCAACTATTATAAATAACTTGGGAATCCTCTACAAGAAGCAAGGCAAGCTCCAAGACACAGAAAACATGTACTTACGAGCACCTCGGGGATATGAGAAGCCGATGGGTCCGCGAGATATAATGAGTCATCAGCCCGTACTCGATATTTTTTGCAACTTTGCACTGTTGCGATGGAAGCAGGGTAGACTGTTTGAAGCCAAGTCATGGCTAAAAAAACGCCATACCGGTTTAGAAGCCGTGCTTGGACCGTCACATCCAGAGGTCCTGGACACGCAAGATCTGTTATCAAAGCTGGATCAAGCACTTGAAGGCGAGTGGACATCTTGCGATTGGTATATATATGTTAATACTAACTGATTGATGTGCAGATGGCGGAGGTGATGATTGTAGAGTTATGTGACCAAGTGGGGGCTGTGGGGCCTTAGGCCATAGACTTAGGTTATATACTTTATTTTGTAGGTTTTTATTAGACCTATTTTTTAGCTTAGTATATTATTTAAATAAGTTTTTATATTAAAATTTAACTTTTATATATTAATTAAATGTTTTTATATTTATAAATATTTTATTAAATAAAAACAAAATTATTATATAATAATTAATAATTATTTTTTTTAAAGTTTTATTATAAAAAATAATTAATTTATTAATAAAACTTTTTAAAAGTTTAATTTAAATAATAATATAATTTTAATAAATAATTTTAATAATAATTTATAACTTTTATTAATTATTTATTTTATAAAATAATTAAATTATTATTATAATTAATATTAATTATAATTAATTAAAAATATTTATTTATTTTATTTATAAAAATAAAAAATAATATTAATTTTAATAATAAAATTTATTAAAAGATTTTTAAAAGCAATTTTTAAAAATTTTTTTAAATGTTATAATAACTTTATATTATATTATATTTATTAATAAATAATAAATAAATAAAAAAATAATTAAAAAATTTAAAAAAACATTTTATATTTTAAAAAAATTAATATATAAAGTTTTTTTTATAGTTTTTAATTTTTTTATTTTTAGTTTTATATTTTTTTTTATAACTTTTATTTAATATTATTTATTGTTTTTTTTTTTAAAATAATATAATTATTAAATTTTAATTAAAAAATTTATTTAATTAATTTATTTTTTTTTATATTAAACTTTTTAAAATTATATAATTTAATTAATAAATGTTTATTTTTTATTTTTTATTATAAATTATTAATTATATATTATTAATTATTAATTATTAATTATTAAAATAAATTAAACTTTTTTATAAAAAAAAAAATAATTTATTATTAAATTTAATAATTAAAACTTTAGTTATATTATTATATTTTTTTATAATAAATAATTATAATAATTTTTAATTAATATTTTTAAATTTTTTTATTAATATAATTATTTAAATAAATTTAATAGTTTTTTATTATAAATTAATTTTTAAATTTATAAATAATAATTTTTTTTATTTATTATTATAAATATAATTATTAAAACTTTATATAAATTATTTTATATTATTATTTTATAACTTTTATATTTTAAATTTTATTAATTAAAATAATTTTTAATTTTATATTTTATTATTATTATTTTTAAATTTTAACTTTATAATTAGTTTTATTTATTTATTTATTTTTTTATAATTAAAAATTTTATAATATAAAAAATATAAATTAAATAAAATTTAATTATAAAAATATTAAATTTATATTAAAAATAACTTTTAATATAAAATAAATAAAGTTTAATTAATTTAAATATATAATAAAATTTAATTTAATTATAACTTTTAATAAAAATATTTATAATTTCTTTAAAATAAAAATTTTAAAATTATTTATAAATTTTTATATATTTTTAAATTATTGTTAAAATATAATAATTATTTTTAAATTAATTAATAAAATAATATTAAATAAATTTTAAAAATTTAAATATATATTTTTTAATAAAATTATTATTTAATTTATAAAAAAAAAATTAAAAAATTATATATATAAGTTTTTATAAAAATAAATAAAATAATTAAATTAAATTAAATATTTTAAATATTAATTAATTAATTTTTAAAAAAATTTAATTTTTTTTTATTATAAATTAAAAGTTTTAAATTATATTAATTTTAATTTATTTTAATTTTTATAATTTATATTTTTTAAAAATAATAATAAAAATTTAAATTAAAAATATAAATTTATTAATTATAATATTTTATATTAATAAAATTAAAATTAATTTATTTAATATATAAATATTTATTAAATTTATTATAATAATTATTTTTATAATATATAAAATAATTAAATTATATAAATAATAATATTAATTTAAATAAATATAATATAATTTTAAATTAATTAAATAATAATTTTAAGTTTATTTTATTTATTAATTTTTTTATAAAAATGAAAAATTAATTATTTATATATTATAATATAAAATTAATAATTTTATATATTATAAAGTTTTATTATTTTATTTATTATATTAATATAAAAAAAATCTTTAATAATTTAAATATTAATATTTTATTTAATAATAACTTTTATAAAATTAAATAATTTATATTATTAATATTAATAAAACTTTTTATATATATATATATATATATATAAATTTAAAATAATTTATAAAATTTAAAGTTTATTTTTAAATTTTAAAGTTTTATATTAATTTATATATATATTTTATAAAAAGAAATATAATTAAAAAAATTATATATAAATTATTTATATATATATATATATAAAACTTATAAATTTTATAAATTTTAATAAATTTTTATATTTTTTATTTATTTAATTATTTAATAAAAGTTTTAATTTAAGTTTTAATTATATATATTTAATATATATATATAAATTTTATTAAATTATTAATTTAATATTAAAACTTTTTTTTTTATATAATAATTTTAGTTTTAATATTAATTAATTTTTTATTATTTTTTTTATTATTTAATTAATTTATATATATTTTTATTTATATAATTAATTTATTTATATTAATTAGTTTTTTTAATATTTAATTAAATATTTTTTTTATATAAATATTTATTAAGTTATTTTTATTATTAATTTAATATATTTTTATAATTTTATAATTTTTATATATTTTTTAAAATAATATAATATTAATTATAAATTGCTTTTTTTCTATAGTTTTTAATTTAATTAAATATTTATATAAAAATTTAAAATTAATATATATAATTAATAATATAATTAATAATTTTATTATATAAATAATTTTTTAAAAAGTTATATTAAATATAATAATATAATTAAATTTATTAATTATATTATATAATTTATTTATATTTAATTAAATTTTATAAAATAATATTATTTTTAATTATAAAAGTATTTTTTATATAATTTTTATTAATTAAAATAATTATAAATTTAATTTAAAAATTTAAATTTTTATTATTTATAAATATTTTATTAATAAAAATAAAAACTTTTATATAATTAAAGTTTAAAAATATATAATATAATTTTTATTATATATTATTAATTTATTATTATATTTATATATTTAATATTTTAATGTTATTTTTTAATAATTTTTAAATTTATATAGTAATTAATAAATTATATAATATTTTTAATTAATATATAAATATAATATTAAACCAATAACTTGACAAGACTTATACATATATACTAAGTACATATAACCAAAACCTGGACTAAGACCCTTATTAGGTAACCGAAGAAATAAAGAATATAGGGACCTACTAGGATCCACAGGACCCACAAGTCCCACACACACACACACATATAAATAACCTGCGTACAACTCTTCTAGTTATACTTCCTTTTGTAAAATACACATACAAATTAATACAAAACTTTAAAACTTAGAAATAAACTTTAAACTTTATAAATTACTTCAAATTTTTTTATATATATATATATAAAAAGTTTTACTAATATTAATTAATAATTATAAAATATAATTATAAATTAATAAAATAAAAAAACAAAAATTAATTATTGTTAAAAATAACTTTTATATTATATTTTTTTTTTTTTATATAAAAAATAAATTATTATTTTTATTAATTAATTAAAAATATATTAAATTAACTATTAAATAAATAAAGTTTAATTATTATAAAATTAAAGTTTTTTTTATAATAGTTTAATTAATTTTTATATAAAAATTAATAAAACTATAAACTATTTTATATATTTACTTTTTTAACTATTTTATTTATTTTATAATTTTTATTTTTTTATTTTTTATAATTATATTAATATTAATAACAAAAATAGCAGTAATAATAATAGCTATAGCAATTAAATAAATTTAAAACAATAATTTAATAGCTTTATATAATAAAAATAACTTTATATATAAAAATATAATTAAAAACAATAATATTTAAATAAAAATTTAAAAAAAAAAAATAAATTTAAAATATTAAAATATAACTATTAATTTTAATATTTTTTTAAAATATATAAAATTAATAATATATTTTATATAATATTTATATAATTATATATAATTAAAAGTTAAAAATAAATAGTTTATATAAATATTTGTAATAAATTTTAATAAATAAACAAAATTTATATTTATAAATATTAATTATATATTTAAATAAAAATTTAATATTATAATTAAATATAATTTAAATATTTAATTATATAATGTAATATATAATAACAAGTTTATTTATATTTTTAAAAAATATAAAAACGAAAATAATAATAAATTAAACAATAATATATTTATATAAATAATATTAGTTTTAATATTTATATTAATAAATATATTAAAACTTTTTATTATATAAATAAATTTTTTAATATTATAACTAGTTATATTAAAACTAATAATATTAATATATATTTTAATATTTAATATAAATAATTAAATATTTTTTTTTTTTATATAAATAAAAATTTAAAAATTTATATTTATTTTTAAAATTTTTATTATATATTTTATATTTTTATTTAAATATAAAAATTGATTATATAAATTTTTTTTTATTTAAATTATTTATAATAATTTAATTAAAATAATTTAATTTATTATATTTATTAAAATATAATAATAAATTATATAATATATTATATAATAAAATTTAAATTTTTATTTTAATATATTATTAATTTAAAATTATTAAAAAATAATATTATATAATATTTTTTTTTATATTAAAAAAAAAAAAACTAAATAATATTATTTTAATTATATTAGTTTAATATATAAATAAAATAAAATTTATATAATATTTAATAATTATTTTAATATAATAATTAATTATAATTAATATTAAATTAATTAAATTATTATTATTTTTATATAAATAAAATAAAACAATTTAATAAAAATAATATTTAAAATATTAAAAACTATAATTAATAAGTTTTAATTTATATAATATATTTTAAAACTTAATTATTATAAAAAAATATTATTTTATATAATAGTTATATAAATATATTTTAATATATTTAAATTTAAATTTGTTTTAATTAATTAAAAATTTATATATAAAATATTATTTTTTAAATTATAAATAATGTTATAAGTTTTTTTTAATTAAAAAATAAATTATTATTATATAATAAATATTGATTTTATTAATAAATACTATAATATTAAATATTTAAAATAATTATATAATTATAGTTTTAAAAAAAACTTTTATTAAAAATTATAACAATTATATAATAAAAATAATAAAAATAACAAAAAAATATTTTATTTATAAAAAGTTTAATTATTAATTTATTAATTATAATTAATAAAAAAAATCAAAAATAAAAAAGCAATATTTTATTATATATAATATTTTAAAATAAAAAGTTTTATTATATAAAAAATATAATATATTTATATTAAATTATAAAAATAATAAAAACTTTTTATATAATAATAAATGCTTTTGTTTTTAACGAAAAAGAAACAACTGAGTAAAACGAAAAGTTATTTGTAATGTTGTAAAAAATTCTTAGCAAAATTTTATAGCTGAAATAAGTAATTTTGCTTTTTTATTTAAAAAAAATAAGTTAGTTAATTGTTAAAAAATTTCTAAAATAGTTTTTTATTTTAAATAAAATTTTTTTTTTAGCTTATTTAAATATAGTTTGTTTAATTTAGCTTTTATTATATATATATAGTTATAATTAATTAAATTAGCTATTTTTATATATAAATTATATTAATATATATTTATAGTTTATTTTTATTATTTATAGTATAAATTATTTATTAATTGTTTTAATTTATATTTATTTTATATAAAAACTAAAACAGTAGTTAAAAATTAATAGTTTTTATTAAATAATATATAAAATTTAATAGTTAATTAAAATTAAATAAATATAGCAATAGTAGTAATAGCTACAATTATTTATAACTAATATAGTAAATAAATAAAGTAGTTATAGTTATAATTAATTATATAACTACTATAATAAATAAAATAAACAATTAAGTTATATATATTTTTATATAAGTTATTTTAGTTATAACTATTTATATTGTTGTTTATTTATATTACTATTTATATTATTTATTTGTATTATTATTTATATTATTATTGTTATAATTTTTATTTATTAATAATATTATTACGTTTTATAATTATTATTAATTTTTTATTATTTTTAAATTTATTATGTTTTAAGTTATTAATTAGTTATTTTTTTAATTAAAAATATTAACTTTAAAATAATTTTTAAACTTTTAACAAACTTTATGTTTTTATTTTTAATAAAAGTTTTATTGCTTGTTATTATATTTAATTAATATTATTAGCAAATATATTAACTTTTTTATTAATGTTTTTTTAATAAAAAATAAACTAATTTAAAGTTAATATAACAAAGTTAAAACTTATAAAATTTATTAATATAATAAATCAATTAGTTTTAAGTTTAAAGTTATTAATGTTTTAATTAAATAGTTTTAATATTTTAAATTTATATAAAAAATATTAAATAACATTAATAATAAATAGCTATATAATATTAAAAAGCTAGTATAATAAAATATATTTATTTTAAATTATTGTTATAAACTAATTAATATATAAGTTATTTAAATAAATTAATTGTAACAAATTTTAAATTTTAATCAATTTTGATATTAATAAATTTAATAAAAAAAGAATCAGTAGTAAAAACATATATTTTTTTAAAATTAAACAAAATATAACAATTAAATTATATTACTTTTATTAGTATATTTAAAACTAAATTAAATAAAATAATTATATTTTTAAATATATAAATATAGTTTTATTAATTTATTTTTTTAAATATATTTTAAATATATATTGATTTTTTTTTAAATTTTTTAAACTATTATATATAACAAAGTTTATTTAAAAAAATAGTATTAATTTAAAAAATAAAATGTTAAATAGTAGCATTTAAAAAAATATTATATAAAAATATTATTTAAAACGATATAAGTTTAAACTTTAATATTTTAAATTGTTTATTATAATATATTTTTAGCAAAAAAATATTAAATAATAGTATTTAAAAAAACATTATATAAAAATATTATTTAAAACAATATAAGTTTAAATTTTAATATTTTAAAAATATTTAAATTATAAATTTTAATTATATTATTAAAGTTTATAAAAAATATTATATTATTATTTAATTAAACAAAATAAATATAAAATATTATAACTTATAAAAAAATATTAATATTTTTATTATAAAAGTTAAAATATTTATAATTAATATTAATACTGTTAATATTATAAATAATGCTTTAATTAAATAGTTTTAATATTTTAAACTTATATAAAAAATATTAAATAATATTAATAATAAATAGTTATATAATAACAAAAGTTTAAATAAGTTATTAAAACAAACTAATTATAATAATATTTAAATATTTATTGATTTTAATATTAATAAATTAAACAAAAGTAAATTAACAATATAAACATATATTTTTTTAAAATTAAACAAAATATAACTGTTAAATTATATTGCTTTTAATAGTATATTTAAAACAATATTAAATAAAATAATTATATTTTTAAATATATTAATTTTTTTTACTACTATATATAATAAAACTTATTATTTGCTAAATTTTTTATTTTAAAAATGTTTAAACTATAAAGTTTAGCTATATTATTAAAGTTTATAAAATATATTATATTGCTATTTAATAAAAAAACAAAAAAGTTTATAATTAATAAAGTTATTATTAATATTATATTTTAATAAACTATTACTAATATAAGTTTTTAAATATTTAAAGCTTATAAATATTTATATTTTTAGTATTTTTTATATTATTTTTAAACTTTAACTTTGTTTTAATATTATATTTATATATAGCTAAAATAATAAAACAAAAAAATATTAAAATATTTTATAAGTTATTATTAAATTAAATTTTGTTGCTAGTTTAATAATTTATTAATTAAACTTAATTTAATTTATATTATTTATAATAGTAAAACTATAAATAAATAATAAAAAAAAGTAGCTAGCAGTAATTTTTAAGTTTAAACTTAAAAATAAAACTAATAAAATATATAATTAAAAATTATTTTTATTAATAAAATTTAAAGTTTAATATTTATAAAATATAAATATAAAATAATTTATTTATAATTTTATTTGTTATATTTATAGTTGTTAAATTATAAATAATAAACAAAAAAAGTTATTATTTATAAGCTTTATTAATAAAAAATAAAAACAATATATATAATTAATAATAAAAACAAATATATTAATTAATAATTTTAAAAATAATAATATAGTAATAAAAAAGTTTATTATAGTTATAAATAAAAGTTAAAATAAAGTTTATATTTAATTATATTTAAAGTTTATAAAAATATAATATAAATATTAATTATAAAAACATTGTTGCTTTATTTTATAAAAAAATTTTTAGCTTTAGTTTATTTATATAAAAAAGATTTATTTAAAAAAATTAAATAAATAATTTAAAAAAAAGTTTAAAAAATTTATTAATAAAATAAAGTTTAATTATATAAATTATAATATAGCTATAAGTTTATAATTTATTATTTATATTATTATAATATATTTTATAATTATATTTTTAAATATAGTTTTATATAAAATTAAACTATAAGCTATTTTATTTAGTTTTATATTTATATATTATTAGTTTATTTATTTTTTTTATTTTATTTATTACTGTTTTTATTTTAAACAAAAAATATAGTTATAAATAATATTTTAAATTAACTAAAACAAAAAAATAAAAGCTTTTTAAACTTATTAGTTATAATAATTAAATATATATATTAATAAAACTTGCTTTTTTTTTTGCTTATTTAATAATAGTAAAAATACAATATTATAACTTTGTTTTTATGTTTTATATTTTATAATTATAAATGTTAAAATTAAAAAGTAGTTTTTTTTAATAAATAGTTTAAAATATAAAAAAAATATTAATATATAAAACATATTTAATAAAATTAAAATTATTTTTTATAAAAAATTATATAATTTAATATTTTTTATTGTTAAAAAAAATAAAAAATATATAAAAAACAGCTTTATAATAATAAATATATTAAAAATAGTTTTATATATATAAATATTAAAATTAAATATAAATTTTTTAATTATATATTTTGTATTATTAATTACTTTTAGTTTTTAATATATATTATTAGTTATAACAACTAGTATTTTTATTGTTAAAAAAAAATAAGCAGATATTTTTACTATATTAAAATTTATAATTAAGTTTATTATTTATAAAATATTTTTTTTTATATAACTATTAATTAAAATATATTTTAATAAAAATTAAAATTGTTTAAATATTTAAATTATATTTTATTACATTTAATAGTATAACTGTTTTTATTGTTTTATTTAAAGTAATATTATTATTATTTATTACTTTTATGTTTAAAATATTAATATTACTTTTTGTTTATTAATTTATTTATAAATAATTAAATAATATAATATATTTTATATTTATTATATATATTTGTTTATTTAAAACAACTACAATAATAAATTTAAGTTAAAATTAATATTTAAAATAATGTTTATTTTTTTATGTTTTATTTTATAACAGCTAAAAATAATTACTAGTTTTTATATAATTAATTTAAATAGTAAATTTATTAAAATATAACATTAAAGTTTTTTTTATAAGCTTAAATTAATAAAAATTGCTATATAAAATAATAACAAATAGTTTTTTAAAACTACAATTGTTTTATTTTTATATTTGTTAAAACTATAAGTTGATTTTATAAAAGTTAGCTATAAATATTTTATTATATTTATTTATTACTAAAATATTAATAGCTTTTTAATTTTAATATTTTATTTTTAAAAGTTTTTTATTTATAACAATGTTATTTTTGTTATTTATTAATTTTAAAACTATAAAGTTTAATATAAAATATATAATAGTTTTATTAATATTAGTTTTTATATAATTAAATATAGCAATAAAATATATATAATTTTGCTTTTTTTTTAATTTTAAAGCTATTATTAAAGCTTAAATTATTTAGCTTTTTTTAATGCTGTTTTTATTTAATAAATAAAATAATATTTATAAACAAAAGCTAATATTAGTTTTTTGTTAATTTTTAATATTAAAAACAATAAAAATATTTTTATAATAATAGTTTATTTTATTTAAATGTTTTAAAACTAAATTAAAAACAATTGTTTATTTATAATTTAACTTATATTTTTTTACTATTATATTATTAATATAACATTATATAAATTTAAAATTAATTAAAATATTAAGCTATATAAATATATATTATTATTTATAATAATATAGCTTTATTATTTATAATATAATAATTAAGTTTTTGTTTATTTTAAGCAAATTTTTATTATAAATTTATTATAACATATTTAAAGTATTTATTTTATTATTATTAATATTAAAACTTTTTATTTTTTTTATATTATATAGTATTTTTTAATTTAATATATTAATTTTTTTTTTTTATTTTTTAATAATGTTTTTTATTATATTAAATATTTAGTTTATTTATTTTATGTTTTTTTTTTATATTATTAATAATATATTATAATATATTGCTAGCTTTTTAAAAACTAAGTAATTATTTAAGTTAAAATATATAATTTAATTAATTTAATATAGTAAATTTATAGTTTGTTTAAAAATAAAAATTTTTATATTATATAATTGTTATAGTTGCTATAATAAACTATTATTAAAAACTGCTATTATATTATAATATAAAAAATCGTTAGTTTTTTTTGTAATATTATAAAAAACTCTGTTTTTGTTATTTAAAATATAATTATTGTTAATTTTAAAATTATAATTAATTTTAATATTTTATTATAATATATTATGTTTTATATTTTTGTTTAATTTATAAAATAAATTAACATTGAAATAAATAAACTATAACTAATTAAAACATTGAAGTTTTAGTTATTTTTATAATAAAATAAACTTTAAAGTTAAATTAAATATAAAACGCTTTTAAAATATAAAAAAATTAAACTTTATTATTTAAAATTATATATATAATATATTATTATTTCTATTAAAAAGTAATATATTATTAATTATAAAAATTGTAAACTTTTTAAAACATTTAATTTGTTAATAAAATTAATTGTTATTTTAAATGTTATTAAACAAATAAAAGTTTGCTAGTTATTTTTTATTTAGTTTTAATATAATTTAAATATAAAATATATAATTATATAAATAAAAATTTTATAATTAAAAACTTTTTGTTTTATAAGCTTAAAAAATTGTTAAATAAATGTTTTTTTTTAACTTAAAAAAATATAATTTATTTTATATTTAATTTTATAAACTTTTTTAATTAAACTAAACTATTTAATATTATAAACTTAGTTATATTTATATAAGTTTTTAATAAATTATTAATATATAAATTTATTATTAAATATTTTAAAAAATATAATATATATTATAACTAAAAATATAATTTATTATATTAACTAAAAATAGTTTTTATTTAAGAAATATTTTATTAAATATTTTTATTATTAAATTTTTAGTTATAAAGTTTAACTATTAAATATTTATAAAACTTAAGTTTGTTTTAAATATATTTAAATATATTATAATTAATATTAGTTATTAATATATAAACAACTTTAGTTTTATAATATAGTTAATAATATAATATATTAATAATAAAGTTTAAGCTTTTGTAAAAATAAACAAAAAGTTATAATTATATTAAAAAGTTATTGCTATTATTTTATTAAATTAGTTATAATAATAAATGCTATATTTAATATAAAGTATATTTTTTATACTAATAAAAATATATAGTACTAAAGTTTATAGCTATTTAAATTAGCACTAAAGCTTAAAAGTGCATTTTTTGTTTATTATATATATATATTTTCGATATATTAGTATATATTTATATTTTTAAGCACTATTAATAATAAAATAAGCTTTTTTTTTTTATTTATTTATAAGTTTATTTTTTAATATTAAAAAGTTGTTATAAAGTTTAGTTTATATATAACTTTTTACTGTTTAATAGTTTAAAATAATTTTATTAATATTTTTAAAAAAGTGTTTATTTATTTAATTTATAAACTTTGTTAGTTTTATTAGATTATTTTTAATTTATATATAAATAATAGTTTAATTAATATTTAAATTATTAAAAAATTATATTATGCTATATAAATAAAACATGTTATAGCTATTTATTTTAATATAGTTAAAATATTAATTAATAAAATTAAATATATTATTATTAGTTTTAACATAAATTAGTTTTAAAAAAAATGTTTAAATATATAAATAAAACTATTAAACTGTTATAACAAGATTTTAGTTAACTTTTTTTTATAATATTAGCAATAATTAAAAAATATAAATTTAATATTATTTAAATTGTTTTTTATAATATAATATTTTATATAAAGCTTTGTTTATTTTAATATATATAAATAATATTAAATTATTAAAGTTTATTATAAACTATATAATAAATAAACTATATTAAATAATTATATTTTTTATTTTTTAATATTGTAACATTTTTTTTTTATTAAATAAAAACTGCTAATATTTATATATTGTTATTTTTTTTAACAATATTAACATTTAAAAATTATTTATTAGTTTATTGTTTTAAAGTTTAAAAATAGCTCATTATAACTTAAATATTAAAATTAAATTATATATTTGTTTTATTTTATAAAATAAAGTTTTTTTTAAATAAATAAAGCTAATTTATATACTATTGTTTTAAATAATTTAATTAAACATTAAAAATAAAAAAACAAAATAAATTGCAATATATTTATTATATTGTTATAATTTAATAAAAGTTTAACTAATATATTTATTAATAATATGTTTTTATAACATATAAACAATTATATAAAATATATATTTATATATTTAAATTAAAATTTTTTTTTTTAATAGTATTACAATTTATAAAACAGTTTTTTGTTATATTTATTAAGTTTTTTTATTTGTATAAAAAAACTTTAATAAACATAAAAATAAAATAGTTTAAATTTTAAGTTTTTAAAAATTTATTTTTAAATATAATTTAAATATATAATTAGTTTTAAAAATTTGTTTATATAAACTATATTTTATTAACAATAGTAGCTTATTTTTAATTTATTAAAAAAAAACTAAAAAATATTAACATTATTAATATATTTAATTTATAGTTAAAACTACAATTATTATTAATAAATTAATTAACAAATATAATATTGTTTAACTAGTTTATTAATAATTTTTTAGTACTTTTTTTAATACTATAAATAGTATTACTAAATATTAGTAAATTTTTTTATATTAATAACAGAAAAAATATATTAATTAAATTAACAAAAGTAAATAATATAAAAATAAATATATAAAATTTACTAAATATTAAAAAGCAGCTTATATTAAAAAATATATATTTAAAGTATTTAATAATTTTAGTAGCAATATTTAATATAATAGTAATTTTTTTAAAAATAAATAATAATATTATTTTTTTTTTTACTTTTTATATATTTTAAAACTTTTTGTTTTTTATAATGTTTTAATATAAATAGTTATTAATATAAAATTATAATAATGTTTTAATTATAATAGTTTTATAAAGTTTAAAAAAAAACAATATATTTTTTTTTTATAGCATATTAAATTTAATTTATATAATTTTAATTCTTTTTTTAATATTTTCAATTAATTAAAAAAATATATTAGCAATAAAAAAAACATTATTAATAAATATAAAAATATATTTAATAACTTTATAATAAAATAAATTTATAAAGTAACTAGTTTTTAAATTAAATATAAACTTAATAATATAACTAAATATAATATTAATAGCTAAAAAATACTTTTTAAAAAAATATAACATGTTAATTTTTTTAAGCTAAAAATGTTTATATAGTATTTATAACATATTTAATTAATAAGTTATTAACAAGTTTTTTTTTATAACTTTTATATTATATAGTTTGTAAATATTAATATTGTTATTTAATATAAAATATTAATAATAATTTAAATAATAAAAACTATATTTGTTAAAATTAAAAAAAAGTTGTTATAGCTTAATTTTAAATTAAAATAAAAACTTTATAATATTTATAGCTATTATTTCTATTTAAAATATTTAAATTTAATAAAACTAATACTAATTTAATAGTAATAGTATAAAATTTTAAGTTTTTGCTTAAAAATATAATATATATTTAGTTTTTTTTTTAGTAGTAATAAAATTAAAATATTTTATAGTTGTTAAATTTTATATTTTAAATATATAAAGCTTATTTAATATATTTATATATATTTAAATTGCTTTTTTAATACTGTTTATATTTAAGTTACAAATATTTAAAATAAATGTTTAAGTTATTAATAAAAATAGCAGTAATAATATTAATTAAAATATTAATATTATATATATAGCAAGTATTAATAAACTATATATATTACTATTAAATAAAAAAATATTAATAACAAATAAAAAATATACTTTTAATATATATAAATTAATTATAAATTATATAATAAAAAAAATATATATTATTAAATTTAATAATAATAATATAAATAATTAAAAACAAGTTAATATTAAGTTTTAAAAATTAAATATTATTATAAATAAAATATAATAATAAAATTAAAACATTAATTATTTAATATTTATTAAAATATAATAAAACAAATTATATTAAAATATTTTAATATTTTATTTATATATATTATTATTTATATATAATAAAATAGTTTTAATAGTTATAATTAAATATAACTAATTTAATTAAATCATATTTATATTATAAATTATATAATATATAATTTATAGTTTAAATTTTTAATATATTATATAAAAATATTAATATATTTTAAAACTTATAAATTTAAAACTATTTATAAATATAAAAATTATTATATTATAAAATTGCTAATACTATAAACTATTTTTTGTTTTTTATATTAACAAAAAACTAAAAAAACTATAAATTAAAACAAAAAAATATAATATAAATATTATTTATATTTTTTTTAATAAAAAGCTAAACTTAAATTATATAACTTTTAATTTATATTATAAACTTTATTTTATATAAACTAAACAAAAAAAATTAGTTCAAGCTTATTAATAATTGCAAGTTTTTTTTTTTACAAAAAAAATTTAAATAAGCTATTATTATATAAAGTACAAAATAATATAAATAGTTTTAATATTATAGTTTATTTTTTTAACTTAAAAATTATAATTAAAATATATTGCTTTTTATACAACTAATAAAAATTTACTAATTTTAGCGAAATTTTTTTTATACAATATAAAGCTAGCAAAGTTAATACTGTTTAATATATAAAAAATTATTTATTATTAAATATTTTAATATATTAAATAATTAAATAATAATATATATATATTAATACTAATTATTATATTAATTTTTATATTAATTATTTTTATATTAAAAACAATATATAAAGCTTTGTTTTATTTTAAAAATAAACAGCAATACTTTATTTTTTAATTTTTATTTTTTTATAGCTTAATAATAAACTATTTTAATTTTTTTATTTTTTATTATATTTATTTTTTTTGTTTTAACTACTTTTTTTGTTTTTTTAACTTTTTTTAAACTTAAAAGTTATAAAACATTATTTTTTTTTTATATTTATTTAATATTTACTATAAAAAAATAATATAATTATTTTAAAAAAAACTAATTAATTAAATATAACAATATTTTTTTATAAGTTTTTATAAAAACTATAATATTAGCTAATAATTTTAAATAAAAATATTTTTTAAATTATATAATAAATTTAAATATTTTATTTACTGTTTATTACTAAAAAAACTTAACTGTTTTAATTATTAAAAATAATATAGTTTTTATATAAAAGTTATATAACTTATAAGCTATTTTTACTAAAATAAACTATATAAAAACTTTTAAAATTAACAATATATAGCAATAAGTTATAACTTTTTATTAAAACTAAGTTTAGCTATATATAAAAATGTTTTTTTATTATTTTTAAATTAATATTTAATAGCTTAAATTTATAATAGCTATATTTATTTGCTATAATAACTTATAATATTTTTTGCTTATTTATTAATAAAGTTAATAAAATTTTAATTTAAAAAAAATTAAATTTAAATTTTATAATATTAGTTCTATTATTAAATATAAAAATTCTTTTAAAAGTTAAATATTTTTTTTAGCAAAACAAAAATATTTAAAAAGTATATTTTTTTTAAAAGCTACTTAAAATAATTCTTTTTTTATTTTTTAATATTAAAATTAAAAAACGCTTTAAATTTTTATTAAACAATTAAAAACAGTTAATTTTATTTATTAATTAATTAATATATATTATAAATAATATTATTAAATAGCTAAAAAACAAATATATTTAAAAGTTAAAATATAAAAAACATATATTTATATACTATAGTTTTATTTATATTATATATTTAAATAAAAAATTGAAACTTTTTAACTTTATTAATAGTAATATTAAAGTTAACTTTGCTACTATTGCTTTATTTATAAATATTTAATATTTTAATAAATAATTATTTATAAAAATTTAAACAAAACTATTAAACTTTATATAAGCTAACTTTATAATTAATAATATAAAAAAAAATAATAATATAATTGCTTTAGCAAAACTAATTGCTTTTTAATATAAAAAAATACTAGCTTTATTTAATAATTTAACTAATATAATAAAGTTTGCTAATATTAAATTTGTTAATATTAATAACTTGCTAAATTTAAATTATTAAAAAAGTATAATATAATAATATTTATAATAAAAATTTAGTTTATTTATTATATTTATTTAAGTTTTATAAATAATATAAAAAAAAATAATAATAACTAAAAAGATTTAGTTATTAAAAATTTTATATTTAATAGTTCAAATATAAATAAATAAACTTTTTATATATAATTTAATATATTAATATTAATAGTATATATTATTATAGTTTTAGTTTTAAATAAAAAACAATTATATTTTAAAGTTAAAAAAAGTATATTTAAATACTAGTTATTATAACTAGTTATTTTTATTTAATAATATATAATAAATAATTTTTTAAAACAAATAAAATATAAAAAGCTAAAATAAATATATTTATATATTAGCTTTTAAAAATGTTATTTTAATAAAATATATTTAAAATTATTTATTTAAATTAAATAGCAGTTTATTTAATATATTATATATTAAAACTTTAATTTATATATTTTTTTTTTGTTATTATTAATATATTATATTATTAACAGTATATAGTTTTAAAAATAATATTTCAATATTAAATTTAAATAAAAAAAAAACAGTTAAAAAACTATAGTATTATATAAGTAATAATAGCAGCAGAAATAATATATTTAATAGTTTTAAGCTTTTAATTAGTTATATTTTTTTGTTTTAATAGTTAATTTGTTTATTTGAAGTTTAAAATAAATATTTAAAGCTAATATTATTATAAAAACAGTTTGTACAAAACTTTTAAAATATATTATTATACTATAGTAATATAATAATATAGCTGTTTTATAACTTATAACTTTTTTAATACTATAAATATAAAACTGCTTAAAAATAATAAACTTTAATAATTTATACTAATACTACTTTTATATTTGATTTTTTTTTAATATTAAATGTTTTTTTTTTATAAAATATATTATTTAAACTATAATAATAAAACATATTAATAAAACAATATATATTAAATACTAATATAAATAAATTTAATACTAAAAATATATAAATATATTTATAATATAAAGCTTTTTATACTATATAATTTTAGTTAAAATTAAACAAAATTAACAAAATAAATAATATAAACAAAATAAACAATATAAACAAAGCAGTTAAAACTAACAAAGTAAACAATATAAACAAAACAAACAATATAAATAAAACTAACAAAATAAGCAATATAAACAAAACTAATAAAAAAAACAACAAAAATATAAATATATTTATTAATATAATATTTAATTAAAAAGTATTTTTAAAAAATAAAATAATAGCAATTATTTCTATTTAAAAAAAGTTTATTAAATACTAAAAAACTATTACTATTAAAACTTTTTTTATAATAATAAAACATATATATTATATTTAATTTAACAACTTTTTAAATAATATAAAGCAAATAAAATATAAAAAATTAATTTTTAATATAATAAATATTATATATAATTTTATTTTATAGTAGTAAAAAAATAAACATATATAAATTTAATAAATAAATAATTTTAAAACTTTGCTATTTATTTACTAAAAACTTTATATAAACATATATAAATAATTTATATATTTTTAAACTTTTACTTTTTATAAATATAAAATAAATATTAATATTTACTAATTTTTATATAATTAATTATATAAAATATATATATTAAACAAAAATATTAAAATATACTATGTTATAAAGTTTTTTATATAAATAATTTATAAAAATAAACTTAATAAAATTTAATATAATAAATAATATTTATTTATAAAGCTTTTTTATATAAAGCTTTATATTATTTAAACTATTAACATAATATATAAAGTAAATAACAAAAAATATATATATAAAAAAATATAAATTTATTATAAATAAAACAAACGAAATTTATATTAATATATATTTAAAATTAATAGTTTAAATTTTATTGTTTATAATTGCTTAAATTTTTAATTTTTTAAATATTTAAATTAAATATACTTTTATTTTTTTTATTTTTTTTATTTTTTTTTACTTTTTTTATTGTTTTTATTATTTTTATTATTTTTGTTATTTTTATTATTTTTGTTATTTTTATTATTTTTAAAGTTTTTTATAATATAATTATTATTATTTATATTAAAAGGTATATTTTAGCTTATAAAAAGTTAATTAAAAAGTACTTTTATAATATTTTTTAAAATAATATAAGTTATATTTATAATAATATTATATTAAACTTATAAACAATTGTACTAAAACAAAAGCAAAAATATAAAACTGTTAATTTTAATATAAATAATATATTTATATTTATAGTTGATAATTTTATTTTTTATTTTATTAGTAGTTTTAATTTTTTTATTTTATGTTTAGCTAGATATAATAGTTTACAGTTTTTAATAATATATTTGTCGATTTTATATTTATATATTTTTAACTTGTTTGTTAAAGTTTTTTTTGTTAATATATTTAACAATAATTAATTTAATTTAAATTGTATTATTAATGTATATTTTAGTTTTTGCTATTTAAGCGTTATAAAAAAACATAGTAATAATTGTTTAAAAACTATTGTTAAAAGTTAATACAGCTTACTATTAAAAAGAAATAGTAAATAAAGTCGGTTTATTAGTGCAAAAAATATAAGATATAGTTTAAATATTAAATTTGAAAAAAACAAATAAATTAATATAGTTTTTTAATATTAGTATATATATTTAACAATATAGCTTAATTAATTATAAATTAATATATTAATTAAAAATAATATATTAATAACTATTAATAAATAAACTAATAATAAAATTAAGTTATAAACTATTAAATTGTTGTATATATAAATATATAACAAAATAGCAAAAGCTTTAAATGCAAATAATAAATAAAAATAAAAAAAAATAAATGAAATAAAAAAATCAAATAAATAATCGTAAAATAAAAGCTAAAAAAATAAAATTATAAAATATTTAAATAAATAAAAAAAGTTAAAATAAATTAATACTAGTAATAATAAAAAGCTATTTTAGTAAGTCAGGTATAATAAATAAATAAACTTATAAATTAACTAATATTAAATATATATAAAAAACTTATATATAAATATATAAAAAAAAACAATAATAAAGCTTAAAATATTATAGCTAATTACTTTTTAGTTTTTTAAAAACTTAATATTTTAAATATAATTTATTAAATTTTACGCTATATTTATATTAAAATTTATAAATATAAAAATTTAAAACAGTTTAATAATAAATTAAATATTTAGTACTTTTATATTATAAATAAATAAAATATATTATAAATTTTACAATAGTTTATTTAATTAAATAAAAACAACAATTTAATAATATTTTTAAATAAAATATAAAAAAAAAAGCTTAATTAAATAGTTAATACTATTTGTTTATAAGTTTTAAATTAGTTATATTATTTAAGCTATATTGTTAAATTTAAAACATTATATATTATATATTTTAGTTAATATTTATAAAACTATTAAAAATATTAATATTAAAAAATTTATATTTTATATTAACTAATTAAACTATAGTAGCTAAAAAAATACTTAATACAATTTAGTTATAACTATTATTTATTTTTAAATAATACTATTTTTTATTTATAACTAGTTTTAATATTTAATACAAATATATAAAACAAAGTTAAAAATAATATATTGTTTTAATATTATTATTATAATTGTTATAAAAAATAGTAATATAAAATATATATATATTTTTATATTTAAATAAATTAGTAATACTAACTAAAGCTAATAATATATATAGTTTTTTACTATTTAAAAATATAAAAAAAATAGCAAAACATTATTTTGTAACATTTATATTAGTAAAACTTATATTAACAAAGCAAACAATATTAATTTAATATTTTATATAAATTATTAAAAAAAATATAAAATATTATAAATATTAGTTTAATTTTTTTTTTTTATAAAAATAATTAATTATAGCTATAAAACTTATAAATAATATAAAGTTTTAACTAGTTAATTATTTAAGCAAAAATAAAAAAATGTTAAAGTATTTATTTTTATTATTATATATTTGTTTTAGTTTGCTATTTATTATAAATAACTATTTTGCAAAAAAATATAAATTTAAACTAATTTATATATAGCTAAAAACTGTTAAAAATTTATAAAATAAATTATATTTAAAAGCTATTATTAATAACTAGTTATTTAAATATATAATATATATTATAGCTTAAATTATAGTAAAAAGTATAATATATTATTATATATAATATTATTAATATTTTAAACAAAAAAAAAACTAATTAGTAAAATATTATACTTTTGTTATAAAAAATATACTGCTTTTTATTTTAGTTATAATATTATAAAATAGTTTAAAATATATAAATATAACTAATAAAAAAAAGCGTAGCTAAAATTAAACAAAACAAGCAATAAAATATTAAAAAATAATATAGTAAATATATTATTAAAATTATAAAAATAAATTTAGTAATAATTATATAAGTTTTTATATATATATTATTGCTTTTACTTTTTTATATAAAAACAATTATATAAATAAATTTAATAATTTAAAACTTAAACTAGTTTTAATATTTTATTTATATATATTTTTTTAATTAAATATTATATATTTTTTAGCTTTGTTTACAATTAAACTACTAAAAATTCATACTTTTGTTATTTTTTTTTATTTAAATAGTTTTAGTAATATTTAATAGTTATAAATATAATTAAAACATAAATATATAATATAATAAAAGTTTAAAATATATTTATTTATATAGAAAATATAACTATTTAGTTAATTTAAAAACTTTTATAAAAAAAATATACTAATTAAAATATTAATTTAAAAAAAAAAGCAATATAAAGTTTGAATTAAATTAATTTACTAGATTTTTTACTATTAGATTTTTTATTACAAAAATATATACTAGAATTTTTTTTACAAAAACTTTTATTTTTAGTTTTTTTACTAAAATATTTATTAAGTTTAAATTGCAGTGTTATATTTGTATTAAAGTTGCTATTAAATCGACAATAAAATATAAAATTAATAAAATAAAAAGTTAAATAAAAGTTTTAAAAAAAAATAAAAAAAAAATTAATATAAGCAATTATTTTTATAATTTGTAATATTAATTGTAAATTTTTATTTATTATTATAACTTAGTAGTTATAAATAGTAAATAAATTAGCTATTAATATAATATTAATTAATAAATTAATGTAAAAATTAAAATAAATATATTAATAAATAAAAAAATAAATATAAATTTTAAAATATTTATTAAAACTTTTATAGCTGATTTTTATATACAATAATTAATATAATTGTTATTTAAGTAAATAATTTTATAAATAAATCTATTAAATAATACTGTTAAAATTATAAATATAGTTATAATAGCTTTTTGCTTTTTAAATATATATTAAAAAATTTTGCTTAAAATATATTTAAATTAAATTATATATTTTATATTTAAATTATAAAATAAACTATTTATATTGCTTTTAAATTAAGCTTTATATTTTTTATAATTTAAAAATATTTATAATATACTGCTTTTTATATAACTTATAAATATTTATAATTAATAAAGCTTTATATATTAGTTTATAACTATTTGTAATAATTAAAGCTTTATATATTAATTAAAAATACAATTTAATAATATATTATAAAAAAAAAAAATATAAACAAATAAAACAAAAAGCTAATATAAACTTAAGTACAGCATTTTTTTTTAAAGCATTTTTTTTTAAAGTAACATTTTAAGTAAAAACAATAAACTGTATAAAAACAGCTGCAACAGTAGCTAGTATAAAAAAAACAGTTTTTATTATAACAATAAATTGTATATAAATAGCAGATTATATAAAAATAGCAGCTAATATTAAAAAAAAAGTTAATATAAAAACTTTGTTTAATTGATTATTTAATAAAATATTTAATTAATTATTTATATTTATAAAGTTTTTTGTTTTTTTTATAAGTATTTTTATTAACGCTTTAAATTATAAATTAAATTAATATATATATTAGTAAAAAAAATATATATAACAAATTAACATAAATTTTAAAAAAAGCAAAAAAAAAAAGCTATAAAATAATTTTATTAAAAATATTAATAAAATATATATATAATATATTAAAAAACAATTAATATAAAAATTAATATATTAAATAAATAATATATATATAAAAAATATAGCTAAAAAAAAATAAAATATATTTTAATTTGTTGTTTTTTATTTGTTAAATTAATTAATAAAATAAACTTAATATAAAATATAAACTATAAAGTTTAAATTATATATAAATTAGTAAATAATTTATTTATAAATTGAAAAAAATAAATAAACAATATTTAATAAAAAAATAAAAAAAAAAAGTATATAGTTAACAATTAATATATTAATAAAAAAAAAAGCAGTTTAAACTATTATTAAAACTAAATAATTATTTAAAGCAAAAGTAATATTAACTAAATTTAAGTTTATAAAAGTTTTAACTATTTATAAATATTAAATAAATAAATTAAAATATTTTATTATTTATATTATAATAAATATATATTTAAAGTTTAACATTTTTTTTGTTTAAATTATAAATATTATTAATTTAAATTAATATTTAAGTTTTCGATTTATTTAATTATATTAATAAATTGTTTTATTTTATATTTAAAACAAAGCAATATTTAGTTTTTATTTTAAATTTTTTAATAGCTAAAAATTAAATAATATTATAATAATTTGTTTAATATAAAACATATAATAATTAATATTTAATAGTCAATTAAAATATATTAAATAGCAAAAAAAAAAACATTTATAAATAAATATTTAAACTAAATATATTTTTGCAGCTTTTTATAATGTATTAATAGTATTTTTATTGATTTAAAATATTAAATTATACTATATAATAATTTTATATATAATTTAACAAAATAATTATTTAAAAATTAACAAATTAATTTATATTTAATATTATTAAATTTTACAAAAAGTTATAACTTATATATTATTAATAATATATTAATTATTATATTAATTAATAAAATTTTATTTTTAAGTTTTTAAATTTATTTTTTACTTATTTATAATATAGCAAATATTATTTAAAATTAAAATAATAGCAAAAATAAATTTAAGTTTTTAGTTAGTTTTATAACTTTATTGTTATAAAAAATTAAAAACTACTACTTTTTAATAATTATAAGCTAAATTAATAATTTAAAAAAAAAACGTTTATTATTTAATATAACTAAAAATAAAAAGTTAATATATTAATAATAAGTTTTATTAATAAAAAAATAAAAAAGTTGTAATATTTTTTAAAACAAATTAGTTATATTTATTATAAAAAAAAATATTTATATTATTATTTTATATAAATAGCAATTGTAACAAAACTAGTAAAAAATATATTATAATAAAAATAAAATAAAAAAGAAATATAAAAATAATTTTATTTTTAAAATTAAAATGTAGCAATATAAAATATATTAATATAAATAATAAAATATTTATTTATATAAAAACTAGTTTAAATTTTACTAAATAATTATATTTTTAATTTAAATAGTATAATTTTTATATTTAAATTTTAAATTAGTATTTTAGTTAACAAATAGTTTTTAAAATATAAAATTTATAAATAAATAAAATTGCTATTAAAAAACAAATATTATTTTTAAATATAAATTTTAATTAAAACATTAGTTTATTAAACAATATTATTACAAAAAATATTAATTTATTTTTTATAACAATTTTATATATAAATTGTATAATTTTAGTTGTTTTTTTAATTTTTTTAATTAATTAGTTATATTTAATATTATATTATAAAATAACTTTTAATTATTTTATTTATTTTAAAAAATACTTATATATATTTATTAATAGTTATATTAATAAATTTATAATTTAATTAATAAACAATATATAATGTTTAAAGCATATAGTTTTTTAATAATTTTAACTTTATTGAAGCAAAAGTACTACTAATAATAAAAACATATTAAAAAAGCTATTTCAAAAAAATAAAAACAACTATGCAAACTTTTAATATATTATATTATAAAAATAAAAAAACTGCTATAAAAGTTATTATTTTTATTAATACAACAGTAGTTATAATAAAGTTGTAAATAATTTATTAAAAATAGTTTAATATAATATTATATAGCAATTTGTTTTTTAAAGCATTTATATAAACTTTTACTGTTTATAATATATAGTTAATAAAATATTAAAAATTAACTATTTTAATTAACAAAAAGTTTATTAAATATAATATTAATAAATTTATTAGTTTTTAATTAAAAATTATAATATATTTAAACAAATAAAAAAAAAACTATAGTTATTATAAATAAAGTTAATTAATAATTATATTAACTTTAAAGTATAATATAAAATTTTGCAAATTTATTATAAAATTAACAAAATAATACTAAAATATTTACTTAATATAAATAAAACAGGGATTTATTTAAACTATATAAATAATATTGCAATATAAATTTATTATAAAATAAAAAACTTATAGTATATTAATTTAAACTTTTAAATATATAATATTATTATTAAGCTAGTTTTAATTAACAAAAATATAATATTTAACTAAGTAATAGTTTTAACTATATAAATATTTGAAAAAATCAGTAGTAATAATTTAAATAATATAACATTAATTTATTTTTTAAAAAATAAATAAATTAATAACTTGATTGCTTTAAATTAATTTAACTATTTTAATTGTTATATTAAACTAGTTAATTATAACTAAAAAAAGCTTTTATTATTTAATATTAATAAAAGTTATAAAATATATTAACTTAAAAAAAAAAGCTAAAGCAGTTTTAATTATTACTTTTTTATTGCTATATTATATATTTTATAAATTTAAACTATTAAATATAAAAATTTTTTAAATATATAAAGCTTATTTAAATAATAAAATATTTTTAGCTATATAAAATAAAGCTATTAATTATATAAAAAACAGCTTTTTAGCTACATTAAAATTAATATATAAAAAAACTTTTAAACAGTTAATTATTTTAAATGTTTAATTTAAAAAAAAAGTATATATAAAATTATATATTAATAAAATAAAATAATATAAATAAAAAAAAAAGTAACAATAATAATATTATAGTTTTTTAGATTTTTTTATTAAAGCAATTTAAAAAAAAATTAGTTAATAAAAAAAATAGTTTAAAAAAAAATAATGTTATAATATTACTAATAAATATATTGTTATTAAAAAAATATATAAATATTTTAAATAATATTTAAAAGTATATAAAAACAACTAGTTTTTTTTTATTTTATTTGTTTTAAAAGTTATATAAAAACTTATTTATATATTAATAAAGTTAATAATTAATAAAAAAAAAAAAAAAATAAAACAAAGTGTTTTTATAATTATATAATAAATTGAAAAAAAAATAAAAAAAAAACTAAAGTTGTAAAAAAACATAAACTATTAATTATTAGCAATATATAATTATAAATAATAAATTATAAAAGTTAATAAAATAAATTAATTAAAAATAAAAAGTTAAAAATTAAAACTAAAAAAAATAAATTAATTTATATATATAAATAAATAATAAAAATTAAAAAAAAAACTTTAAATAAAAAATAAAGTTAATAAAACAACTATAACAAAAAACTATAAACTAATAATTAATAATTTATTAATATTAAAAATTATTTATTAATATTAATAAAATATATAAAATATATTTAAATAGTTAAATTTTATAGCTACAAAAGTTTATTTTAAACTTTAAAGCTTTAATTATATAATTATAATAAATATATATACTTTTATAATATTATAAATAATTAAAGTTATAAAAGTTAATTTTATAAAAAATATATAAAATAAATTATATATTTAAAAAAATAGCATATATTAATTTATAAATTATATATTTTTATATTTTTTAAACTTTAAAGCTATTAATAAAATTATTATAGTTTAAACAGTTAAAACTAAAACAAATATAAAAAAAAAAGTTTAATTAATATAATATTATAAAAAAACTACTTAAATAATTTAAACTAATATAAATAACTTAAAAAATATTAATAATAAAAAAAAGTTTGAAAATAGTAATAAAAAAATGTTTTATATATTAAATTTTTTTAATTTAAAAATATATATAGTATAAATTTAATAAAATAAAACAAATTAGTTTAAATAAAAAGTTTAAAAAAAGTAAAAGTTATAAATAAGTTTTATAAATTTAAAAAGTTAAAAATAAATAATATAAATAATATAAATAATATAAATAATATAAATAGTATAAATAATATAAATAATATAAATTAAATAGTATAAATATACTATATAATTAGTAATAAAAAAAAGTATATTTAAAAAAATACATTTAAAAAAGTGCAAAAAAAATAAATTTTATAAGCTTTATAAATAAATTTTATAAACTTTATAAATTAATAATATAAGCTTTATAAACAAACTTTATAAAATTAAACTTTTAAAAAAAATAAATAATAAAGTAGTTAAATAGTAAAAAAACTGTTTTTTATTACTATTATTTATAAACTTTTAATATATAGCTAAATTTTTATTGCTTTTATAACTTTTTATAAATTAATATATTTAATACTAGTTATAAAACTATTTATTATTATAAACAAATTAAAAAAACTGTTATAAGTTTTTTTATTTTATTTTAAATATTTACTGCTTTTTTTTTTGCTTTTATATATATTTATATTAATTTAAACTTAATTATTTAATTATTTAATACTAAAACACTAAATTTTTACTGCTATTAATTTTATATTTATATATATTATTTAATTTATTTAATATATTATTAAAAAGTTTATTAAATTGTAATAATAACTTATATTTACAAAAAAGCAGCGCTTTTATATTATTAACAAATTAACTTTATTTTTAATAATTACAAAAATATATAGTTTTTATATTATTAACAGTTTTTTAATACTGCAAACAATGTTTTATTAATATTATTAAATAAACAGTTTAATATTAATTAATTATAAAAAATATTAATATTAATAAACTATTATAACAAAATTTTAACTGTTTTATATAACTTATAGTATAAAAATATAAATAGCAAAAGTTTTAATTAAGCGCTATTTGTTTTATAAAAACAGCTAATTTTGTTTGTTGTAAATTTACAAATAAAAAACTAGTTTATATTTCAAACTTTTGTATATTTTACTTTGTTATTTAAGTTAATATAATTATTAATACTATTTTGTTTAATAATATATATTTAAATATTACAAATGTTATATATTAATTATTTACTATTGATTTAAGTTTTTTAATATATAAATGTTTTATTTATTTTTTTTTATTTTATTACATTAAAATATTAATATTGATATTGTTAGTTATTTAAATGTAGCATTAGTTTAATAAAGTTGTTTTTTTTGAAGTAATAGTAAAATCGGCAAAACTTGTTTTAAATAATAATATTATATTATTTATTTATTTTGTACAACATAATATGTTATAGCTAATAAACAATATTATTTAGTAATAAATATATATAATAATAAATATATATTAAATATTTATTAAATATTTATATTATAGCTTTTTTATATAACAACTAGATTTATTAGCAATTGTATTGCTTGCTATATTATAAGTACTAAATAAAATATACAACATATAATATTTCAGTTTTAATATATAATATTAAATAGCGTTTTTTATTTATAATTTTATAGCTAATTGTATTAAGTTATTTATATTATTAAATTAAAAGTTAAAACTAAAAAAACTAATGTTATTTTTATATAATGTTTTATTTATTAATTTAATTAATATATTAAATTTTAGTTCAATTATTAAAATATTTTTAATTTTAATATTTAATATATATAATATAGCAGATATATAGAATTAAATAAATATAATTTAAAATATTAAAATATTAAAGCTTAAATAACAATATTAATAATAATATATAATTAATAATTAATTAGTTAATAATTTTTTATTTATTAAAGTTATTTATTAAATTAAATTTTTAATATAATATATAATTTTATTTTATTGCAAAAACTTTTAAAAACTTATAGTTATATTTATTAATTTAGTTTTATTAATTTGTTAATAGCTTTATTTATTAGTTTATTTATTAGTTATTTAATATAATTATTAATTTAATTGTTGTTTATTTAACAAAAGTTAACTTTATATATTTTAATTTATTATTTATATTTAAAGTTTTATTATTTTATTATTTGTTTATTTTTATTTATATATATAACTATAAAATTATTACATTGTTTTTTATTTTCGAAATTTATTGTTGTTAAATCGTTTGTATATTTTATTAAAAGTTTATTTTAATTTTTAGTTCTGCTTTATTATTTTATTATATATTTATTATTATATAATTATATAATAGTTAATATATTATATATATAACTAGTTTATTTATAAGTAGTTTATATATTATTTTTAATTAATGCTTTAGTTTATAACTAATTAATTTATATTGTTAAAACTATATATTTTTTTGTTATAGTATAACAATTTATTATTTTTTTATTTAATTAATATATAATATATATTTTATATATTTTAAATTAATAAGCTAGTTTTATTTATTTATTTTTAAAAAGTTTTAGTTTATATTAATATTTTATAATAGCTTTTTTAAATTTATTAATATATTTAATAATAAATTTATAAAGTTTATAAAATTATATAATTTAAATAGTAATAAAAGATTTAATAAACAAATTAATTATATTAATATAAATATATATTTTTATAAAATTTTTTATAACTATTTTGCTTTTATAAAATTAAATAAAACAATTGAAAATATTTAGATTTAAAACTAGTATTATATAAACTAAAAGTTTTTTTATATTATTTATAGCTTAAAACTAATAAATTAAACTTTATTTGCTAAAAAAATAAAACAGCTTGTTATTAAAAATTTTAGTATATATATTATTTTAGTTATTTTAAACAATAGTTATTTCGTTTATTTGTTTTAATTAAAAAAGATTTAGTTTTAAATTAATTAATTTAAAAATAAACAATATACTGTTTTAAAAATAATTATAAAAAAACTATTTAATAAACTTTTTAGTATATAATAAATTTTTTTAAATATAAACAATATAAATAACTAAATTTTTATTAAATAAACAAGTTAATTAAACTAGTTAAATAAATAGTTATTATATATAATATTTAATGTTTTTAATTTGCAATATTTAAAAGTTTAACTATATTAAATTTTAATTTAATAATTAAGTTTATTTAATAAAACTTAAAACAAACTTTTTATTTAGTTAAATAGTTACAAATAATAAATTTTAATACTTAAAAAATATAAAAAATATTTAATAAATATATATAAATTAATAATTATATTAATTTATATATTAATTTATATATTAATTTATATATTAATTTATATATAAATAAAATTATAAAACAAAAGTTTAATAATTAAACTTTATAATAATATGTTTTTTTTTTTTAAAAATTCTAAAGATTTAAAAAAAAGTTTTTAAAAAGTAAAACAAATTAAAAATTTAAATAATTATAATATAATTTAAAAAAATAACATTGTTAAAATTATAAAAAAAGTTTTATATATTAATACTTTAAAAATAACTAGTATTAAAAACAAATAAATATTTATTTTTTTTAATATTAACATTTTTAATAAAATATTTAAAACTAATAATTTTTTATAATATATTAAATATAGTTAATATATTAAAATAAAAAAATAAATTTAATTTATTATTTCAAAAAAACATTATATAATATAAATAGCAATATTTTAAAAATTATAATTTTTTATAGCTAGAAAAAAATATAAAATTAACATAATACTAATATTAAATAGTAAAAAAACTTATATAAATTATTAATAAAATAATATATATTTTATTGTAACATTAAAAAAATGCGATTTTTATTTTTTAATATTTTTAAAACAAACATTAATAAATATATATAAAAAATGTTTTTTTTTTATATTAAAAAATATATAAAATTTAGCAACATTAAAATTAAAAAAGCTGAAATAATTAAATAAAGCTTTAATTTTTATATTAATATTATTTATTTTTATAATATTACAAACTAAATAATAAAAATAATATAAACATAAATAAAAAGTTTTAATTTTATAAAAAAAACTTTTTAATATATTAGTTATAACTTTTTTTTATATATAATAAACAAAATATTTTTTTTTTTAATAAATTAATTATTTGTATTAATTTTTATATTAATTTAAACTTATATAACAAAGTTTTTTTATATAATTTTTTTTAAAAAACTGTTAAAAAAGTTAAAAATTTTAAACAAACTATTTAATATATAAAATAATATTATTATATATACTGTTTATTATATGTTTTTAATATATATAGTTTAAACTAAAAATATTTAGCTAAAACTACTGCAGTTAAATAATTTATAAATAAATTAGCAACATATTAATTTAAAAATAATAAAATAATAATAAATATATTTTATAAATTGTTTTATAAACAAAAGTGTTTTATTTAATAAATAATTTAAAACAATTTTTATTAATTAAAAATAAAGCTATTATATATATATAATTTTGCAAATATTTTTAAAAACTTTAAAATTAAACATTATTAGTTTTATTATTTTTAGTAATATATATTAAATAATTAAAGTAGTTTTTAAAAATGTTAATAATTTTAAACTAGTTTTTACAATTTTTAAAAAAACTAGCATTTTTATTATTAAAGTTTATATATATAAAAGTACAAACAAATAGTTTAAACTTAAAAAGCTTAAAATTAAAATTAATTATAAATTATTTAAAATATTTTTAAAATTTGTAACTAATAAATTAATAAAAAAATTAATATAAATATTAATATAGAAATAAATATAAAAATTAATATAAAAATTAATATAAAAATTAATATAAAAATTAATATAAAAATTAATATATAAAGTAAAAACATATTAGTAATTTTTAATTTTAGTTATAACTAATTAATAAACATTAATTTATTTTTTAAAAGTTATATTAAAGTTTTTTTTTAATTAGTTTAATTGTTTTTTTAATATTTAATGTTTTATTATAATTATAACTTTTTTATAGTTTTTTTATATAAACAGTAAATTTATATTTTATATATATACTTTTATTATATATAAATTTATAAATAGTTTTGCTATATTTTTATATTGTTTTATAAACTAAAAGTTTTTAAAATTATTAGTAATATATTTATTAAATATTTAAATATTAAATTATAACAATATTAGTATAAATAAAGCGATTTAATTAATAAAACTAAATAAAAAAATAAAATTTACTTTTAAAATAATTTATTTTAAAATTGCAAAAAGTTTATAATTAGTTAAAAATAATAATAAAGCAAAAAAAAAACAATAACTTTTAATAAAATTTAATTTGTTAAATTATATAATAAAAAGCAATAAATATAACATATTTAAAAAAAGTATAAATTTTAAAGTTTTATTTAAATATTAATTAATAAATTAAACTAATTTGTAAAGTTTATTTTTTATACTATTTATACTATAATATTTATTAACTAAATAAAGTTTAAATATATAATTTATAAATTTATAAAACAATTTAAATTTAATAAATTGTTAAAATTTATTTTAATATTTATTTATTTTATAATTTTTATTTATTTTATAACTTTTATTTATTTTATAACTACTATTAATTTTATTTAAATTATTATAACTTTTTAGCTTATATAACTAATTTATATTTAAATATTACTATTTTATATATTATATTATTAACTGTTTATATTAAAATCATATATATTATATATAATATAAATTAGTTTTTTTTTCTGTTGTTATTATTTAGCTCTTTTTTACTTGTTAAATTTTTTTTTAAAATATTTCTACTAGTACAAATTATATTTTTTAGTTGCAGCATATTATAAGTAATAGTTTTAGTTTTTTTTTTACAACTAATAGTAAATAATTATAATATTTAATTAATAGTTACTATATTATATTTAAATAATAATAATATATTATATTATTTTTATAATAGCTAATTAAATAGCATTATTATATATATTTTTATTTATATTTAAACAATTGTAACAATTTTATTACTAGCAACTATATTACTAAAAAAATAAAACAATAGTTAAAATTAATAAAGTTTAAGTGATTTGTTTAATTTGTAAAAAATAAACAATAAAATTTATATTGTAAATAAAAATGTTTTAAACTAAATTAAACATAAATTAAAATAAAACTATTAAATATTTTTACAAAGTTATAATAATAACTTTAAAAATACAAATATTTGTTTTATAAATAAAAAAACAAGTAGCTATTTAATAATTTATATATTATTAAACAATATTAATAATATTATATATAAATAAAACAAATATAAAATTAAAAAACATTATTTGTTATATTTAGATTTTTTTAAATAAAAAAAAAAACTAAAAGTGTTTTTATTAATTAATGTTTATAAATAATTAAGCTATAAAAAAAACTAGTAGTTTTTTTGTTATATTTTATATTTTGTATTATATAATTAAAACATATATAAAAACAACTTTTTAAGTTTATTAAACAAAAATAAATATTTATTTATTAAAAAAATTAAAACTAAAATATATTTTGCTATTTTATTTAAAAATGCAATATTACTGCTTTTAGTTATATTTATTAAAAACTTTATATTTTGTTTTATTTTATTAAATATAACAGTTTAAAATAATATAAACTATTTAAACTATATTATAACATTAATATATATAACAGCGTTTTATAATTATTAAAACTTAATAATATATAATTAAATTAAATAAATAACTATATATTAGAACTTTTTATAAAATAAAGCTTAAAATAATTATATTAAACAAAATTCTTTTTATTTATTTTATATATTAAGTTGTAAGCTAGTATTACATTAATACAAAAAAAAAATCTGTTTTAATATAATATATAAATATATAAATATTATATTTTAAAGTTAGTTTGTACTTTTTTTATTGAAAATAATTTATTAAATTTTAATTAGTTTATAATATATAAAAAAGTAAAAAATAAACAAAATATTAAAAAACAAATAGTATTTAATTAGCAAAATTAAACAAAGCTTTATATTAGTACAAAAAAGCTTAAAAATATAATAAGTTTTAATAAAACTATATTTATTGTTAATATATTTTTAAGTTTAAGTAATAAAGCTATATTTAAAAGTTCGTTTTAATTAATGTTTATATAGTTAATATTATAACATACTGCTAAAAAGTTGCTAACAAAGCAATAAATATTACAAATTATATAAACTTATTAGTTATTAAATGTTATTATATTATTTAGTTTAACTACTAAAAAGCTAAAAAAGTTTATTGTATTAACTAAAAAATTTAACAAAAATATATTTTATTAAATATTAATAAGTTAACAAGTACTAAAAATTTTAAATAAAGTATAAAAACTATTATAATTTATAACAATAATTAAAAAAAAAGCAAATAATATAATAGCATATTTATAAACTTTTAATATTATATATAATAAATAAAACATTAAAAATAAAATATGTTATATAGTAGCTATAATAACTATAATTAACTAAAATAACTAGTTATTATTTAGTAATATTTTAATAACTTATATTAAAAATTAATTTTGTAAATATTATAATAATTAATATACTATAGCTTTTAGTTTATTTTTTAATTAAAAAATTGTTTATTTTAACTTTAGTAATTTTATTAATGTTTAGTTATTTAATTTAATATATTTTATAGCTTATAACATTTTTAAAAGTTTTATAAGTTTAAATATTAAAGTTTTAAATTTATATATTTTTAAAAAGTATTATAACAAATATAAAAAATACTATAAAGTACTAAATCGGTTAAAAATAAAAAAATAAAATAAAAAATTTAAAAAACTAATTTTCAAATAATATAACAAAACAAAAAAAAATTAATAAATTGCTGTTTTATATATAATATTTTTACTATTAAACTATAAAAAGTTATTAAAATATAAAAGTTAAAATAATAAAATATATATTATTTTTAATTTAATAAATAAAACTTTATAACTATATAATTAAACAAAATGTTTGTTTTATATTTATAAATATTATTTAAGTTTAATTATTAAAATCGAATTAAAAATTAACTTAATTAATATAAACAAATAAAACAAATAAATTAATTAATTAATCGATTTTTTGCAATTAGTACAAAAAAAACAAAAAAAAAACTATTATATAACTTGTTTTACTAGTAAAAAGTACTACAGCTAAATTATTTATTTATTAAGCAAGATTTTTTATAATTATAAATATTATTATATAACATTATATATAGTATTATATATAGTAGTAACTTTTTAAATATTATAAACTTTAAGTTTAATTAATTATTTAAAAAATACTTATTTATTACTAAAAGTTTTAAATAAACTAGTTGTTTAATTGTAATAGCATTTGTAATACAATTATAATAATATTTAATTTATAATATTGTTTATAACTATTTGTTTAAAAAAAAGCTTCAAAATAAAAAATACAGCTAATTTATTTAGTTAATTAATTTTTAACTAATATATTAAGTTAGCAATATTTTTGAGCTAAACTAATTTTTGCTATTTTTTTGCAATTTTATAGCAAATAATTTTAAATTTATATTGTTTTAAAATTGCAATATAAAATCAACTTAATTAATTTTATATTTATTAATATTTAAAAAATAATAATAACAAAAAATAAATATTATATAGTTTTTAAAAACTTTGTTATACTAGTTTAAATATATTATAAAAATTTAAAATTTTCAAAAAAAACAATAAATAAGATTTATTAAATTAAATTTTTCTAAGTTATAATGTTTTATTTAAACATTAAATACAAAAAAGTCAGAAATTTTAAAATAAAAATATATAACAAAATATAAATTAAAATATTTGCTTAACTAATATATAAATTGTTTAATATATAATTAATAAATATAAAAAAACAAATATAATAAAAATTTATAACAAGTTTGTTTTTTTAATTAAAAAAAACAGTTAAAAACTAACTAAAAAGTAAAACTAATTAAATATTATATTATTAAACTTTTAATTTTAAATAATAAATAATTATTTAAATATTTAAATATACAATAGCAATATTAATAGTAATATTATAATTGTTACAAAAATAAATAATAATAAAATTAATAATAAAGCTATAAATTTTAAAAACAATAATAAAATAATATAATATTTAAAACATTATATAATTAGTAAAACTAAATAAAATAAAAGTTAAATTATAAAACTTAAATATAATAAAAATATAAGCTTATATTATTAATAAAATTAAAAAAGCTTTATTAATAAACAATAAATATTATAATTTTTTAAACATAATAACAATTTTAATTAATAATTAAAACTTTGTTATTAATTTAATATATTAAACTGCAGTTATTATATATAACTACAAAAAGTACTTTTTAATATTTTTAGTTTATTTTATAAACAAAATAAATTTAAAAAATAAAATAATAAAATTTAATTGAACTAAATCAAAAGCATAGATTTATAATATAAAACAAAAAAATTAAACTAAATAAAAAGTATATATTTATAATATAAAACAAAAAAGTTAAATTAAATAAATAATATATATATATAAATAAAAATGTAAAAAAGTAAATAAATAATAAATGCAGTTAAAAGTAATTAAATAAAATAGTAATAAAAAGTAAAATATAAATTTAATAGAAAAAAAAACCTATATTAAACTTAAAGATTTAAAGTTTAGTTGTATATATAAGCTTTATTTAATTTATAGCTATATATAAATGCTGCATTATATATAGCTAATAAAAAGATTTACTAAAATTTACTTAGTAAAATTTATTTTAAAGCTGCGTTATTTTTTATATAAAATATAAATTTATTTATTTAAAACGTAGCAGAATATATAGTTAGTAAAAAAAAAACTAAAAATAAAAGCTGCTTTTGTTTTTTATAGCTTGTTAAAGGTCTATATATAAACTGTATAAGCTATATAAGCTGTATAAGCTGTATAGCTTGTATAGCTTATATATATAGCTCTTAAAAACGAAAGCTTTTTTGCCCCTGACTTTAAAGAGCTTTTAGTTTAATAATAATTTAAATTTTAAAACTAAAAATAAAACAGTTTAATTTTTAATAAATTTAATATATTTTTATTATATAATAAAAAAAAATATATATATTTAAAATTAAATATTAATATTAAATAATTTCTATTTAAATAATAAATATAATATAAAATATTAATATAATTAAAATTTTAATTATTAAAAAAACTTAAATTAAAACTTTTAAATAAAAAAATCTTTTTATATAAATAAATTAAATTTTAAATAATATAATAATTTAATTTAATAATATTAAAAGTTTTAAAATTATAAATATTATAATTATTTTAATATTAATTAAATTAATTAAATTTTATATTTTAAATATATTAATTTTATTTTTATTATTATTATAAAATATAAATTAATTATATATTTATTTTAATAATATATAAAATATAATTATATAATAAAATAATATAATAATATTAATTATATAAAAATAAACATATTTATTTTTTAATATTAATTAATTAAAAATTATAAATTATTTTATAAAATAAAAGTTTTAAAAGTTATATTATTAATTTAAATATTTTTATATAAAAAAATTTATAAAATTATTATAAAAAATTAATTATAATAATATTAATATTTTAATATTTTAAAAAATTAAAAAGTTTTATTATTATTATTAATTATATAATTAAATATTAAAAAAATTTAAATTTTTATTAAAAAATAAATATAATTTTAATTATAAAATTATTATTAATATTATATAAATTAATAAATAATTGATTTTATATATAATTAATATAAATATTTTATTTTAAATAATTAAATTTTTAAAATTTTTAAATATATATAATATTTAAAATTTATTATATTAATATTAAATTTTAATATATTAAAAACTATTTAATTATATTATATATAATTTTAATATAAATTTTTTATTTAAAAATTTTTATAATAATATATAATTAATTAAAATTTTATAAAAAAAAATATTTATTAAAATATATTAAATTATTAAAAAAATCAAATAAATATATATATTATTTTATTATATATTTAATATTTTATATAAAAAAATTAATTATTATATAAATAAAAAAATAATATTATAAATAATTATAAAAATTTTAAATAATATAATTAAATTAAATAGTTTTATATTTATTTTATTAATATTTAAAATTTATTTTAAAATTAATAATAATTTATTTTTTTTATTAAAAGTTATTTAAAAAATAAAAACTATATAATCAACTATAAAAATATTAAAAAATATTTATATAAAAATTAATATTAACTAAATTATATAAATTAAAAATAAATTAATATTATTATATAAAATATTTTTTTTATTTTTTTAAAATAAAATTATAATATAAAGAAAATATTAAAACTAAATAAAATTATATAAAATTTTTATAATTAAAAATTATAATATTATAATTAATATAAAAAATAAATTAACTAAATTTTATTATATATAAATTAAATTATATTATTAATAAAAAATTATATTTAATTTATTATATAAAAAAATAACTTTTTATATAACTTTTTTTAAATTATTAAATAATTATAATTTTAATATAAAAATAAACTAAAAAAATTATTTATATTTATTAATAATTAATATTTTATATTTAAAAAAATTAATAATTATATTTTAATTATATAATTAAAATAAAATAATATAATTATTATATTTAATATATTTTTTAAATAATAAAATATAATTAAAATAAATATATTAATAATTTAAAATATATTTTAATTTATATAATATAATTTAAATTAATATAATTATATAAAAACTTTTTAAATTAAATTTATATAAAAAATTAAAAATAAAATAATTAAATTATATAAAAAGTTTAAATTAATTATATAAAATTATAAAAATAACAATAAAGTTTAAATTTTTATATAAATATTAATAATTTAATATATAAATTAATAATTTATTATAATTTTAAAATTATAATTAATTTAAAATTATAATATATATATAAAGCTATAAAAGATTTTTTAAATATTTATATAATTATATTATAAATTAAATTAAAAAATTTATATTTATTTATTAAAAAAATTAAAAAATAAATATTTAATAAATATTATATTTTAAATTATATAACTATTATATAAATTAATTAAATTAAAATTATATTAATATAAAATTTATTATAAATATTATTATTAAAAATTAAATATAAAAATATTTATATATAATTTATATTTATTATATATTAAAAATAAATTTAATAAATTTATAATTATAAAATTTTAAATAAATAATATTTTTAATATTATATTTAAAAAATTTTTATATAAAAAAAAAACTAAATTATTATTTTATATAAAATTAAAAATAAAATTAATATTTAAATATTTTATTAAATTTAATAAAATTAAAATTTAAATAAATAAATAAAAAATATTTTTTATTTAATAAAAATAAATTAAATAATTATATATTATTAACTTTTATATAAAAAATTATTTTTAATAATATATTATTTAATAAATTTAAAAAATATATATTATATTTATATATTAATTAAAAATATTATATAATTTATTAATTATTATATAAATTTAAAAGTTATTAAATAATAATATTAAAATATTAAATATATAAATATAATAATAAATTAATAATATATAATAAAAATTATATTATATATTTTTAAATTTTAATTATATAAAAATTTTTATTTTTATTAATAAAATATTTATAAATAATCAAAATTTAAGTTTTTAAATTAAATTTATAATTATATTAATTAATAAAAACTATATGAAAAATATTTTTATAATTAATAATAATATTATTTATTAAAATTTAATTAAATATAAATAAATTATATATAATATATTAATAAATAAATTATATAATATAATTAATAAATTTAATTATATTATTATATTTAATATAACTTTTTAAAAAATTATTTATATAATAAAATTATTAATTATATTATTAATTATATATATTAATTTTAAATTTTTATATAAATATTTAATTAAATTAAAAATTATATAAAAAAAACGATTTATAATTAATATTATATTATTTTAAAAAATATATAAAAATTATAAAATTATAAAAATATATTAAATTAATAATAAAAATAATTTAATAAATATTTATATAAAAAAAATATTTAATTAAATTTTAAAAAAACTAATTAATATAAATAAATTAATTATATAAATAAAAATATATATAAATTAATTAAATAATAATAATAAAAAAAAACATTAATTAATATTAAAACTAAAATTACTATATAAAAAAAAAAAGCTTTAATATTAAATTAATAATTTAATAAAATTTATATATATATTTTAAATATATATAATTAAAATTTAAATTAAAACTTTTATTAAATAATTAAATAAATAAAAAATATAAAAATTTATTGAAATTTATAAAATTTATAAATTTTATATATATATATATATAAATAATTTATATATAACTTTTTTAGTTATATTTTTTTTTATAAAATATATATATAAATTAATATAAAACTTTAAAATTTAAAAATAAATTTTAAACTTTATAAATTATTTTAAAATTATATATATATATATATATAAAAAGTTTTATTAATAAAAACAAAATATAAAAAATTATATAATTTATTAATTTTATTAAAAAAAGTTTAAAATATATTTAAAATTATATAATTAAACAAATTAATTAAATATAATATAATTTTAATTTTAATATAAATAATTAAATTATAATTTATAAATAATTATAATTATATAAATTTATATAAATTATTAAATTATAACTTTAATAATTTAATATTTTTTTTAAAAAAGTTAATTTTATAATATAAATTATAAATATATTAACTATTATAATTATTAAAGTTTAATTAATAAATTTAAGCTTTATTAATAATAAAAGTTAATTAAAACTTTTTTAAATATTTTATATATATATATAGCTATATAGGTTAATATAATTAAATATATAACAATATATTAATATATTTACTACTGTTAAATAAAAGGTTTAAGTTATATTTTCAATAATTTCTATTAATAAAACTTTGTTTAAATTAAAAACAGCTAATAAAAACTTTGCTAAAACTAGAAATAGCTAGCAAAAAAAGAGTTAAGTTTAAAAATAAACTTTTGTTAATTTAGTAAAAATAGTTACAATTTACAAACAACTATAGCTATATAGATTTATATAAGTCGCTAAACTATAACTTTAGTGATTTAATATTTTTTTTAAAAAAGTTAGCTTTATAATATAAGTTACAAATATATTAACTGTTATAAATTATATATTTATATTAAAAAAACAATAGTTTTTAATTATTAATAAACTTTTAAATAAGTTTAATTATTTAATAATTTAATAAATATATAAAATATTATAAAATAATAATAATATATTTATATTATAAGTTTTATTATTATAATAATTAATAAATTAATATTATATTAATTGTTTATAAAAATATTTTAATAATTTATTAATAAGTTAAAATATTAATAATTTTAAAAATAAAATATTTAAATTTAAACATAAAAAAAATTTAAAATAAAAAAAATATATATAATATAATTATATTATTAAAAGTTATAATATTAAATTAATTAAAAAAAATAAAATGTTAATAATAAATAATATTATATTAAAAATTTTAAAAATAATGTTATATTATTAAAAAACTTTTATAATAATAATTTAAATATAATAAAACTTTTTTTAAAATTAAATTAATAATTATAAATAATATAAAATAATATTATTAAAAACTTTTATATTAATAATAATTTATTAATTATATAAAAATAAAAAAAAATATATATAAAACATATATTTAAAATATATTATTATTAAAAATTAATAATATTAATTATAAAAAAGCTATATTATAACTTAATAAAAAAAAAGCGTAGTAATTAAATAAATAATAAATATTTAAAACGATTTATTTTTATTAAAAAATATTTAATTAAAACTTATATATTTAAATTTTATAACTTATAAATAAACTATTTTTTTTAATAAAAAAATAGTTATAAATTAATTAATATTAAAACTATTAATTACTTAAATAAATAAATAACTTTATTATATAATTAAATAAATAATTTATTTATTATTGCTTTAAATTATTTTATATATATATATAAATAATTTTTATATAAAAAAATCTTTAGTTTTTTTTTTTTTTTTTTATTTATAAATTTTTTATATAATATAGCTTTATTTATTTAAAGTTTTATTTTTTTTATAAACTTTATATAAAAGTTATATTATAAAATTAAAAAATATTATTTTTAGTTATAGCTAAATAGCTAAACTAAATAGCATTTAAAATAACACTTATAGTTAAAATAAAGCTTTTAGCTCGCATATATAATTTATTATATATTTATAAATATATACTTATATAAATTAAACTTAAAATAGTTTTTTTTTTTTTTTTTTTTACAATTAATATATAAATAATATTTTATTTATAAACTTTATTTTATTTAAATATATTAATTATAACAATTATAAAATTTTTAATATATTATAGCTATAAAGTTTTATATTTAATTCATTTAATTTAATTAATTAAATTGTTTATATAATAAATATATTAATTATTTTTGTTAATTTATTATATTATATAAATATTTTAAATAATAAAAAATCAATTATTTTTTTAAACAACTTTTTAATTATTAGATTTGATTTATTTAATTTTATAAAATATTATATTTGATTTAATAAAGCTTTTAAAACTAACTTTTGTTATTAATTTTTTTATATAACTTTAATAATTAATTCGATATTTTTTTATATAAAAAAATATAATAAAAATAACAATTTTACAAAAAAAAAAAAAAGCTATAGTTTATAAAAAGTTTTAATAAAATATTAAAACTTTATAATAAATAAAGCTTATAAAAATATCGTTGCTTATATATATAAATTTATTAAAAAATATTAAACAAAAACTTAAAGTTTAAGATTTATTTTTATAACAACTATTAATATAAACAAAATAGTTTATTTTAACTTTTATAATTTTATAAATATTTCTATTTTTTATAAAGCTATAAAAATTAATTAAGCTGTTATATTTAAAGAAATTACTATTTAAAACTTAAATTATAAAATATATAATTTAATAAATATTAATATATATATATAAAAATAAAAACTAAATTAAACTATTGTTTTTATAATTAAATATATTATATAAATTTAATATATAGTTATATTAAAAACTAAATTAGTTATAGTAAAATTAAATTAAATTAAATAAGTTTTTTAAAAAAAAAAAGCTAAATTAAATAAAATTAATTAATTAATTAATAATTTAGTTATTTAAAATTAAATTATATTAATAATTATAAATTAAACTATTATAATAAATATTATTAATTAAATTATTATATTTTATATTATTATTAATATAATAAATTTTAATAATTTAAAATATAAAACATTTATTAAAATAAAAGTTATTATTTTTTATAATAACTTTAAAAAAAACAATATAAATTTTAAAATATAGTTTTAATATTAATTTAATTATTTATTAATTAATATAAATTAGTTTATAAATAATATTATAAAAATAAAAAACATTAAATTTTATTTAAATAATATTACTGCTAATAATTTATAACTTTATTTAAAAAATATTTATTTAAAGCAAATTATTATATTTATAAAATTATTAAAACTTTTAATTAAATAATATAGCAATTTAAATAATAAAAAAAAAACTTAAATAAAATAAAAAAGCTATAAATTAAAAAAATTAAAAATTTTTTAAACTTTTAAAAATTAGTTTATATATTTAACTAATAAATAACTTTTTTTTAAATTTTAATAAAAAAAAAAGTTTAATGTTTATTTTATAAAATAAATTAAAAATTAAATAATATTTTAATATTTAAATAAAAAAATAATATATAAAAAGTTTATATTTTAATATAAATATTTAGTTTATATTTTAAATAAAAATAATATATTAAATAAATAATATAAAAAAAAATAAAAAAATAATTTAAAATTATTTTAAATAATAAAAATATTAAAATAACTAATATAATTTTAAAACAAATATATTTAAAGTTTATAAAAAAAAAATTAATTAATTTATAAAAAAAAAAAAAGTTTTATTTATTAAAAAAAAAAACATTGAATTTAAAAATATTTTTTAATAAATAAATTTATAATAATTATTGTTAAAAATTAAAAAGTTAAATTATTAATTATATATTTAAAATATAAAAATATTAAATAAATTAAAAATTAAAAATAAAAAAAAGTTTAATTTTAAAATTATTAAATTTTTTTTTAAAAATATTATTAAATAAACTAATTGTAAATAATATAAAAGATTTTTTAATATTATTTTTAAATAAAAATTTATTTTTAATAACTATTATAATAAAAATAAATAAATAAACTTTTATTATTAAAACTTTAATTAATATAAAAATAAATAAATATATTTTTATAAATATAATATTTATTAAAAAAATTATAATAAAAATAAATATTATAATTTATAACAATTTTATTAAATAAACTATAGCTAAATATAATATTAATTTATATTAAAAAATAAATTAAACTTTAATAATAAATTTTTATTTATAAAAATATATTTTTAAAAATATATTTTTTATAATAATTAATATAAAATATAACTTTTTAATTAAAAAAATATTTTATAAACAATATAATATTTTAATAAATTATAAATAATATTGTTATATTTTTTTATTTTTAAATAAAAAACTTATAATAAATAAAAAAATAAATATAACTATAAAAATATTTAAAAAAACTATATTATAAAAAATATAATAAAAAAAGTTTTTTAAATTTTATAAAAACTTTTAATATAATAATATATAAAAAATAAATTATTAATTATAAATAGTTAAAATAAAAAAGGTTTTTTTACTACTGTTAAATTTATTTAAAAAAATAAATTAAAAATATAACAAATAAAAATTATATAAACTATAAAAAAATATAATAAAATAATATAAATATAAGCTATTAATAAATATTATTATTATTAAAACTATTTTTTTTATAAAGTTTAATTATTATAAATAAAGTAAGCTATATATTATTAATATTAATAAAATCGATATAATAATTTAAAATAAAAAATAAAAAAAAAAAGCATAAAAATAAGTTTTTAAAAAATACTGCTTTTTATTTTATATATTTAATAAAATAAATTTAAATCAATTATTATTAAATTTATTTATAAACTATTAAATTAAATTTATTTTTAATAAAACTATTAATAATTTAATTAATTACTTTTTATATAAATTATTAAAAAATATATAGTAAAAAACTTATATAAAAGATTTATTGTTTTATAAAATGCTTTATTTGTTATATTAATATTATTTGTTTTAAAATTAAATAAAAAGTTAAGATTTTATATTAATTATTAAAAAATTAATGTTATTATAAAAAAAAGCTATTATTTTTTATTTTTAATAAATAAAACTTTAGCTTAAATTACTAAAGCTAATATTTTTATAAAAATTAATATATAATAAATGTTTTATTAAATTTATATATATTTAAATTATAAAAATTTAATTATTTTTAAAACAAAATATAATTTTTTTAAATATAAAGTATTATTTTTTAAATTAATTAATAAATTAATTATTTTTTAATAATATATAAATAATATTTTAAAAAAATATTTAAATAATTTTTATAATATTTATATTAACAATATATTTATTTATTTAAATAATTTTAAAAAATATAAACAATATATAAAAAAAGTATTAAAAAAGCTATAAAATATAAATTTATAAATTAATTTAAAAAAGTGAAACTTTTATATTATTAAAACTAAATATTTAAAATTTATTATAAAAAAAAACAAAATAAAAATAAATTTTTAAAAAGTTTTAATAATATAAAACTAAAAATAACTAATAAATATAAAAACAGTTTAATTGTTTTTAATATTTTATAATTTTTATTATAAATTTATTTTAAAATATAATTATAAAATAAAACTTTTATTTAAATTAACTAAAAAAAATATAATATTTTAATAAAATAAAAACTATAAAATAATTTTTTTAAAGTTTAAAAAATAATTAATTTTAATATTAATATTAAAATTTAAATAAAAACTAATATTTTTAATAAAATAATAATAAAAGTTTTATTATAAAAAAAAAAAATAATTTTTAATATTTTTTTATATATTATTTAAACATTTTATATAAAAAAAAACTAAACTATAATATTTTAAATAAAAAAATATTAGCAGTAATTAAAAAACTTAAACATTAACAACTTAAATTAATAAATATATAAAGAAAATAATTATTTTTAATTATAATTAATTATTAAAATTTTAAATTTTTTAACATTAAATAATAATTAAATTTTTAATAAATTAATTAAATAAATTTAATAATTTAATATTATTTTATTATTATATATTAATTAAAATTAAAAAATATAATAGTTAATTTATTATTAAAAAAATAAAAAAATTTATAAATTTAAAAAAGTAAAATAAAACATTAATAATATATAATTTTATTTAAATTAATAAATAAAAAAAAAAAAACTTATAAATATAAATTTAATAATTAAACTATTTTATTTAAACTAAAATATAAAAATTAATATATTATTATTTATAGTATTATTAATTAATAAAGTTTTAAAATATAATCGAAAATTTTTTAATTTAAAAATATATTAAATTAAAATATAATTAAATTAATTTAAAAATTAAATTTTTAAAAAAAGTTTAATAATTTATAAAAAATAATTTATAGTTTTATAAATAAATTATTTTTTTATAAAGTTTTTTAAAAACATTTATAATAAAATAATAATAGTTTATTTTAAATATAATAAAACAAAAAAACTAATATTATTATAATATTAATAACTTAAATTAATAATAAATTATAATAAATATATTATTAATTATTTTAAATATTAATTAATAAAAATATTAAAAAATATAACTTTAAAATTATTATAATTTATTTTTATACTTTTATAATTATTTTAATATATAATTATTAATTTTAAAAAAATAACAATAAATAAAAAAAAAAGCAAATTTATATTTATAATAATAAATCGATTTAATAAATTGTTATAATTAATATTTTATAATAAATTAATAATTATATAAAAAATAATATAATTATATTATAAAAGTTTATTTAAAATTTTTAAATTATTAAAACAAATTAATTTAAATTAAAAATTTTAATTTTTTTTTTTTTAATTAATAAATTAATAAAAATATTAAATATTAAATAAACTTTATTATTAATAAAATATTATAAATTTATAAAATAACTTAAAATTGCTATTAAATATTTAAACTAATAACTATGTTTTTTTTATAATTATTATTAAAATAATTAAATAAATATATTATTAACAATAGTTATAACTAAACTATATTTACTATATAAAAAAACAATATATAAAAAATATATTAAAATATTTATTATATTTTATAACAAATATTTATTTTATTATATTAAAAGCAAATAATAAAAATATAATAAATAATATTAAAACAATAGAAAAAATATTTATTATAAAAAAAAAAACTTATATATAATTAAACTTGCTATTATAAACTTAATCTTTTTTTTTTTTTTTTTTTAACTTAATATTTTTTTTTAAATATATAATATTTTTATATATATTATATTAGCTATTTTTTTTTAACTTTTACAATATTAAATTTATTTTATTAATTTTATTATAAATTAATATTAAAAAGTTTAACTTAATATTAATTTAATATTAATTTAATATTAAATATATTTAATATTAATATTAAAATATTAATTATTATTAAATATTAAATTTTTTATTTAATATTAAATTTTTTTTAATTTTTTATATTAATTTTATATTTTAAAAAAATATTAAGCTATAATATTATAAGTTTTTTTAATATTTAAAAAAAAAAAAAAAAAAAATGCTTATATTAAATAATTTCTATTTTTATTTTAAAAATAAAAATAGTTATTTTAATATAAAAAAAACAGTTTTAGATTTTTTAATTAAAAAGTTTATAATTTATAATACTATTTTATAAAAAACTATATTAAAGTTTATTAAAAAATACTTTAATAGTTTTAAAAAAAATATTTACTAATAATATTAAAACTATATAAAAAATAAAATAATATAAAACTTTTATATATTTTATTTAATTATTAATAAAATTTAATAAAATATTTTTTTTTAAATAAAAAATAAATGTAAATTAATTTATTAATAAAAATAATATTATATATATAAAGTATTTTTTTTATTTAATATAATAAAATATAAATTTAAAAATAAAAAGTTTATTATTAATTATAATATTTAAAAAAAATTAAATAAAACTAAATTTAAATTTATTTTTAATAAAATATATATTTATATTATTATAATTTAAATATTTTATAAAATAATAAACTAGCTATATATTATAGCTTTTAACAATAGTTAAAATTAAAATTATTTATATATTATTTATTATATTATAGAAAATTTTATATAAAGAAATAAACAATTTTTATAAAAAGCTAAAATAAAACTAATTAAAAACAAATAAGTTTTAAAAATATATTAAAGAAAAATTAAAAAATTATAAAACTATAATAAAACTTTTTAAAAAGTTTTAATTAAAATATATAAAAAAATATTTACTATATAAATTATTATTAAATAAAAATTTATTTAATAAATATTTACTTAATAACTTTTTATTTAAAAGAATTATATTTATATAAATAATATTAATAATAAAACTATTTTTAGTTAATTTATTTTAATAAAAAATATTTTATTTATTGTTATATTTAAAAAAACTATTTAAAATTAAATTATTTAAAATAATTTAAACTTTAAAACAAATATTTAAAAGTTTATTAGTTTATATATATTTATTTTAAAAAACTTTATTTATAATATATTTATTTTAAAAAATATTATTTAAAAAAGTAATTATAAAAAAAATATAACATTAAATTTAATATTTTTAAATAATAAAAAATAAAATATAAAAATAATAAATTTTTTTATTTTTATTAATAATATTTTTTTAAATAATAAATTTATAATTAAATTTTATTATTAATATTTATTTATAAAAAATAAATTATAAATAAATATAAATTATTTTATAAATAAATAAAACTAAATATATTATATTTTAAAATATATAAATAAATTAGCTGTTTTAAAAATTATTTTATTTATAAAACAAGTTTTAAAATAAAATAGTTTTATATATATAATTATTATAAAAGTTTTAAAATATTTATTAAAATTATATAACAACTTTTATAAATATAAAAAAACTAAAATTAAATATAAAAAGCTTAAAATAAAAAAACTTAAAACATTTTTAAATTTTTAACTTAAATTTATTAAATTAATTAATTAAATTTATATATTTTAAATTAATTATAAATAAAATTTATATAATAAATAATTAAAACAATTAAAACAATTAAATAAAATTATAATATTTAATATAAATAACTTTAAAGTTACTTTTAATATTTATTATTTTTATATTTAAATTATTAATTATTAATAGTATAAAAACTTTATTAATAATTTTATTTTATAAAAAATTAATTTATAACTATTAAAATATAATATAGTTAATATTTTAAAAAATTTATTTATAAAACTATTATTTAATAAAGTTATATTTTTAATTATTAAACAATATTTTTTTATTTTAATATTTAAAAAATCAAAAAATAAAAATAAGCTTTATATAAAACTATAATATAAAAAAGAAATAATTTTAATATAAAAAAGTTTTTATTTTATTTATTATAAAATTAGCTATTAAAATATTAATTATTTATATTATAAAAAATATAAACATTTAAATATTATTTAAGTTATAATAATTATAAAAAAAAAAATAAATTATTTTAAAAATAATTAAAAAGTTAATATAAAAAAAAAAAGTTTAAAAAATAAAAAAGTTTAAAATAATTAGTTTTTTTTTTAAATTTATTATATTATTAATTTTAAATTTAAATTAATATAAAAAAGTTTTATTTAATTTTTTAAAAAAAATCTTTAAAAAAAAGCTTTTATTAATAGTTTATTTAATAATATTTATAATACAGGACCCAAGGGGGTCTGTTGGTTGCCTGACCTGTAGGTCAGTCACCTGGTCAGTAGACCTATAGACCTGTTGGTCACCCAACAGGTCACCTGACCTGCAGTCACCTGCAGTCACCTGACTAGCCTGTACACCTAGCCCACCAACCTATATAGCCAAGGACCCTGGCTTCGCCAGGTCCCCCACCTACTTTCCTAATATATACGATTCTAGACCTCAATTTACAGCCCTGTGCCTTGGCAATCCTAATAAATGGTGCCTCCCGCAGTGTTTAGCTGGAACCAAGCCATACCACCCTATGTCGCAGCGACTTCGCGCGAGTAGAAGATTTGCACCCGCAGCGTGTACGCGCGACGCGAATACGCAGCGATACGCGCGACCATAACTTTAACTCCGGCCCGTTTACGTTTACGCAGCTGTACTTGACCAGTACGCGCGACCCGGACCCGTTTACGCTGCGTACGGCAGCGTATACGCATACATTGACAATTTCGAGCTGAACACACTTCGGACCATTTCGAGGTCGAAATTACTTCATTTTGTCCCGGCATAATGGGTTTTTTGTCCGACGAGATTTCGGCCGACTGTCGGGCTATGGTACAGTCAGTTGATAGAATGGAACAAGTACATCATACGTACTTAGCCGACTCGAAGCAATATATCAAACGGTTAGCCGAATTTCAAGAAAAGCTTGACCAAGAAGTAGCTGAGCACCAGGCTTTTCTCGACCGACAAGAATTCGACCGAAAATTTCAACTACATGTACAAAATTACCGTCGGCTCAAGTTACTGCAGACGCGGCACATAGCTTACCCAAGTACCTGCGTACGCGGACCAGACGGAAACTGGTATAAGGCCGAGCCAAGGCAACGCGGCTGCCGTGGCTCCCGCGGCAAAAGGACTACTGCCGAAACGTTGGATCAGTCAAATCTAATCAGCCCTACAGACCTACCAGTCCTTTCTAGCCCTACAAACCTACCAGTCCTTCCTAGCCCTCCAGACCTACCTACAGACCTTCCTAGTCGTACAGACCTACCTGCAGACCTTCCTAGTCGTACAGACCTACCTGCAGACCTTCCTAGTCGTACAGACTTACCTGCAGACCTTCCTAGCCCACCAGACCTACCTGCAGTCCTTCCTAGCCCTCCAGACCTACCTGCAGTCCTTCCTAGCCTTACAGACCTACCCGCGGACCTTCCTAGCCTCACAGACCTATTTGGAGACCTAGCCAGCCAATCAGACTATTCTACACCTACCAACCTGGTTACTTCGACAGCCTTGGTAGCCCTCCGACCAGGCCTACTAGCTAGACCAAACCTTTGGCCAGACTAAGGAATATTGAGACAGAAACGTCGGGACGGTAACATTGGGACGCTGGCGTTGGGACGCTGGCGTTGGGACGTTAGGCATGTTAGATTAATTATAGTTGGTGAGGTCACCAAGGTTTTATTTGTTGCCCGGCATTTTTTATTAGGATTGCCAAGGCACAGGGCTGTAAATTGAGGTCTAGAATCGTATATATTAGGAAAGTAGGTGGGGGACCTGGCGAAGCCAGGGTCCTTGGCTATATAGGTTGGTGGGCTAGGTGTACAGGCTAGTCAGGTGACTGCAGGTGACTGCAGGTCAGGTGACCTGTTGGGTGACCAACAGGTCTATAGGTCTACTGACCAGGTGACTGACCTACAGGTCAGGCAACCAACAGACCCCCTTGGGTCCTATATCAATTTAATAAATTAAAACTTTTTATTTTTATTTTAATTAATATAAAAATTAAAATATATTTATATATAAATATTTGATTTATTAAAAAAATAATATAATTTTTAAATCTTTTTAAATTATTTAATTTTAAATTTATTTTTATTATAAAATATAATAGTAATAATAATTAAAAAATTACTAAAATATTAAATGTTTATTTTTATATTAATATATATATTATTTAAAATATTTTTATAATAATATTAAATATAAAATATAATATAATTATTAAATAAAAATTTTTTATATATTATAATATATTAATTAACTATTAAAAATAAAAACTAATATTTTTTATTAAAAAAAAAAAAAAGTTTATTAAAAATATATTATTAAATAAAATAAAAAAACTAAAAAGTTTAAATTATTAAATCGATATTATATAATAAAATAAATTATTTAAAACTAAAATAACTTAAAAAATATAAAATATTATTTAATTATAAAACTTATTTATTATAAAAAAACAAATTTTTTAATTAAAAGTTATATATAAAAAATTAAATAAAAAAACAAAAAAATATTTTTTTATAATTAATATTATTTATATTATATTTAAACTTTTTTAATATATTATTAATTTATTTAAAAAAAATTAAATAAAGCATAAATTATAAAAAATAAAACTATTTTAAAAAAACTTATTTAAAAAAGTTTTATTAAAAAAAAAACTTAAGTTAAAAAATTATTATAACAAATATAAACTATAAAAAAATGTTATAAAATAATATAAATATTAATTTATTAATATTTTTATATTTAATATTATAACTTTTATAATAATAATATATTAAAAAAATATTAAGTTATATAAAATGATTTTTTTATATAAAATAAACTTAATAATTACTTAAAAAAAATTTAAATTAAAAAGTTTAAAAAAAAACTTTTAAAAAATAACTAAATAAATAATATTTATAAAATATTATAAATATTTTAATATATTTAATAAAAAAACTTTTGATTAAATGTTATTTTAAAAATATAAAGTTAATTATTAAATTAAACTTATAAAAAATTTAAAAAATTTAAAATATAATATTTTATATAAAATATTTTTAAAAAAAATTAAAATTTATAAATAATATATATATAAAGATTTAATAAAAAGTTTTATTAAATTTATTATAACACTTTAAATAATACTAGTTTTATTTATATAAAAAAGTAATAAATTTTTAAAGCTATATATAAATTATTAAAAATTAAACTTTTTAATATAAAAAAACTGATATTTTTTATTTTTAATTAATAAAATATTTATTTATTTTATAAAAGCAAAAGTTTATATTAAATTAAATATAAAATAAATATTTTACTATATATATATAATAAAAAAATATAAATTTTTAACTATATTTTATATATAATATAAACTATATTAATTTAATGTTTTATTTTTTAATTTAATAAATAAACTAGTTATATTTTAATAGTTTATTAATAATATTTTAATTAAATATTTTAATATATTTTATATAATATATATTAATAATATATTAATATATTTAAACAATAAAATTAAATATAAATATTATATAAAAAAAGTTTTAAATAAATTATAAATTATAAAATTATAAATAAATTTAAAAAAATATAAATTTTATATAATTAAAATTAAATTTTTAAAATTTATTATTAATATTAATAAAATTAAAATAAATTTAACAAAAACTAAAATAATTTATAAATAAAAACTATTTAAAAAATATAATATAGTTTAAATTTAAAAAATGCGGTTTTTTTTAAAGTTTTATAATTTTTACAAATAATTTATTAAAAAGTTTAACTATATTATAAAACTATTGATTTAATTAATAACTATTATAGTTTATTTTAATTAATTTAAAATATATTAAAAAATATTTAATTAGCTAAAGCAAACTTTATTATTAGCGTTAATATTTCGTTATTTTTTGTTTAATATAAAAATATATATAAAAACAAATATATTAAATAAAATAATTATAAATTGTTTTTTATAAAAAAACAATTTAAAAAATAACTAATATTTTATAATATTTTATTTTAAAATATTTTATAAAACTAAATTTAATTATAATATTTATAATAAAAAAATATTAATAATAATAAAAAAATTTATTTATTAAAAAATAAAATTAATAAATTTATAATAAATTAAATTTTTTATAATAATTATTAACTATATAATATTAAAATATTTTATTGTTAAATATATATTAAATTTTTAATAAATTAAATAAATTAAGCTAATATTATATTATAATTTTATAATTATTTATTAATTAAAAATTTAAAATATTATTTTAAATATTATATTAAAACTAAAAAATAAATTAAAAAGTTAAAAATAAAAAAAAAACAAATAATATATAATAATATTTTTTTAATTAATTATAACTTTAAAATAGCTAATTTTAAAAAACTTTATTTTAAAATGTTTTATTTTATAAATAATTAAAATTTATAAACTAGTTATTAACAAGTTATTATTAATATTAAATATATTTTTAATTAATATTTTATTATAAATTAATTATAAAAATTTTTTATTAAAAAAATATAAAAAGTTAATATTTAATATATTATAAATAAATTATTAAATATTTAAAAATTTAATAATATATAAAAAATATTTAATTATAGCTAATATAAATAATTTAAAAAGTATATAATTAAATTTTAATAATTTATTTTAAAAAAAATAAAACTAAAAAACTAATAATAAATAAATATTAATCGTTAAAAATATTTAAAAATATTAATATATATATAGCTAATTATTTTTATAAAGCTATTAAAATATTTTAAAATAAAATACTAAATAAATTTTCTTTATTTAAAGTTTTAAATTATTTTTAATAATATATTGTTATTAACTTTAAAAGTTTTTTTAAAAACAAATTAAATAATAATATAATTTTTATTATAATAAATTATTTATTTAAACTTTATTAAATTATATTTTATATTTTATTAATTATAGTAAAAAATATAACTTAAATATATTATAAAAGTTTTTATTAGCTATTTAAATAATTTAAATTTATTATAAATAATTAAAGTTTTTAATTTATTAAAAATTTTATAAATAAATTATTATAAATTTATAAAATAAAATTAAATTTTTTATTTATAAAATATTATAAAATAATAAAATAAATAAAAAATATATATTAATAAATTAATTAATAGTTATATTTTTATATTAATTATTTTTAAAATAACTAGTTAAAAATATTATTAGTTTTAAATAATATTTAAGCTATATTATTATATAATTTATTAAAAAGTTTTTTTTTTTTAAAAATTATTATAAAGTAGTTTATATATATAACTTTTAATTAAAAAAATAAAACAAAAATAACTATTAAATTTTTTATTTAAAAAAAGCTTATTTAAAAAAAAATATAAATGTTTAAAAAATAAATTTATAAATATTTATTTATAATTAAATATAAAAAGTATAAAATAAAATAATTAAATAAATTAATAAATATAAATAAAAACTAAATTTTAATATAAATAACTTTGTTTATATTTTAAAAAAAAAATAAATAAATTAATTATTTAAACAATAAATTCGATTATTTTTTTATATAAATATTATATAAAGTTTTAAAATATAAAACTTATATTTATTTATTAAAGCTATTAAATTAATAAAAAGAAATATATTAGTTTTATATAAATTAACTATAAAAATATACAAATAATTTACTATTTAAATAAAAATATAAATATTTAAATAAAAAAATTGTAAATTTAAATATTAATAATAAAAAATAAAAAATTAAAAAAATTTTATTTTTATAAATTTAATATAAAAAATTATTTTATAAAATAAATTAAAAAAACTAAAACTTAAACAATATATAATATTTTATTATTAATTTTTATAACTTTTTTATTTTGTTATAATAATATTATAATAATTATTTTAATAAAATAAAACTATTTAAATAGTTAAAATATTAATTAAAAACTTTTAAAAAAAATTAAATTAAATTAAACTATAAAAATAACAATTATATTAAATTTAATTAAATATAACTTTATAAAGTTAAATTTTAAAAAATTTAAACTATTTATTAATTTTATAATTATTATAAATTTAAAATAAACTTTAAATAAATAAAAAAATACTTATAACTAAACTATATTTATTATTTAAAAAAATAATATATAAAAAATATATTAAAATATTTATTATATTTTATAACAAATATTTATTTTATTATATTAAAAGTAAATAATAAAAATATAATAAATAATATTAAAATAATAAAAGAAATATTTATTATAAAAAAAAAAACTTATATATAATTAAGCTTACTATTATAAATTTAATTTTTTTCTTTTTTTTTTTTTTAATTTAATATTTTCTTTTAAATATATAATATTTTTATATATATTATATTAACTGTTTTTTTTTAGCTTTTATAACAATAAATTTTATTATTATATTATTATTATATAATTTAATAAAATTACAACTATATAAAATATTATTTAAATTTTTAATATTTAATTATTATAATTAAAAAAATAAAATATAAAAATTTACAAATATATTTTTAACTAAATAATTAAATCAAACAAAAATTTAATAAAAAGTTAATATTATTAAATAATATATAAAAATAATATAAATAATATTTAAATAAACTTAAAAAAAAATAATATATTAAAAAAATCAATATAAATAAAAACTTAATTTTAAAATAAATAATTATATATTTATTATAAAAAAGTATTAATTTTAAATTATTAATAAACTTTTTAATAAATTAAATTATTTTTTTATTTAATAATATTTTGAAATTTTTAAATAAATAAACTTTATTATTTTTTAATTAAAATTTTTAAATAATTAAAAATTAATAAATTTATATTATATTAATTAATTATAAAAGTTTTTAAATAATTTATTACTAAAATAATAAATAAATAAATTTAAAAATAAAATAATTTTTTTTATAAAAAATAAACAAAAATAAAAAATAAAATAAATATATATTTTATAATTTTATTATAAAAAAACTTTATAATATTTAATTAATTAAAAAAAATAAAATTTTAATAATTAATAATATTTTATAAATAATTTTAAAGATTTAATTAAAATATTATTAATATTTTATAAAATAAACTTTAAAACAATAAAATTTTTAAAACAATTAAAAAAATAGCTATAAATAATAAAAAATTTTTTTTTTTAAAAATATAAAAATAATAATATATTAAAAGAAAATTTTATAAAAATAATTAAAAAATTATAAAAAAAAAATATAAATATAAATATTATTATAAATAAAGTTATTATAATTTTATAATAATTATTTATAAAATAAAAACTTATAATATAATAATATTAAAATAAATATTTAAAATAATTTTTTTTTTATTAAAACATAAATAGCAAATTTAAATCTTGAAAATATTAATTTTAAAATAAAATTTTTTTAACAAAAAAAATAATTATAATTAAATAGCTAAATTAAATAATATTTAAAATAATATTTATAACTAAAATAAAACTTTTAATTTATATATATAATTTATTATATATTTATAAATATATATTTATATAAATTAAATTTAAAATAGTTTTTTTTTTTTTTTTATTTTATTTAAATATATTAATTATAACATTTTTATATTTATATTTAAAAAATATAACTAAATTAAATTATTTTTATAATATAATTATTTATTAATAAAAAAAATTAATTTAAATTTTTTATATAATAATTATATTTTATTTAATAATAAGTTTTTTTTTTATTTAAAATTATAATTAATATTTTAATTTATTATTTTAATTTATTAATATAAAATTAATTTATAAAATTTATTTTTATTATTAATAAGTTTTATAAATAATAAAATAATAAATAAAATAATAATTAAAGTTATAATTAATTATTTAATTAAATTTAATTAGTTTTAAAACTTAATTTTAAATTTTTAAATAATAACGTTTTTTTTAAAAATATAAATAATATATTATATTAATAATTTTATTTTAAATATATAATTAAAATAGTTTATTTATTATATATAAATTATATAAAATAAATAATAGTTATATATTTAAATTAAAGATTTATTAATAAATAAAAAACAATTTTAAAATAATATTATAATTATAAAAAATATAAAAACTAATTAAATAATTTTATTAATTAAAAACTTTTTAAAAAAAAAAAAAAAAAAGCTAAATTATATATATATTGTTAAATTAATAATTTAATAAAACTTGTATATATATATTAAGTATATATAACTAAAACTTAAATTAAAACTTTTATTAAATAACTAAATAAATAAAAAATGTAAAACTTATTAAAATTTACAAAATTTATAAATTTTATATATATATATATATAAATAATTTATATATAACTTTTTTAGTTATATTTTTTTTTATAAAATATATATATAAATTAATATAAAATTTTAAAACTTAAAAATAAATTTAAAACTTTATAAATTATTTTAAATTTTTATATATATATATATATATAAAGTTATATTAATATTAATTAATAATTATAAAATATAATTATAAATTAATAAAATAAAAAAATAAAGTTTAATTATAAAATAACTTTTATATTAAATTTTTTATTTTTTATATAAAAAATAAACTATTATTTATATTAATTAATAAAAAAAAAGTTAAATTAATTATTAAATAAAAAAACTTAATTATTATAAAATTAAAAACTTTTTTTATATAATATTTAATTAATTTTATATAAAAATTAATAAAATTATAAACTATTTTATATATTTAATTTTTTAATTATTTTATTTAATTATTTTTTTTTTATTTTTATATTTAATTTTTTTTTTATAATTATATTAAAATTTGTAATAAAATTAATTATAGCAGTTATAATTATAAAAGTTAAAAATAACTACTTTGAATTTTTAAATAAAAAATTATATTTATTTTTATATAAAAATATAATTAAAAAAAACAATATTAATATTTTTAAATAAAAAAATAAAACTAATTTTAAATATTAAAATATTATTATTAATTTAAATAATTTAATTATTTTAATATAAATGTTTATATATTTTATATAATATTTAAAAATATATATATAATTAAAAATCAAAAATAAATAATTTATATAAATATTTATAATAAATTTTAAAAATTAAATAAAATTTAAATTTATAAATATTAATTATATATTTAAATATATATTTATTATAAAAGCTACAAATATAAAAAAAATCAAAATATATAAAAATATATATAATAATAAATTTATATATATATTTAAAAAATTTAATAATAATAATAATAATAAAAAATTAAATAATAATATATTTATATAAATAGCTTTAATATTTATATTAATAAATATATTAAAATCTTTAATTATATAAATAAATTTTTTAATATTATAATTAGTTATATTAAAATTAATAATATTAATATATAATATAATATTTAATATAAATAATTAAATATTTAGTTTTTTTATATAAATAAAAATTTAAAAACTTATATTTATTTTTAAAATTTATATTATATATTTTATATTTTTATTTATATATAAAAATTAATTATATAAATCTTTTTTTATTTAAATTATTTATAATAATTTAATTAAAATAATTTAATTTATTATATTTATTAAAATATAATAATTTAATTAAAATTATAGCAATAAATTATATAATATATTATATAACAAAGTTTAAACTTTTATTTTAATATATTGTTAATTTAAAATTATTAAAAAATAATATTATATAATATTTTTTTTTATATTAAAAAAAAAAGCTAAATAATATTATTTTAATTATATTAATTTAATATATAAATAAAATAAAATTTATATAATATTTAATAATTATTTTAATATAATAATTAATTATAGTTAATATTAAATCGATTAAATTATTATTATTTTTATATAAATAAAATAAAATAATTTAATAAAAATAATATTTAAAATATTAAAAACTATAATTAATAAATTTTAATTTATATAATATATTTTAAAATTTAATTATTATAAAAAAATATTATTTTATATAATAATTATATAAATATATTTTAATATATTTAAATTTAAATTTATTTTAATTAATTAAAAATTTATATATAAAGTTTTATTTTTTAATTTATAAATAATATTATAAGTTTTTTTTAATTAAAAAATAAATTATTATTATATAATAAATATTTATTTTATTAATAAATAATATAATATTAAATATTTAAAACAATTATATAATTATAATTTTAAAAAGAATTTTTATTAAAAATTATAATAATTATATAATAAAAATAATAAAAATAATAAAAAATATTTTATTTAAAAAAAATTTAATTATTAAATTATTAATTATAATTAATAAAAAAAATCGAAAATAAAAAAACAATATTTTATTATATATAATATTTTAAAATAAAAAATTTTATTATATAAAAAATATAGTATATTTATATTAAAATATAAAAATAATAAAAATTTTTTATATAATAATAAATTTAATAATAATTTAAATTTTAAAACTAAAAATAAAATAGTTTAATTTTTAATAAATTTAATATATTTTTATTATATAATAAAAAAAAATATATATATTTAAAACTAAATATTAATATTAAATAATTTTTATTTAAATAGTTAATATAATATAAAATATTAAAATATTTTATAAAATATTAATATAGTAAAAGTTTTAACTATTAAAAAAGTTTAAACTAAAATTTTTATATAAAAAAACTTTTTTATATAAATAAATTAAATTTTAAATAATATAATAATTTAATTTAATAATATTAAAAGTTTTAAAATTATAAATATTATAATAGTTTTAATATTAATTAAATTGATTAAATTTTATATTTTAAATATATTAATTTTATTTTTATTATTATTATAAAATATAAATTAATTATATATTTATTTTAATAATATATAAAATATAATTATATAATAAAATAATATAATAATATTAATTATATAAAAATAAAAATATTTATTTTTTAATATTAATTAATTAAAAATTATAAATTATTTTATAAAATAAAAATTTTAAAAGTTATATTATTAATTTAAATATTTTTATATAATAAAATTTATAAAATTATTATAAAAAGTTAAATATAATAATATTAATATTTTAATATTTTAAAAAATTAAAAAGTTTTATTATTATTATTAATTATATAATTAAGTTTTAAAAAAATTTAAATTTTTATTAAAAAATAAATATAATTTTAATTATAAAATTATTATAAATATTATACAAATTAATAAATAATTAACTTTATATATAATTAATATAAATATTTCTTTTTAAATAATTTAATGTTTAAAATTATTAAATATATATAATATTTAAAATATATTATATTAATATTAAATTTTAATATATTAAAAACTATTTAATTATATTATATATAATTTTAATATAAATTTTTTGTTTAAAAAATTTTATAATAATATATAATTAATTAAAACTTTATATAAACAAATATTTATTAAAATATATTAAATTATTAAAAAAGTTAAATAAATATATATATTATTTTATTATATATTTAATATTTTATATAAAAAAATTAATTATTATATAAATAAAAAAATAATATTATAAATAATTATAAAAGTTTTAAATAATATAATTAAATTAAATAATTTTATATTTATTTTATTAATATTTAAAATTTATTTTAAAATTAATAATAATTTATTTTTTTTATTAAAGATTATTTAAAAAATAAAAATTATATAAAAAATTATAAAAATATTAAAAAATATTTATATAAAAATTAATATTAATTAAATTATATAAATTAAAAATAAATTAATATTATTATATAAAGTATTTTTTTTATTTTTTTAAAATAAAATTATAATATAAAAAAAATAAAAAAGTTAAATAAAATTATATAAAATTTTTATAATTAAAAATTATAATATTATAATTAATATAATAAATAAATTAATTAAATTTTATTATATATAAATTAAATTATATTATTAATAAAAAATTATATTTAATTTATAATATAAAAAAAATAATTTTTTATATAATTTTTATTAAATTATTAAATAATTATAATTTTAATATAAAAATAAATTAAAAAAAGTATTTATATTTATTAATAATTAATATTTTATATTAAAAAAAATTAATAATTATATTTTAATTATATAATTAAAATAAAAAAATATAATTATTATATTTAATATATTTTTTAAATAATTAATTATAGTTAAAATAAATATATTAATAATTTAAAATATATTTTAATTTATATAATATAATTTAAATTAATATAATTAAATAAAAATTTTTAAAATTAAATTATATAAAAAGTTTAAATTAATTATATAAAGTTATAAAAATAATAATAAAATTTAAATTTTTATATAAATATTAATAATTTAATATATAAATTAATAATTTATTATAATTTTAAAATTATTGTTAATTTAAAACTATAATATATATATATAAAATTATAAAATATTTTTTAAATATATATATAATTATATAATAAATTAAATTAAAAAATTTATATTTATTTATTAAAAAAATTAAAAAAATAAATATTTTATAAATATTATATTTTAAATTATATAATTATTATATAAATTAATTAAATTATAATTATATTAACATAAAATTTATTATAAATATTATTATTAAAAATTAAATAAAAAAATATTTATATATAATTTATATTTATTATATATTAAAAAAAAATTTAATAAATTTATAATTATAAAATTTTAAATAAATAATATTTTTAATATTATATTTAAAAAATTTTTATATAAAAAAAAAACTAAGTTATTATTTTATATAAAATTAAAAATAAAATTAATATTTAAATATTTTATTAAATTTAATAAAAATAAAATTTAAATAAATAAATAAAAAAATTTTTTTATTTAATAAAAATAAATTAAACAATTATATATTATTAACTTTTATATAAAAATTATTTTTAATAATATATTATTTAATAAATTTAAAATATATATATTATATTAATATATTAATTAAAAATATTATATAATTTATTAATAATTATATAAATTTAAAAATTATTAAAAAATAATATTAAAATATTAAATATATAAATATAATAATAAATTAATAATATATAGCAAAAATTATATTATATATTTTTAAATTTTAATTATATAAAAGTTTTTATTTTTATTAATAAAATGTTTATAAATAATAAAAATTTAAATTTTTAAATTAAATTTATAATTATATTAATTAATAAAAGTTATATAAAAAATATTTTTATAATTAAAAATAATATTATTTATTAAAATTTAATTAAATATAAATAAATTATATATAATATATTAATAAATAAATTATATAAAATAATTAATAAATTTAATTATATTATTATATTTAATATAATTTTTTAAAAAATTATTTATATAATAAAATTATTAATTATATTATTAGTTATATATACCGATTTTAAATTTTTATATAAATATTTAATTTAATTAAAAACTATTTAAAAAAAACGATTTATAATTAATATTATATTATTTTAAAAAATATATAAAATTAATAATAAAAACAACTTAATAAATATTTATATAAAAAAAATATTTAATCAAATATTAAAAAAATTAATTAATATAAATAAACTAATTATATAAATAAAAATATATATAAATTAATTAAATAATAAAAGAAATAATAAAAAATTAATTTATATTAAAACTAAAATTATTATATAAAAGAAAAAATCTTTAATATTAAATTAATAATTTAATAAAATTTATATATATATATTAAATATATATAACTAAAACTTAAACTAGAATCTTTATTAAATAATTAAATAAATAAAAAATATAAAAATTTATTAAAATTTATAAAATTTATAAATTTTATATATATATATATAAATAACTTATATATAATTTTTTTAATTATATTTTCATTTATAAAATATATATATAAATTAATATAAAACTTTAAAATTTAAAAATAAATTTAAAATTTTATAAATTATTTTAAATCTTTTTATATATATATATATAAAAAATTCTATTAATATATATATTATATAATATATATAAATATATAAAACTATAAATAAAGTTATAAATAAAATTATAAAATTTAATTAAAGTTTTTTCAAAATAAATTTTATAAAATAAATTTTTTAAAATAAATTATTTTAAAAATTATAATGTTTATAAATTAATAAAAATTATAAAATTATATTATAATAAAATATATAAATTTTAATTTATAATTAATGAAATAAATATAAAAATTAATAATTTATATAAATTATTACAATTATATTTAAAAGTTTAATAAAACTTTTAAAAAATTTATAAATAAATAAAATAATTTTTTATTAAAAGCTTTTTAAATTAAATTTAATATAAATATCGATTTTATAAATTAATATATTATATAATATTAAATTAATTATTAAAAATATAAATAATTTAATAAAAATAAAATATAACAATTAAAAAAAAATAATTTAAACATTTTTTAAAAAAAATATTAATAAATAAATTTAATAATATAAATTAATATTTAAATATTAATAAATTTATTTAAAGTTTTTATTTAAAATAACTAAAATATATAATTTAATTAATTAAATATATAAATGAATTAAAAAATATAAATTAATGAAAAAATATAACTTAATTTAAAAATATAAATTATATAAAATATATAAATTAATAAAAATAATTAAAAAATATAAAATAAAATAATTAAATTATAAAAATATATTTAAAATTAATAATAATTTATATTAAATATTATATAATAATTAAATAAAATTAAAACTTTATTAAAAAAACTATTATTATATAATATTATTTCTATATTTTAATTATTTAAAACTTGAAATAATTTATTAAATTTTATTAAATTTTATTAAATTTATATTTAATTATATAATTTATATTTATTTTATAAATATAATAATTAAATAATTTTAAATTTATTAATATATATTAAATATTTATTATTTAAATTATTTATTTTTTTATATAATTTATTTTATAATATATATTATTTTTTATTAATTATTAAAAATTTATTATTTTTTTATATTTTTAAATTAAATTTATTATAATTAATTATTATTAATTAATTATTATAATAGCTATTTTTAATATTAATAATAAAATTAATTTTAAATTTTATAATTATTAACTTTTTTTTAAAAAATAAATTTTTTATTTTGTTTAATTTTATTAATAAAATATAATATATTTTAAAAAAACTTTATATATGTTTTTTTTTTAACAATATCTTTTTTATTATTTAATAAAAAATAAATTTAATTTCATTTTTTTTAAAATAAAATATTTAAAATATATTTAAAATTTTTAAAAAAAATTTAATATTTATATTATTAATATTATTTTAAAAATTATTAATTATAAATTTAATATTAAAAACTTATATATTAAATTTTATATTTTATTATTTAATTTTAAAAATAATAAATAATAATTAATATATATTTTATTTATAATAAATATAAATAGCTTTTTTTTGTTAATATATTGTTTTAATTTATATTATATTATAAAAATATAATTTTTAACTTAAATATTAAAAGTTATAAAATTTTAAATTATAAACTTAAGTTATATATTTTATTTTATAGCTTTTTATTAGATTTACTTTTTAGTTTAATATATTATTTAAATAAGTCTTTATATTAGAATTTAGCTTTTGTGCACCAATTGAGTGTTTTTATATTTATGAGTGCTTTGCTGAGTAAGGTGAGAGTTATTATAATGATAGTGGAGATGGTGATAATGGAGGTAATCAGAATCAGTGTTGTTGAGATAGTTCTCCCATACAGCAAAATCGACAAGAGGTTAGAAACAGTCGACGCCGACATGCGATTCTAAGTGAACTCTCAATTTTCTTCAATAGAAGAGTCGCAAATTTAAGGAACTTGAGGAACAAACCTGCAGGTCATACATCTATATCACCAACCCTCTAACCCTGCCATAGACACAGCATGGTTACAAAGGTGCCCTGTAACCTACTCGAGCCGGGGCAGACGCACTGAGGACTACTGCACGAGCTCGGCAGCGAGTTTCCTCCAAAGACCGCCATTTACTGTATCATAGACGGTATCCAGCTCTTCTACCGCGACAGGTACTTTTCGGATTTAGCGCTCGTCATACGCCACCTAAAAGCGGTTGTCAGAGACGATTATTTAAAGCCCAAGTTCAAAGTGTTAATGACAGTGCTTTTCTGGAGTCCCGGACTACTGAAGAGGGAAGTTGGGAAGACGTGCTACATACGCTTGACAGCGAGACATTGAAGTGCCGGTCCACTGACTGGGAGGGAGTTCGAGACCAGCTATGGGTTTTGTTTTAGCGGGAAGGAGTTCCGAGTGCTTGTCGGCGAGGAAATGATTATTCCCCAGTTAGCTACCTACCTAAGCTACAACTGTTAACATATCAAACAATCGATGCGAAGATTTACCACTCCACTTGCTATACTTTTAGATAATCTAGCCGCGCGGACTTCGCTATCTTTAATAACAATGACGTTAGCAATGTTAGATTTCAGCTTAGAGTCGCGACGATATACACATAGGTAACGATTGAAAAAGGGACAGCACGCAAAATACTAATAACAGTGCCCATAAGAAGTGTGTAAATTTTAGAAGCAGCAGTAGTCGTCTAGGCTAATACTGCCTCTGAACGAAGCAGGATCGGTGCTGGAACTCAGCTTGGCTCCAAACAACAGCTACAGTGTAATACTAGGTACTGGTATTTGGTGGCACATCTACTGCATCAACTCTGGGTGCTTTAACGGAATGCAAGAGTGACTTAAGTTTCCTCAAGTACGTCATGAAGCTATAATCCAGGCGATTTAGGTGCAGTATCCTCTCCGAGAGGCAAATTCTATACAGAAGATTTGATCTTCAAATACCAAAGCCTCTAACCCTAGATAAAGGCCCCTATACCTACCAGCCCCCTATTTAGCATTTCGAGGGAAAACTGAGGCATAAGATCTCTTAATCTTAACTCTTTAGAGAAACAATGGCAACAGGCGGTACTACTGATGGTCAGACGCTCTAAAGATACGTGTGCGTTGCCATACCGAATAGTTCAAATATACTTTACGCATCGTCAGATGAAAATCTTATCACGGCAAAGAAGGTAAAGGTTCGTCTTAACTTAGTCCGCAACAGGCGACATTCCGCCACTTTGGAATTCTCTATAAGTATGAAGCGCCCTCCCACAAGTTTCCCCAGACAAAAAAGGTCGCCCGATTATCCTCCATCAAGTCCTCAACATACCACCCACACCCCCACAACAGCACTAGGAGAGAAAAGCCAGCCACCATGAAGATCCTCAGCGTCCTCCTCCCCCTCGGCGCCCTGCTTTCGCGCACCGCCACCGCAGCCGACTACCCCGACACCGGCAATTTCTCCCGGGGCTTCCCAGACATCCCCGGCCCGATCCCCGTCAGCGAGGTGTACTGCACCGGGAAGCGGCTCGACGCCGGCGACCTTCAACACGCGCACGCGAAGCAGGCCGACTACTGCGACCACGGCCGGGTCGGCAAGGGCATGATAAAGGCCTTCCCGTACCGCGGCGCCATGTGGGCCGTGTGCAACTGCCTGAAGCTGCAGAAGGTGCCGTGTCCCATAGCCGAGATCGACCACGCCAACGCGCTGATCGACGGGCAGTGCGGCGAGGGCTATTCCGGCAGGGTGGTGAGTTTCTAATTCTTTTACCCGCTCGTCTGCGTTTTTTGCGCTCTCCTACTAGTATCCGCTTTCGAAGACTAACGGGGGCAATGGTGTAGCATAGCAATAAGTGGCAGAAGATAATTATGCGCGAGAGCACGGAGCTCCTCTGGGGCGTTCCCCAGCCGTGTCATGTTTGTGGCGCCACTTGCTGTATAGTTGATTAATAGGTAACATTGGGTTTTCTGGTATTGTGGACCTATGGTAAGAGCTTGGAACGCTGCTCATGTTATTAATAATGATGCATTGCAATGATGTAGTGAAGGCGGTCGAGATACCACAATCCTTTAGGATCCTCTCCTTCTAGTCACTAGTCTTCACAGACTTCAGTTCATAATTAAATAATTATATCCCATTTGCTTCAAGTCTCCAGAGAGTGAGCCGTGTGAGTGCACGCCTCGTTTCAGCATCAAGTGCTTGTACGCTCATCGGATTAAGAAGGTTTAAGGTCTGGAGAAACGCATAAAGAGCATGTATATTCCACCTAAATGGCCGTTCTTAGAGGACTCGGCGAAGCGTTCTAGTCATCGGCCTAACTTAACCCGGCAACTCAAAATCTTTACCTAGCATCAATAGGCACCCGGGTTGAACCCCGTTGGTGGCCAATCTCAGTTTTCCTTTTCTTTCTCTACAATCAACTACTGTGTCACGACTAGCTAGGGTAATAAGCTCAGGGTTCCATCGTGTGGAATCTCACGTAAACTCATATAACTAACTTCCATTAGGAACATACAAGGGTAATAAATAGGGTTAGGGATTCGCGTTCTATCCATTCGCTATGCCAGTATCTCAACCTTAGACGCCAAGCCAAGCCAAACACTACAACACTTTCTGCACGCCCTCATCCAAACTTCACATGCCCTTCTCCGACCTCCTTCAAGCTCTGTTCCGCTTCCGCCTTGGCGGGAGCCTTCAGGGCAATCTCAGCAGAGTGTAGTCTGCGCTCGTTCTCGACGACAACACTATCCCTGCTGCGCAAGCTCAACAACCTAGCCTCAGCACCATCCTTATCCTTTGCACAGATCTCGTCCAGCTCGCCTACGATGCGAATCATGTACTCGAAAATGCAGCGCGCTTCCTGCACGATGTCCTGGCGCTCGGGCTCCGTGAGCGCGCCTTCCGCGTCGTGGAGGCGTTTCTTAAACTCCAGCTTCAGGTCCTCGCCATCCTCGAACGTGTCGAACCGGAAGAAGCTGAGTGGCTGCGTCTCGGCGGACGTGGCGTTGGCGAGGGTCGCGGGCGTGGGTCGCTGGGCAGAGGCGGGGACCCAGAATGCTGGGTAGATGTCCTCGAGCGAGGCCCGGATGAAGCGCCCTCCGGAAAACAGGGCCATGTAGAAGACCCATGCGTACGCGAGTAGAGTATGGGGAGATTTCCCCACAGAGTCTCTGGTGTGTGCTAGAAATTCACTAAGGACTGGTGATTCCGAAGCATCATTAAGCTGCTCTGCGAGTGTGCGACTAGACCAGTGTGTCAAGGAAATCAAATCATTCTTTAGTGCTTGGGAGCGTTGCAGTCCTTCGAAGTATAAGTTGGCGAGGAGTGGCTGTATCCGTGCGTTAACCGGTAGTTGACGGCGAGCACCCGAATCGTCGTCTAGCCGTGCCTCTACTAGATCACATGTAGTACCATTCGAGTCGCCTTCGTCGGAATTATGTGCCCCTGAGGGCTCTAGAGATTCGGGTTCCAGGGCTGCCCGCCATAGTGACTCGAAGGCGATGTATATAGGCGCAACGTGGAGGAGACCAGATACGTACTGAGAGGCGTCATCTGCTTCTGGAGGCAGCGCCAGCTGTAGTCGGGAAATCACCAGCTTATTAAGCTTTGTGTGGACAGAACGGGTAGCGATGTTAATAGAGACTGACAAGGGACGAATATCATCCCCAGTCTTTGAAGGCATGGTAATAGGTATAAGGAGATGATAGCGGGAGGGATGGCGCTGAGATGAAACTGAGAAGGCAGAAAGCCTACAGACACAGTTGAGACAAAACGAGCCAGAGCTCTAAAGGTTCACTCCATTAATATGATAATCTCTGCTAGTTTAGAGGGGCAACAACGCGACTACCGTCTCACAACCGGGAATGTACAGGGCGAGGCGGCAGGCGGAACTGAGTGTCCAACCAAGTCGCCTTGAACTCAAATATAACCAATATAACCAGGTGCGCTGTCTTACAAGGAAGCCACGAGGTCTTCAGCTCGCCAGTAAGACAGACCTCCAACAACGCGAGGCTTGAAGTACAGAGAAATGAGGAGATGTGATAGGCTGCACGAGGAGCCAAGAGAGTTCAACCGGAAGTCCAAGGAAGAAAGAGGAAGAGTCGAGATAAGGTTAGGTTGACAAGAAGAGAGGGGTGTGACCATAGAGCCTTTTTCCACTGTAATAATCATCTACGGAACCCGCAGAACCCCTACCCAAGTACCTACCTACATAAGGTAGGTAGGTAGGTAGCTACTACTATATGTAGAACAAGACCCAACGAGAACAGTATAGTCTACCTGGGCAGGGTTCGGGTAGTTAGGCGGCAGGCCCATGTGCCCGGAGTAACGGGTCATGCCCGTAATCGAGTCAGATCTTGAATCTCGTCGTGCTCCTCAATGTTCTCATGACCCGCCCTATTAATAATCCACTTGAGAAAGACGCTCAGATCGGGTAACGATACACAGCATCCAGCTAATAAGCATATAATCCGGTTCCCAGTCCATCGAGCTCAGGATCTTGGTCGGATAACAGCCACGGAAACCATCGTCGCTGTGTTGCTTCTAGACTAGTGTACCATTTGACACGCGCGGATCCTTGCATGGAATGACACAGTAGCTTTTGGTGCCTGTCTACAGAGTACTGGGCAGTCAAGTACCTAAGGTACCTACATAGTTAGATACTGGGGCCTCTCACACGCGGAATATGGCTTGGGGAGATGTCTCCGTTAGAACCCCCCAGCTAACCAGGTTTTTTTTTCTCTTCCCCATCGCACTTTTCGATGTTAGAAAATGGCGAATTTAGAATTGTCGATCGTGACTAAGGTGGGAAACTAAGGTGGGATGGGATGCAGGGGTGGAGAAAATACTCCGGTCTGCTCCGGTGTCTTGGTTGCTTGCCTGATGAGGGGGGTTATGTAATTAACTACCTATATGTAGCTAGCATGAGTCAGCCATGCTGCCCTGAGACCATCGATCTAGACTAGGTTACGGTGGCCCACAGCTGTTACTGGGTCAAAACCCATACACTTAACACCTTGAACCTATTTCCGGTCCACTATATTCGCTTAATCTAGCTTAGACTGGCAGTACATTACCGAACAAGGCTTAGTACATAGCTCGATTAGGCTTAGACCATGCAGCGGAGCTACAGTCTTTTATATGCAAATAAGCATTTAAATACATAGTACTTAACTAAGAGGCTATATGCTTTTACTAAAATATATGCTTATATTTAAGATTTCTATCTGCACGTAGGCTTGTTAGATGCGCAATTGAGCGGGCTATTTTATGGTATTTTATTTAATTGTTTGAGTGTTGTTGTTGGTGAGTAATTCGCTCTGAAAGCTAGAGATTTGGTCGAATCAAGAGATATGATGTTAAGTGTATAGGTTCTGACCCAGTAACAGCTGTGGGCCACCGTATAGGTAAGATAAAGTCCCCTGTCGATCTCCTACCAAGTTAAGTCACCCAGCTGTTGTTATCAGGAACTATCCAAGATTTCGGTGGTGTTCGAGTCTCAGCCATCATGCATGCTATATTTCCCTAGGACTAGACCCCTCACCTACTTCCTACTACTCACTAACCTCAGTTCACCTATGTTGTCTTCCCTTTCTCCGCCTCGACCCTCTCCCACTCCTCCCACATCACGCCGCCAGCAACGTCCTTCCCCTCTCTAATCTTAACTAGACACGGCATTCTGGAATTAGCAACCCTTCATATTCTCTGGGGCGAGGTGTCAAAGCGTGGTAGAGCCATGGCAGGTAGGGCTCTAGATAGCGTAGGTAGGTAGAATCACTCACCATGTTCCACCCCGCCCATTTTCAGCGCCATCTCCCTCCACACATCCACATGCAGGTCCGGCACGTCGTAGACGGGCGGGTCTCCCCTGACGGCGCCGGCCCCGGACTCGTCGTGCAGGAACCGCCTCTCGTCCACGAGGACCACGTCCTTGAAATACACCGACCCGGCCTCCGTGGGCACGTCGTAGCGGCGCATGATGGCCATGCCATCGGCCTGCTGGAGGACGCGTTTAGCTTTAGACTCGATGGTCTCGTCGCTCGCTTCTGGTGCCGCGATAGATCCTGCTGCTGCTGCTTCAGGAGAGGGGGGGGAGGGAGGGGGCATGTGGATCTGGATGTATTCCCAGACGCCAGACTTCAGGCACCATGGCGAGCAAAGCCGTCCGTGCCGGTGCCATGCCGCCGAGAATTCCTCGTGAGAGAGGTCCGGTCTGCGGAAGAGGGGGCCGCCGGCTGAGTTGAGTTCCGGGGTTTCTGTTGCTGACATTTTATATACCTCTCCAATACTGGGTAGTCAACATTTAAATTAAACTGTTTCGTATCGTAACTTTGGGGTCATTGAATTGCGAAAGTGTCCTTATCATGCTTTGAATTTTAGTGCGGATATGGTCGTCTGATAATTCTCTCGATGGATTTGTAAGCCGGAGAAGCTGTAGCAGGGGCTGAGTTTTAACCCATGACAGTATCCCTTTGAGTGCCGTTTCCGCACCGCGACTTAAAAAGTGGAATAACGGGGCCGCTCGCAGGCATGTTTACACCCAATAAAACGATTATCCGAGCATTATTTATACTCTTATTGGGTGTATGCATCTGTACGAGCGGCCCCACTATTCCACTTTTTAAGTCGCGGTGCGGAAACGGCACTCAAAGGGATACTGTGATCTCTTGCTTATCTGTCATCAACAGACATGACGATAGTGTTAAGGACACCTATCACCGAATGATTGAGAGAAGCGGTGTAATAGCTTTGTACGTCGATCCGGCAACCGTGTGTATGCATTTCTCATCTACGTTCTATACCAGCGTAGTCCTATTGATCCAACCCCGAGCGCAAACTACCGACCTAATATCCTAAGAGAAGCCACAGAGCGCCGTATCCATGCAACCCTGTGATCATGCGTATACCTTATGCCATCATATGTCTACCTTGTATTTGTGTCCAATAACAATGTCCGAATCATCGCATTATCATAACTCAGTGTCGGAGTCTACATTCTTAATTGGCTCGCCATCATCATGGCTTTCATGGTTGATGAATAAGAACGATATCACTACTATCACCGCACCAACCCAATACACAAAACTCGAGTATTGTTGGTACTGAATCATCTCTCCAATGAGCGACACCGGTATGTTCAACGACAACCCTACAGTGACAACGAGCGGAGTCGTGAGGAGCATAGCATATGCCCATGATATATCGGAAATGAAGGACGAGACTGAGTTAAGCTACCGATTTGTCAATTTACAGCACTCAGACGTTGTCACGGGGAACGTACGAGAATGATCGTCCAAATTTTACCATTGGGAGGGAGTTCGAACTGCAACGAGTCAATCTCTCATCATGTTTACGCATGCAACAGGATCGACTCACAGGTTCAATCCCCGTGTAATGTAGAATGGGGAACAGTGGCCAAAGCAACAAAACATTGAATATACCAACGAGGCCAAAGAATAAAGGCATGTTGACACGATCTTCGTTTCCTATCCTTACTTTCATCACGACCACGTAAATGCCGTAGACGATAGCACTGAAAAGCGCCATTGCATCGCCAATCGCGATTTGGGCTTGCGTCTTATGCGGGAAGTTGCCTCGGTCGTCGTCATTCCCGTCGCCCGTAAGGTCAACCAACGATATGAGAATGACACCTGACAGCGAGGCCAGCACGCCGATTAGCTTGCGAACCGAGAAAGCCTCGATTTTCATCATTGCGCAGAATATGAGTGTCCAGACGCTACTTGTCGACGTCAGGATCGTGACGCTTCCCACACTCGTGTACTCCAGGCCGGCAGACGCAAAATAGTTGCCGAAGAACCAGATCATAGCAAACTCCAAACTGAATTTCGCCGTCTCAAGGAACGTTAGCTTTCCTGTGGGTTCTGCAAGATCACATGCTTCGGGATGTTCTTCCTCGCTGACTAGCAACCGTTCTCCTAGCATGGAGTCTTCATTTTCCGCACTACTCTTAAATCTATCCGGTCCATGAGCACGTCCCCTCCAGGCCTGTAATGCTTGGTTCTTAACATGCCTAAACCCGCCATTCTGTATTATGTATTTGATGGAGATCGGTATCATCGAAATCGCAAAAATGGATGTGTTCATATACACGACGAAGAAGGGTTTATTGTAGGTACGATCGGAGAAGATGTACTAGGTTACGTCAGCTACCTAATAATCACCCTGGCGGAAGAAGTTCACCCAAGGGCGGGCTACTCACGCTAGCGAGAAAGTTCGATGTCGTCCAAAGCAAAACAGTGACGAGAAGTAAACTGATCCCAAGCGTCCTACGCGCCAGATGCCAAGCCCCGAATGTCCGGCGCCCCCCACCGATCGAATTCCCACGAGGCCCGGCGGGGGTTGATGGGCGGTCAGCGACCGACAGCCTGATAGATGGCGGTCTTCTCGCCATATCGTCGCCTTCTCGTGGCATATCGTCCGCTGTCGTCTGCTACCCGTCCTCTGTCGCCGGCGATCCCGAGGTTAGGAGCCTCAGGTCGGATGAGTACACGATCGGTAGGTAATGTCGAAGGCACTAGATGGAGTCATTGACCTCAGGACGATGCTCAATTCTCGAATATGAAGTATTAAAGCTCTTGGGCAAGTAGGAGGAGTGGTGGGCAAGGTTGAATGAATGAATGTCACTCAACGCCAAATCTCTGAATAGCTTGAAACAAACAGAGCTGTAACAGGTTGCCGCTCGGTACTACTACGTACGTATACTTACCTGGTTCTGCGACGTACCACTTTTATCTAGATGCGTGCATGTACTCTGTATCTACTAGTAAGTACTTACCTAAGGTACCTACCTAGGAAAGTTAGGCCCTAGACGCTTTAGTGGGGTAGCTACCCGAAATGGTTTAGAGTGCTCTACAGATAGTGAAAGGTGCGCGCTACAAATAACTGAGGCAGGTAAGTACATTCTTTCGTGGCAGGAGCCCATGTTGTCGCTTTGTCGCAGTTCAGACTGTTGTTGAAACTGTTAGTATTGCACGAGGAGAAAAGTCATATTCGTCATGTGCTAACGATGTCTACTTTGCTAGTTTATACAGCCCTATGCTAAAGGGAGTTATAACTTATAGATAAAAACTTCAGCGGTGCTGACATCTGATTTGACTTGAATGGTGCGTATCTCAGGCGAAGCCCATTGCGTTATATCTTTAAGCTTCACCGTCGGCCAGCAGAACGTGAACTCCAAGCCTGAAGCTTTACCAGTCCTATACAGGATGCATTCTGTCATGCGATATCGGAAACGTGGCAGGTGGTGTATAGTTCGATTCGACTGTTGCAAAACAGCTTCGCAAGTCTTGCATACGCCGTTTAGATCGTTGGTACCTTCTAGGTTGCACTAAAAGCTCATGAGCATCGGGACCAGAACTCGAACACAGCACGTGTATCACTATACCCTAACTTTTCGCATGCAGCATCTTACACAAACCTTTAACTTCCGTGTGTTCCTGGTCTCTTCTCGCATCTTTTGGTCCGAGAATGGCCGGCGGCCCTGTCGGGTTTCGGTCGATTTGCCTGGCTCCCAATGCACCAACTCGAGACCCTGATTACCTCTATCCTCTAGGACTGGCTTTCTCGCATCTTAATGCTTTATGACAGCTCAGCCACCCTCTACAGCGGGGTAATTGGAAGGGCTACGATGCCGTCGCAAAGGGGCCTTGGTCGAGTGCGGGCAGTTGAAGACGCGCGTTCATAGAGCTCGCAGCTGCGGGTTCGCATACATTACCTGACATTCGATTTCAAGCTGTGGGCGAGAAGGGATGAGAAAGATAGAAGTAACACAACAGGAAATCGGCATATAGACCTGTATCATGGCCCGGTGTTGACTAGAGCAAGCTGGACTCGTCACTGGCGATAGTTGTTGGGCATTGGGTTGCTAGTGTGGACGTTGGTAGCGGAGCAACTACCAATTGAGACGTTAGAGATGTCCCGTCGAAAGCCCAAGAGCCGGAAAACTCGAGGGCTGCCAGGTTTTCATCAAAATCATGATCGAAATCAGAGGCACTCGTCTGCCAATCAACCGAGCCCGGGTTGTCCACATGGAAGTGGTCATCGTACTCGTCAGGTACGATCAAGAGTGCTTCTAGCTACAATGGCGCTATGGCATTTGTCGTTTGTGACCCTAGAAGCTGGGAGAGCGGTAAGTTGAGGAGACTAGCAGCACGCTCAAGCGTAGCCCGGTCGCTCTGCGTCATGCTGGACAAGAGATCACGCGGATTCTCCGGTCTGTGTCGCACGTTTCGAGGGCCTGCCATTTTCACCGCACGCTCTAGCTACGGCGGGCTATAGTTTGGTGATTGGGTCCGAAGGTATTCAGCGGGTATTTTACATGGGGGACGAGGCAAGGAAACTGTAAAACCGGACAGCGGAGACCACCGGAGACACGGGAACCTATACAGTGATACATACTGTCATTTCTCACTCGGCACAGCAGCAACGGCGGTGAGCACGCTGGGTTATATTGGTGCACAGTAATGGACTCAGGCGACATTGAAAGTTGGGATGGAAAACGCGTCTTAACCGTTACGCAGCTCGTCCCTACATAATTTCCCTAGTTACGCATAAGCTTTTAAGATATTGGCCAGGCACTTCGACCGGTCCTGGAAATGGAAACAGCCCGCCAAACCACTCGCCCCGACCGTCCCGACCGTCCCGACCAATATACCACCGGCCCTAACAATGTTAGCCAATCCGCTCCCGCCTGCTTGCCGTTTCGGGAACCGGTCAACCTCTTCCCCTGTTTCTAGGCCGGCGCTAACTACATTTGGTCACGTATAACCGTGAGGCTAGTTCAGAGGCTCAACAGAGCATTTTATAAAGTACCTATAAGAGTATGTACTACCTCCCGTGCGTGCCACCATCAAGTACTATGGACTAGGTGGTTTCTTTCGTGGGCTGTCCCATTCTATGCATGTTTCAGTAACAAGATGTAAGATGCCACTAATAGCTAGCTGGTCAAGTATGTTAAGCCAATATCACTACATACATCTAGGTGGCCGTGAGTCATAAGTGTCGACCTGAGCAGCGAAACAACTGGCAGCATCATATACATGTATCTAAGGTAAGTACTATCTTCCATCTCCAAGCCCACCGATTACGGAGGCCAATTTATAATCAAAGGCTTTTAAGTCATAATGTATATACTTTTATACCTTTTTAAACTTATTTGGTTTATTATATAGTCTAGTGAGTTTGTGTGACCTGTTTCCCTTAATAAGCAGGTTAAGTCTTGAGTTATTAAACGCGTATATATATAACTATAGCCAACAGACCTTTGGCAGAGTGATTGGTATACACTGCAACAATAATACACTATTGCACAACACGCGAATCGATTCTGAGGGCAATGCAACACTAAATTGAATAAAATGGAACTTAGAAAACTGTCTCTGTTACATCTTCGCTGTCAAACCTCATGCCCATCACTTCTTTCTATCCTTTTCTAAATTGCCTCGGCAGAAATGGTAGCCTTTCAATACAGTTCTGAATCGGAGGATAAGGTTGGTGCAGCACAAGCGGGCAAAAGGGCGGTTTATTCGCTACCTATCTTATGAACAAGTCCAGTAATTATTTGGCCTAGCTATCCCGGGGATCAGACGCAACCCAACGTTCTCTAAATTCCATGATCGTACGTGGTAATGTATGACTTGGTTAATTACACCGTACAATTGAGACTCAATCAATAACAGGGCGCTGGTTTTTGGATCCGTGCGGGAAAAAGGGACGTGATATAGAATTGAGTTGTGCAGGTCAAGCTGGGGCCAAGACCGGGTAGCTTAGGCGAGACTCTCAATCAGATAAGCCAAATATTATGCTCGGACGAAGTATATCGTTGATTGTTGACGCTACAGACTTCAAGTATTCTCACATCCATAAGGTGGTCAGGTACCTAATATATTAGCAATTGTACAGACCCTTGGTGCACTTTTCAGCTGAGATGCTTTTGATTGGGTTCACGCGGCGCGTCGATTGAAGAATAATGAGACAAAGGTACACTAAAAAGAAATTAAGTTGCTACCCCATAATATATCAAAACAGCGTCTAATTGCAATTGGAGTTTTGAGCCATATTTAGGCATGCTCCCGAGGTTTGATAGAAGAGACAACTTCTAGTCGATGAAACATATCACTCGTGAAACCTCACATCGTCTATACACATTCTCTTTGAAGTGATGCCAAGCCCCCAAGATGTTGTTCTCTAATGCTGGCTAACCCCTTTGACGGTCGAGATCTCCAGTAGGATCTGATGCCAGTGGGGAGCACTAGATAACTGTAATATGATGAATGAATAGAGAGGCACACCGAACAAGAATGTGTTACTCCTTCTTGGTGGGCCATATATTAGTTGGTACATGATATCGTGAAGGAGCTGGCTAATCGTGGGTGTCTGCCTCATTTAGCAAGCGCAGCCATCACGGTCGTTCTCAATATGGATGTTGATAGGGTCCTGGAAGTCTCCACTAAACTCTTCCGATTCTTCCTGAGCAAGGGCATTTCGCGCAATAACTGTGTGGCCCATGTTAGATTACGCCAGAGTAGTGGCATTTATAGAGACGACTTAGCCTCACCTTCAAATGCTTGTTCGACGTTGATGGCCTCTTTGGCACTTGTCTCGAAGTATGGGATATCACCCTTGGAGTGGCAGAAAGTAGCCGCTCTCTTGCTTGAAATCTACATGACAGCTATCAGCATGAAAGTCCGCGATCAGCGGAAAGAGGAGCGACTTACTACTCGTTTGCTCTCCTCCACGTCGATCTTGTTGCCGAGAACCACCTTGGAGGATCAATGTCAGCACACATGTTCAAAAGGTTAGAGCCGCCTGTCTATCGTTTACTTACGAAAGGGAAATTCTCAGGATCCCGCGGGGAGGCCTGGATCAGGAATTCATCCCTCCAGCTATCAAGCGCATCGAAGCTCTTGGAATTGTTGACGTCAAACACTAACACGCAGCAGTCGGCACCGCGGTAGAAGGCGACACCCAAAGACTGGAAACGTTCCTGGCCGGCCGTGTCCCAAAGCTATCACCCATCAGCTGCTGCATTCTATGCCGTATCTGTGGTATTGTCTTGTCGTACCTGCATCGTGACTTGCCTATCGTCCACGAGAACCTCTCGGGTTAAGAAATCGGCACCAATTGTAGCCTTGTAACTTGCACTGAACTTCTTGTTGACCTATTACGCAAGAGCACATCAGTCCCTAACCGCTCGTAACTTCGGAGGCATCGTCCTCGGAGGCCGTGCTCGTGATTGTCGGTAACGTACATATTGGTTCATCAAACTTGTCTTACCGACGCCGCTGTCGCCGAGGATAATAACCTATTTGAAGAGAAATCAGTTAGATTTGCATCTCAAAACAGAGGCCAGCCAAGAGAGGAGCAGTAGTATTTACCTTCAGCAGCACCTTCTTCCTCGAAGACATATTGAAGTTGGTCACGCTCGGGAGCTCGACTGTCTTATCGTGCGTATTTACTTGGTCGTATGGAGGCTGACGACGCCGTATGTGGGATAAAAGCGATTACTATCGCTTGGCTAGGTTCGGGGTTCACAGAAATAGAGTTGCGAAAGTTGCAGGTAACGGATGGCCGCCGGTTATGGGTTATTGCTGTCTCCGGTGTCTAGGCAAGCAACAGCAACCGGACTGTCGAGATAGCTGGAGCTGAGACACAGGGTCACCCTATTACTTAAAACAGCTCTGGTTCCAGCGCTTGTGGCGTGGCGGCACAGGACCAGATATTAGGTGGCTGGGTCCGCCAGGTGACCTAACAATCCCACAACAAAGCCACAAGCTCCCCGCACCCCCGTTTCGATAAAGCATTATCTAGCAGCCCAATAATGGCACTAACCTACCTAGGTAATAAAGTCTCTCTTATCTTATTCCGCCAGTACGATAACGATAACGCTATCTAGGTAGCCTCGGTCTATGTAGGCCCGCCACCCGGGACAAACAACATCAACAGGTTGACGCATCATCAAACTATCAGAAGCTATTAGATAGGTGTTTTATATTTATCTTAAGGTCAAGTCCCGACCTAAGTTCTTGGGAAAGCGCATCAGCGCAGATCAGCGCATCAAATTCCCTATATGCCTAACCAATAGGTACACATGGTAATATGGGGAAATCCCGAGCTCGAATATCAGTCGCGTCATTATGATGACATCATGTCCCGGATCACGATTTGGTGTCTCGATAGTGTAGGCTAAGTAATCACATTGTCGATTCAACTCAACAACACTTCTTTTAATTTGTCATAAATGTACTGGAAGAAACCGCGATAATTGGACTAGCAAATGAAACAAAGCTACATTGTCAATTTGTCTTGTGTTTTAATCTCCTAGGAAAACCACAGTGTCGAGGCATCAATCCTCTTCTGTAATCATGGTGGCAACTCGCATTGATGGCACCATTAGTGTCCTCCGAGCTATTACACGCACAGGGGCCGTACAAGGCCAACGACGAGCGTTCACAGCAGCCTACCCGCGTCGTGCACATCAAGGCTACGGCGACGGCAAGGGAGACCCAGTAGCAGAGCATCCCGAGCGGCAGCCAGCTACAAGCAAAGCCCAGGAGTCCGCCGAGCACCCGGGGCCCGCGCCCCCGGACGTCGGCAAGGGCACGGCGAACGCCTCGACCAAGCGCGCGTTCTCCGACGGCATGAAGAAGGCGGCGGCGGCGTCCGGCGGGGACTCATCCGAGAAAGCTAGTGCGCGCTCGGGTGGTTCGCGGTCGAAGGAGGCGGTCGAGACGGGCAGCAGTCCGACCGCAGGCGAGATCCCCAGCGGCAAGAACGGGACCGCGAAGGGTGGCGAGGCGCTAAAGGGCCCTCAGGGCAAGCACGCGCCGCCGCAGCCCAAGATATTGAACCAGTCGGCCAATGGCGTCAAGTTCGGGTTGACGGAGGAACAGAAGCGCGAGGTCGAAGCACATAACCAGGATTTCGAACGGAAGCATGACAGGGCCGAGCAGGCCCCACGGGACAAGGTTGACAAGAAGTTTTGGTCGGGAGTGTGAGCTGCGCCCCGTAAATCTACTTCATCTCGAAACTCTACTGACTAAGGGTGTATAGCGGCGGCCGGCAAGCTGGCGAAAATGATTGGAATGCTTGAACATGATTAATAGGGTTGGGGGGGTCCGCGTACTGTAGTTTATTACTTATATGCCCACTACCCGAGGGCACTGTATGAAGTATAAGAAGTGCTAACATAGAAACTTTTAGAAGTTACATCATCCCAAAAACCCTAGACTTATTTCAAATGCCTTAAAGTAATATCCTGACGAGGAGTTACACTCGCTGAAGATTTGAGCTTCTCCGTCGAAGAGTCCAAAAATACTTAAAATCGTGCAGGTTTCATGAAAGTGAGAGGATGATGTCGAGGGGGGGTTACCTACGCAAGACCATTCCGACCCGAGGCACTTGCGATAACAAAAGCCACTGTCTAAGTACTGAAGCGATCGAACCTCCCACATTTGTCGCAAAGTTGATGGCCGCACTCGTGACAGTGCCCGTCTATTGCGCTGCTCCAGGGCCCACTGCCGCAATTGCACTTATCTCTGTAAGCCCAGCTTATCGGTTTGTATAAGAGATGAATGCGACTTACGCAACGGATAACTACGACTTTTCTCGGTTTTTTATTTGAGCGAAACGGCCCACCGAGATTCTGCCAATCTAACGCGCGACGTTGGAGGAGCGAGATTAATGCTAGGTCTTTCATGTGGTCTGCCATATGGTCAAACAGATCTTTCGTGGTCATGGCCTCCTGGCAAAACGGACTCTTATCAACGTGAACTTCGTCTATTGGCCATTCGCACATCTCCCGCAGAGTCGTAAGATCGCTATCCTTTTTAGAAGCGGGCCGCGCTCCCAAATCCTTATCATCGACGTTATAATAGCTCAGGAGAGCCAGGGTTTCTACTAAATACCCTTGTGACGATGAACCGACTAGAATATTAGTCTCAACTCGAAGCATGCTAATATTGGTAAACTCACGCTGATCAAAGCAATCTATTATCTGTTCATATATCTCTAGGAGTATGCTTTGGATATCTTGATGGTCCTGCAACGTAGCCGCTAAAGAACCAGAAACTGACTATTTAGTCGTGACCTTGTTCTGGTGACCCCAGATGTGCAGCTTACTATATTCTTCATAGCATTTTTTGAGCCCCTGGCCTGATTGTAGCCCAGCATCCTGATTAAATCGAGCTAGAAACCATTGAAATGATTCAAAGCACTTCGAATACACTGTACCATGTGATCGCTCACCCACCGTGCTCCCTAAATCGATGCCCGAGGTTCGGACAACCGCGTTGTTTTCGGCTACGTCTTCTTTGGGCATTTCGCTTGGTGGCTAGCTCCTAGTTGTTTCGATTACAATACCGCTTCAGAATTTGGATGGGGTATCGCGAGTGATGAAAAAAGGATTTTTAGTCTTCGTAAGCATGCATTGACCGGTTGAGTCGATAACGCTTGACAGCCAAACAAAATAAGCCCACCGGCAAATTTATCGGGGGTTATCTAGGCCAGCCTGGTATGTGATACATTTAATCTAGATCTTTCTATAATCTATAAAGCTACGAGCAGGGTTGTTGGGGGCTATCGAAGCCGCTTGTATATCATACCATATGGCCCGACCTGATAGGTGAAGCATAGCACCTCGAACTTTTATAAAAAGTAGGAGTAAAAGTACCAGACCTCGTTGATTATTGGCTGTGTTGATGAGTTCATCGACATTTTAGAACATATGGACAATATTATGTCACGTCTAATGGACAAGCTTAATATTGACTACAACGGAAAAGTACCGCACTAGTCACACGACAGTAGACTTCCTATAGAAATGGTTTTATACTGACATCGGTATTCACAGCCAAGATGAACTGATGAGGCTACTGAAAGAGTCTCATGGGTGTGGAGAAAAATCAAGCGCAATTTCGGAAACGGAGGGTAAAGGATTGGATAATGGAAATCCTAGATGCATATAATTAACTATTAAATAACAAAATTAATTAGGCTATTTTTAACGATCAAAAAGCGTAAGCCAACAGCTTGTCTGCCTGGTAGCTGAATAAGTGTTAATTACATAACAAACATGCAACTACCGCAAAGCAGCGAGATAAGTCTTGATCATACTTAATAGGCTACTCCATTCTGCGCCAACCCTGATTAGTACGGATAAAAAAAAATGCACTTTGCCCAACACTATCAAAGATCTCATATATAGGACCTGCCGATAGCAGAAGATTGTTGACCTCACCTTCCCTTCTATTTATTGTCCGTGCGTTTAAAACTGTTAGTACACAAGCGGGTGCTGCACCAAAAATATTAACAACATTTTTCTTTAGCATAATTTGCTTAAAATACTAAAAACCTGCTTTTGCAAGCTTTATTTGCAAATAGCAAAGCTTTTTATACTGTAACGCTAGCTTGTTGCACTAAACTTTTAATTTATTAAATAAACAAAACTTTTTACTTTGTTTAAAAATAATTTATAATATAAAAAAGTTAAAATTAATAGTATATTTGTTTTTTTAAAAATAGCTACAAAAAAAAACGTTGTTAAACTTAAGCTTTTTTTGTAAAAATTAGTTATAAACTATTTTGTAAAAATAAAATGTAATATTAAAATATAAAAAAAAGTTTTTATAAGTTTTGCTATTATATTAAATAGATTTATTAAATTTTTTAACAAAATAAATTAAAGCTTATAATAAAAGTTTGTTAAAAAATTAGCTAATAAAGTTAATTAATATTTTAATACTGTTGTTTTTGTTAAATTAAAAAAAGCTGTTTTGGTTTATTTATAACTATAATTTATTTATTTTTTTAGTAGCAAAGTTGTTGCTAGCAAAAAAGCTGCATTTAATTAACTTATTTAAAAATATATAGCAAATAAATTTAATACTACTAATATTTATGCTGCAGTAGCTTATAAAGCTAGCTATTTGTTTGCTTTAAATTTTAAAAATAAAACTTTTAAAAATAGTATGTTTATTTCGTTTAAAGTTTGTTTAATAGTTATAAATATTAAAAATTTATAAATTTTTATAAAAGTTAATAAAAACAAATTAATTTATTATTTTATATTTTTTGTAATAAAAGTTGCTTTTTTAAAAAAACTAAAACTAAATATTAATAAAATTTTAAATGTTTAAACTATTAATACAAAATAGTTGATTAAAACAACAAAACTTATAATTAAAAATAAATTAATATTTTTAAAAATAAAAGTAATAATTTTTTAAATATTAAACGCTAATAAAATCAAGCTTTTTAAAATTTAAGTTATATATATTGTTATTAATGTATTAATGTTATTTTTTAATTATATAAACATAAAAAAATACAACAATATTTTTTTAAATTAAATAATAAAAAAAACAAAAGTTTAAACTAAATATTAGTTAGTTAATATATATTAGTTATAACATAGTATTAATATTATTATAAGTTTAATTATTTAAGTTGTTTTATTTAAATATTTTATTAAAACGTTTTGTTTTTTTTTATAAGCTTTTTAATTAAAAAAGCAAACAAAAAACTAATTATTGTTAAATATAAGTTATAAAACTTTAGTTATTAAAGCTATTATATAACTAAATATTATAACTAATACTTTTAGTACAAAAATTATAATAATTGTACTATAAATTATAAAGTAAATATTTATATAAAGCTATTTAAATATATAAACTATTATAGCTTGTTTTTAATAAATTATAATAAATGTTTAATTAAGTTATATAAAGTTAATAAAAAATTAATTATGTTTATAAAAGTAAAACTTTAAATAATTAAATATATAAAAAGCTAAAAATATATAAAAAAAAACCGATTTATAATAGTAACAAAAAATATTTTTTTTATAAATTTAAAAAAAAATTTAATAATTTAAAATAAAACTAAAGCTTTAAAAAAAATAAAAATATTTTAGCTAATTAAAAAACATAAAAAATTTGCTATAGTAAAATCTTTTTTTTTATTAATGTTTAAAGCTTTAGAAAAATTTAGTATGTTTAAATCAATTTTAAGCAAAAATAGCAGTATTAATAATAATATAAAAAGCATAAAAAAAGTAATCGTATTAAAAAATATAAAAGTAAATTTTTTATAAAATAGCTTTTAGAATATTTTAATATTTACTGCAAAAAACAGTTTAATAGTTTTTTATATAAGCGTTTTTTATTGTAGCAAAGTTAGCAATATTTAAACTATATAAAAAATTATAAAAATATATTTAAACTTTTTTTTAAATTAAAATAATAAAATATAATAATAAAAAATAGTAGTAATAAAGCTACTAAATTAAACTATTAAAAGTTTTATATATAATTATTTATAATATATAAAAAGTTCAGCTTATATATATTATTTTTTTGTAACATTATTAAAAAAAAAACATTAATATAATACTAATACAAAAACTTTAAGTAGTTATAACAAAAAATATTTATATTTAAAATTACTTTAAATATATTTTTTATATTTTATTAAATTATTAAAACTATAAAATAAACAAGCTATAAATAATAATATATATTAAAAAAAAAACAAGTTTAAAAATAATTTTTAAAAAACTAATTTAATTAAAAAATTTGCTATAGTTTAATATTAATAGTTATTTAATATTTAATTATTATAAAACTTTAAATAATATAAATATATTAAAATATATTTATTTGCTAAAGCTTTTAATTAACTGTTTAATTATTAGTAATATTAATATAAAGTATTTAAACTAAAAGTTAAAAATTATTTTTAAAAACAAAAAGCATTTATTTTTTTTTTAGTTTTTTAAAACAAATATAAATTATATTAATAAACCAAATATATTTATTTATAAAAATAGCTATATTATAAACTTACTTTTTTTAAACGTATTTTTTATAAAAGTATATATTAACAAAAATTATATTTTAAAATTAAATTATTATTTTATTAAAATAAAGTTTTTAAATTATAAATATAAGCTTATTTTAAAACAAATAAAGTAAAAAGTAAAAAAAAACTAGTTAAATAAGCTTGTTAACTTAGTAAAAATTTTAATGCTATTAATATTAAACTTTATTTAAAATGTTTAATTTTAAAAAATTAAAACAGTAGTTATAGTACTAGCTATAGTATTAATTAATATAATATAAATAGTAAAAACTAATTGCTATAAAAAAAGCAAGTCAGCTTTATAATAAATAAAAAAGTACAAAAAAGCTTATTGCAATTAAAAATAGTTTTAAAAAGTTGCTTTAATAAAAAACTAAGCTTAAAATAAACTTATAGCTAAAAAAAAAAAATTTTTAATAATAGTTAAATAAGCTAAACAAAAATATTAAAAGTTTAAAATAAACAAAATTAAAATTAACAAAAATTTTTATAGCTTAATTAAATAGTATAAATTATATTTATAACAAAAAGTATTTTTATTAAAAAATTTAATAATAAAGCAAAAAGTAAACAATAGTTTAAAAAAAGTTTAATTATTATATAATAATATTTTAAAATGTTTTAATATAAACAATAACTTATTAAATAAAAACTTTAAAACTATAAAACATTTTTTTTAAAACATTAAAATTATATAAAAAAAAATCTACTGTTTTATATATAGCGTTGCTTTAACTTTTTTAAATAAAAATAATATTATAGCTTATATAATTAAAATATATTAAAGCTATATAAGCAAGTATTATAAACAATTAAATAAAAAAATCTTTTAAATAAAATATTTTTTTATAATTTAAAAAATAGCTCAAGTTATAATAATTTTTAAAATAAAAAAAACTAACTTTTTTTTGTTTAAATTGTTTAAATTGATTATTTTATTGTTTTATATAAGTAAAAATTACAAAAAACTAATAATATAATATATAGTATAAATAAGTTTAAAAAAAAAGATTTTTAAACTATAATATATAAAAGTTTTATTTATTTATTTAATAATAAATTTAATAGCTAGTTTTATTTATAAAGCAAAACTAATAATTGTAGCTAAAAAAAAAGCGACTTTAATAACTTTAAATATATAAAGAGTATTTAATATTTTATTATAAAACAAGTTATTAAAATATATAGCTAAGTAGAAATAGTTAAATATAATTTTCTAGCTAATAAATAGCTTTTTTATAAAATAAAATATTTAAACTAAACTAAAAAACAATTTTATTAAAGCTTAAATATAAAAATGTAAAACTTTTTAAAAGTTTTTTTAGTTTTTTATATTGTATATATTATATATAACAAAACTAATAAATAATAACAATAGTTGCTAAAGCTATATAAATAATATTGCAGTTTTAAAAATTGCTAATATGTTAAAAAAAAATATTAAGCTAGCTTAAAAAAAAATCAAAAAGATTTTAAGCTATAAATGCAAAAATAAAATATTTTTTGTTTTAAAAAAAATAAAAACGATTTACTTTTTAAAAAAGTGCAAAAATATTAATTTAAAAATTGTTATTATAGTAAAAATAATTACTTTTATTTTATTTTTTAATGTAGCTATAAATAACTTTTAAATAAAACAAATATTGTATAAATTTTAGCTAGTATTTTAATAGCTTAAAATTTAATTTAATAAAAAGCTTTGTTTTAAATAATATATAAAAAAGCAAGCTACTATTACAATAAAAATTTTTAATTATATTAAAGTATTTTTAGCTATAAAAAAAAACTTTTTTGTAGCTACTTTATAAAAAGCTATTAAAATAATAATGCTTTTAATACTGTTATATAAATATAAAGTATAATATAAAAAAAAAACTAAGCTAGCTATATATAAAATTTTTAGTTAACTAGTTAATACTAATATTTAATTAAACAAACATATTAAATTTATATAAAAAGCTTTAATTAAAACTGCTAAAAAAATACTGCTAATATAAAAAATATAGTTTAATGCAACTTTTTTTATAAATAATAAGCTTTTAATAGTTTAATTTATACTAAATAAAACTAAACTAAAGTTTATATATTAAATTAATACAGTAATAAAAAGTTATTTTTTAATTACTAAAATAAACTTAAAAATTATTAGCTGAAATAAAAGCGCTAGTTGCTAATAAAAGCAAAAATTAAATATATAGTTAATAAAACAACTGTTTTTAAAAATAAAAAAACTAGTGTTTTATTTTTTACGTTATTTTTTAAGCTTGTTATAAAAACTTATAAGCAAAATAAACAAAAAAACCGTTTTTATATAGTTTAAAAAATAGTTTAAAAATTTATTAGTTTTTAATATAACTATATTTTTAAATAGTTTTAAAGTAAAAAATAACAAGTTTAAATATAAGTTTGTTGTTTATAAAAAGTTAATTAAAGTAACTAAAAAATATAAAAGTATAAACTTAGTTAGAAATATATTCGATATTAAAAAAACTAAAACTTTTAAAAACTTTTAAAAAGTAGCAAAAATATATTTAACAAATAATATTATAATTTATATTAATAATATAGCTATAATTTAGTTTTTTTAAAAAAATGCTTTAACTATTTTATAAAAAACGTTTATTTAAGTTTACAAATTAATAAAAAAGTACAACGTCGAGTTTAAATAGTACTTAAAGCATATAAATATATAAAGTAATAAAAAAACAAATATATTTATAAAAAATATAGCTAAAAAAAAAAAACTTAATTTTAAATTTATATAGCTTATAGCATTAAATATTAAATTTATATTAAAACAAATTATTAAAAATATAATAAAAGTTTAATAAAATAACAATTTGCTAGTATTAAACAAAAAAAGTAAAAATATAAAAATTATTTAATTTTATAACTATAAAACAATTAAAGCTAAATATATTTTAAGTTGTTACTTAAAAGCTTTTTAGCTTTTTTAAAATATATTAAATAAATATTTTAAATATTTAATAAGCTATAAAAACTACAACTAATATTATAGCAAATTTTATTATTATAAAATTAAAAAATACTGTTTATATAAAAAAATTAACAAATAATAAAATTTCTATTTTAAAACTTATAACTATTTAATATATTATATAAGTTTGTAGTGCTAACAATAGTATTAGTTAAAATTGCTGTAATTTAAGTTTAAACAAAATAATTAAAAATAAAAAAAAAACAGCTAGTTTATAAAATTTTACAAGTTAAATTTATAAAATTTATATAAATATAACAGTTATTTTATATAACTATTATAAAACTTTAAAAAGTTTTAAAAGTTTTATATAGTTATAAAATATTTTATTAAAATATGTTTTTTGTTTATAGTATAAAAAATATATTATAAAAACTGCTTAAAACTTTTTGAAAAAAATTTAAACTTTAAAAACTTAAAACTGAAAATAGTTACTTTAGTTCTGTTTGTAATATAACAAATATACTTTAAATAGCAGCAACTTTAAAAAAACTTACTTTAAAAAAAACTGCTTTTAATTATATATTAAAAACTTTTTTTATTTATAAAAACTTTTTTTTATTTTTATTTATTACAACTAAGTTTTTATATAATTTATTTTAAAGCAGAAATTTTTAATTTACTGTTTTTTTTTTTAAGTTTAAATAAGTTTTAGTTTAACTGTTTAAAAAAAAGCATATAAACTTTAAACTATTATTAAAACTAGTTTAGTAATATTAATAATAAATAAACTATTAAATTTTTTTGCAGTAAAATAAACAGTTGCTACAAAAAATATTATAGTTTAATATATAGTACTAAAAATATAAACTATATCAACTTTTTAAACAAAATGTTAAATTTTAAACAAAGCTAAAACTTTTAGTTATAAATATTTTTATAAAAAAAATTAAACAAATATATTACTTTGTATATTTTGTTTTAAATAAAAAAACCTGTTTAAAATTGCTTTAAATAAAAAAACTTATTTAAAACAAATATTTATTAGTTTTAAATTAGCTTTAAAATTATAAATTTTAAATTTGCTTTTTAATTTTTAAAAAAAGTTTCAAAAGTTTATAACTTTAATATATTATTACTAAAAAAAAAAAAAAAATTCTTTTTAAACTTTTAAACTTTTTTAGTTAATTAGCAATAACATTTGTTTTTATTATTACTTATAAAAGTTGCTAGTTTTTTACTTTTATATTTACAATAAAAAAGTTGCTATTTTTTTTATTACTAAAAAAATAAATAGTTTTTTAATTTTTGCTTTTTTTTTTTTTGCTACTAAAAGTTGCTATTTTTTTACTTCAAGTTTGCTATATATTTTTAATACTTTTACTACTTTTTCTTTTTTTTTTTTTGTTTACAGTTTATTATTTTAGTTTTTTTATTTGCTTTTTTATTTAAATCTTTTTTCTGTTTACTTGTTTTTTCTTTTAAAAGTAAACTTTTTATTATTTATACTTTAATTTTTTTTTTTGTTTTTATACTTTTTGTTTTTTATACTTTCTGTTTTATATATTATATTTTATATTTTTAAATATTTTTAAATGTTTTTATTGCTTTTTATTGTTTTAGCAATACTATAAAATTTAATTTTTATTATTTAAATTATATTTAATAAAGTTATTTAATACTATTTTTTAATTTTTTAAGTATAACATTTTTTTTAGTTTTATAAATATAAAAAAGTTAAATATAATATACAAAAAAGTCTATTTTTTTATATATTATTAATTTATTTAAACTATATTATATTATTAAATAAATTGCATCATATTTTTTTAAACAAACTAAATATATAAAATATAAAAGTTTTAATTAAAATAAATATAAAGTTATAATTTAACTGTTTATAAAATAAAAATATAACTACTAAAGCTACTATATATATAAAGTAAAATAATAAATAGCTAGCTACGTTTATAGTGCTTTTACAAAAACTAAAACTAACTGCTATACAGTTTTAAACCCTAAACGTTAAAAACAATCCATCCATCCATCCATCCAAAATTGTTGACCTTAATCACAATGCTATACATAGACTGAAAATAACCTCTTGAACAATATTTTACGCAGTGCTATTGCAATAAAAAACGAGTTACTTAAAGATGTAAAGTTCAGCTTTGCCCCAGATTTTTCTGTAAGCCCGTTTTAACCACGCTTTCTTATTTATTCTTGATCGCCCTCTCCGAGGGCTACTCGATGGCTAACCAAGCAGGTTATCTACACTAATCCCACTTATAGTTTGGAGTTTGAGATTATTTTTGAAGCCCCGGAAATGTTTGGAAGTGCTATTGTGATGTCACGGACAAATGATGCCGTTAATCCATGATTGAATTAACGGTATATAAGGGCTCTACGCGACATGTGACCATTTGTCAAGTCTCCAAAGTGCGGTGTGTGTTATCCACACGTTCCGTCTTAGCAGGACAGCTTTTATAACTTTATAAAAGCTTTCAAGTTTAACCTCTATTAAAGTAAATTAAACGCTTTACGAACAACTGGTGCTTCTATGCTGCCTACTGTGTCGCCAGCCATTCCTCGTGCCTCTTCTTCTGTGTCTCCCACTGCTTGACCAGCTTCTTGCGCCTATTCTTGGACAACGCATTCCCCGCTGCATCCACGGTCGGGATGCCGCTTTCGTCCCATTCCAAGTACTCATCCGAGGTCCTAAACATCAGCAGGGGGTCGACGTTGGCGCACTCGCGCAGCTCCTTCTCTCTCTCGGCCTTCCTGACCTCCTGTTCTAGCTTGGCCTTCGCCTTCGCAGCGCTAGCTGATTTCTGCTCCGCACGCGCCTCTATAAGTGATTTGTCGAGGGGTCGTACCAAAGTAGGCTGAGAGTCGTTGCGGTCCTCGAGATAGATGCCCAGATTCCAGAGATGTACGTCGCGGAGCTGGTCGCATAGGGCAAGCAGGTCTTTTGCCGGCGCTTGCTGGGCCGCGAGGGCCTTGATGTCGGTGCGGAATTGCTGCAGTACTTGACCGTATGGTTTGGAGGATTCAACCACTGGCGTGGACTCCCCCATCGTAATTCCGTCAGCGAGCTTCGCTATAGCCGTATGATCTACCGAGCCGGAACGGGCCAAGGTTCGAACCTTGTCGCGCAATTGAGATGCAGGGTAGACATAGGGCTTTGCTGGCGCGGGAATATCGAGGCCCGACCACCCTATACGTTCTAAGTTGCTGAGATCTCCCTCAGGGTCCAGACCAAAAATGGTGACAATGCGTGTTACCCACCGGGCGAGCAAGATAACTGTCTGATCAGAAACTGCAAGTGCGTCTGCTGAGTTAAACTCGGTAATAAGATTAGAGAGGATTCTCATGACAGCTGATGTGTTAAACGAATCGCAAAGAGCTGTATCGACGTCAGCTTTCGCCTTCTCCAGGGCGCTTAATAATTGCTGGTCCGTGATGCTAAGCTCTCGCAATGGTGTAGCCTTGGAATTGGAATGTTTCCAAAGGTCTAAGCTATTTAGAAAGAAGTTATTAAGCTTGCCTTCCCAGCCCACCACAGCCTTCATAAGCTCGTCTGTTACCTCAATACCATCCTGCCATGGCATAAGGAGGAAGCAAATTCGGAGTGAACGTGCACTCCACTCCTTTTCGGAGAGAACAGTTCTAATAGTCGTATAGTTCTTGAGGCTCTTGCTCATCTTCAAGCCTCGAATCCTACGACTTGTCAGCGCCTTTGTACGAAAATCAGCAGTTGAAAATTTTTACCTTAGTTGCCCCATATGAATGAAGTAATTTGTCCACTGTACTTGGCAACCTGGAGTCGACCAGTAAGCCTCCGATTGTGCGAGTTCGTTATCATGATGAGGGAACCGAAGGTCGATGCCTCCGGAATGGATATCTATCGTCTTCCCGATCACTTCGGAAGCCATTGCAGAGCATTCAATATGCCACCCTGGCCGCCCAAGACCCCATGGACTCGGCCATGCTGGCTCGCCTGGCTTGCTAGCTTTCCACAACGCAAAATGATTATCGCTCCGCTTCATTGACTTTCCCTTAGACAATGAACCTTCACCATCGGCTTGAAGGGCACGGTCGTTCTTATTCCACGGTTCCAGCCGGGAGTAGCTATGCCCGGCCTTCTCAAACGAGTCGATATCGAAATATACGGACCCGTCAGGGGTAGCGTAACCGAAACCATTCGCCACAATCCTCTCAACGAAGCGGATAATCTGGGGAACATAGTCGGTCACACGTGTTAGTTGGTCGGGAGCCAGGACATTAAGCGCATTCATGTCTTCAAAGAAGCGGTTTTCGAATCTCTGGCTTAACTCCAGGTATATCATGTGGTTATTGGAGTCCATCTCTGTACCATGCAAGGCATCCAGATATGGGAGCAAAATATCGTCTGTCTTGGTGTAAAATTCGGGGAGCTTTCCTGGGGCTCGCAGGGCCTCGACAGCCGACCGTGCTGTTCCAATGTATGCTCTCAACAGCAAATCGGCGATGGTATCAGCTTGGCCCTGTTTAACTGTTGCGGCGTCGGCCCGAGGTGGAGGCTCGGCTATTTCCCTATATGTCTTCTCAACTGCCTCAAAAAAAGTCTCTGCGCTCGTATCCGAAGGCAGAGATGGAAGGTTCTTGCTAATGTAGTGCGGCAGTGCGGCATTGGCCTCTACCAAAACCGAATCGCTCACCGAATCGTCCTCATTAGTATGCTCCTGCTTGAAGCGCGCGAGTAGGTACTGCTGGCGGCTTCGGATGATGATTTTGTCGTCAATATCGGTGGTATTCATAACGAACTTAACACGGAAGCCGAAGTAGTCCTTCATGATGCGACGGATAATATCGGTCGAGACGTAATTCTTGGCATGACCCAGATGGGCGTCTTCGTACACTGTCGGGCCACATGCGTACCACGTTACCGTCTTTCCTGTCGGATCGACTGGGACAAAGTCATCCTTGCTCCTCGTCAGGCTGTTGTAGATCTTCAGTCGGGGCAGCTGGGCGTCAGGTCGGGGTTGGGGTGGGATCCATGGCGGCTGTTTGCGACCGTCGGAAGCCATGCTACGCGTGTTTAACTATTTGAGGTTTATATAGTCGGCGTTAAAAAGTATTTTGTTTGCCTGAGAAATAATGAAGGAAGAAGGGTCGTACTTTTAATAGGAGAAAAGAGACAGCTCGACTAAGCGGTATGATAGTATTTACAATTTACGTTACTGGTTCCAGTCTACATGTGCTTCGGCTGTCAGGAATGACTCCAGGAATGACTCACCCGAGCAATTTCACTCCCTCGTTCGGAGTAGTCGATGTTAGCCAATTATTGAACACTTTCTGCACGCCCGTCCTAACGAAATCAACTAAAGTGGGGCCGGGCACGAGCAGCTGTTTTTTTTATGATACGTACCGTAATCTCGGGCAACACACTTGCGGGCGTTCTTCCACGATCGTCACGCAGGAAGAAACCAAGCCAGGCCTGGAGTAGGCATCTACAACGAGCAAGGGACCGGTTGGCGAGCGAACGCCCTCTACTTACAGCCCATCCTAGTTAGAACATGATCAGTCTAGATGTCGATCGCAGACTCGCCATCATAGGGAGGATTGATTTACCTCGTCCATCTTGAGGTTTCTAGACTCGCGGGCCGCGACACTCTTAGTCCTCTCAAGCCAATTGGCGTGGTGATTACTGTGTATACCTGCGAACAGCAGATATTAGGGATAGCTAGCCGATTGCATACCTTGTGGGATATAATTCAGTGCCGTGACATAGTCAGAATATGAAGGCTTTTTTTGACAAACACACCTTTCGACAACTAGTAAACATAGGCGGGTATGCAACTCGACTTACCTCTCAGCGCTTTTCCGTGAGCGCCTCTTCCTCCCTTTCCCCATAACTATTAATTATCTTAAGATGACAGAGGAGGGCTAATCAAGTTCATTTTCCTAATCTGAACATACCGACTGTACTACGGAGAAAAGGTGAGCATAGGAACTACCTTCCCATAACCGCTAACAATGTGGAAGAAATCTCACCTCCTCGGTACTATCTCGTTAATGTTGATATCCTACGTCTGGCCAATGCGATGGACGATCCACTGCCTGAGCCTCCGCCATTGGATCCCGGTGCGGTTTAATAATATGTGTCTCAAAGGTAACGCTTAGGTTGATAGACGCTTGTTATTAGTTATCTCTCTCCTTCAATTTGTTATTTTCATAAATTTACTTACTTAAATCTTTTTAATTTTTATTTTTAACTTCTAAAAATACCATTTCAAACTAAATAATAATTAAGATAAAACCATTTATATAGGATTTTAATAAAGGAATTATATTAAACGTTATATTATATAAACTTAGAACTATACTTTCCGGGTCTGTCAACGTGTCATTACTCAACTGTATTCAGTTCATTTTGATCGCAGTCGGCAACTCTCTTCTATTTACTATGAACGGTCCGCACTTTACACTTTAGATATGTCATCGTCAATCCCCCAGGATGCAATGGGGTTCCCATAGGCGGATACGCAGTTCCTGGAGCCTAATCTCCCACCCAAGGATGGCAGCTCTCCTCGGCCGGATTGCCTCTTTGTTACGTTGACCTTCACAACATCCCTCGATTCCTTCCAACCCTATCTCCAGGCGTATCAACCGCAATTTCTGGCACGCATTCAAAGGCAGTGACTCACTGTATTCGTTCTCGACACGGCGGTATCTTGATCGGCGTCGGCACCGACGTTGCAGATGACCGCAGCTTGAATTGCCGTATTACAAGCGTTAGAGGATAACCCCAGCATATCATCCTCGATCCTACCGCCCAGTGGAACTTCACCTCAAACTCAAAGTTATTCAAGTTGTATCGCGAGGACCGAGGCCTTCCGCCGTGTATTATTACGTCCGTTGAAACCCCCCCTCCGGAGAAGATATCTCTGCTAAAGGGGTATGGCGGACTGTACATAAAGATGTAATTCGTGGGGCTAAATGCCGGGAATCATCGGTTTTGTTGGCATGACTTTTAATCATCCTGAAGAAACACGGCCTGAATCGAGTCATGGTTGAGGGTGCAAGACTGACGAGGGCAAAATGGTATCCGTTTGACGAAGATACAGCCCTATGCGATCAAATTAAACTGTAAGTCGCTGTTCAATGAGTCTTGAATTATTGAATTAGGGAGACGGCACAAACAATAGTAAGACGGCAAAGGGGAACAAGAAGATGAGGAGGAGGGGAGGAAGACGAAGAAAGTTAACCCAGTATTAAAAGGGACAGAAATACTATTCACAACGAAGTTATGTAAAGCCAGCTAGCAAGCACGTTAATATATTTTTAATATTCGATTGTGGAAACACTATTACCAACCCGGGTATATAACCTTGGTTTGCAAGATACGGAGCCCAACCCTACTGTCCCCGGTGGCGCTCACCGTTTCACTCAGCTCGTACAATAGGGCCATGTTTGTAACCGCGCGGTCTCTCTCCTTTTTACTCAATGTGCTAAGGCCCTCGAACATATCGACCGCGGAGGTATTGCATACGTAGTACATAGCACCGGCGATAGTACCCGGCTCAACCGGCATATCCGGCCACTTGACGAAAAAGGAGGCGAGTAAAATGAGAAACATGGAGGACATTATCCCGACAGATGCCCAAGTACTTAGCTGGTAGACAAGAAACGTCTGCACAACCTGATAAGGGACATTACTTAAAAAAAGACCGAGGGATTGGGAAAGAATGGAGGCTAGTGATACTACGCCAAGAAAAAGTCGACGCGTCCGAACTGCGTGCCACAGCCCGGAAAAGGCATTTGTTGGCGGTGCCAACAGTATCGATTGACTGGCTTCTCGGGGTCTTTCCGAGAGCATTTGATATGGAACCATGACGGCCACGGCTGTATCATATTAGTACCAAGTGAGAACAAATATTGCTCGGGGTCCTTACCGCTATAAAATGAAGACCATAACAGACTGATGATCACACCTAGGCTTGAAAAAAGAAACTGCACCCCGAATGAGTCGCTGTCGATGAATCGTTCGAACGCCGTATCGCCACTCGTCAGGGCATAGTATAAGACGAATACCAGCACGCCGCCGAGTATGAAGAGCGAACATAGCCTGCCGATGATACCGAGCATGAAAAAGGGGTTGCCTTGTTTCCTTCTCTGACCTTCGTTATTGTGGTGCGTGCTGGTGAGCGGGGCGTTTTCACTCTCAGGGGTATACGCCAACCCCGTGCTTCCTAAACGGTCGAGGGCCACAATCCCGTACTCCATCTGCCCCCTAGCGCTAGAGTAATAGTCGAGCTTGAGGTCCTGGTACTTGAGCTCATTCGCCCCTGCAGCTGCGTCAAGCACCAGCCGTCGAACATCCGGATTCGCGGACAGCGACGCAAGCGTACACATACTCCAGGGGTTTGTGTAGACTCCCAGGCGCCACCTCCCCACCATGAGGACCAGGAGAATAGTTGCGAGACTCATGACAGCTAGGATACCGATCGCGGCCCTGGCCACCGTAGGCGAGACGCTGAGGACATAGGCGCAGTTGCTAGCCGAGCTGCCCCCAATCTTACAGCCGTCTCCTCGGAGATCTAGGGTAATAGCACCGGCCGAGACAGGAATGAGCACGGACGAAGCCAGCGACAGAAACCCGGAGAGAAAGACAACCGCGTGTCCGCCTGCCAGCGAACGCAAGCCCATGGCCAGGGATCTCCATCCGCCCGTCTCGAGACAGAGCGAGTCGCGCCCCAAGGCTCCTTGTTCGTGGGTGAGGGCGTGCCATGGCTGGAAAGTCTTGACATTCATATCGAGTATTTGCACTGCGATGGCCAGAATACTGGCCACGAGCGTGGGGAGAAATGTGCCCATGAAGTAATGCCCGGCGCTGATGACATAAACTTCGGTGTGTACTGTTGGCGCAGTCGGGTAAATCACGACTGTCGCTATTGGCTTCCCGGAGCTGTCGGTCTGCACGGATGTCGATGGGGTCACGGTCACGGTTGCTATCTGTGTTTCTGTGACCCGACCCTCGGAGTTCATGAGTAAGCTGGTTTGCAGTGATGGTATTAGGGTTGGAGTCCTCGTAGACGTAGTACTTGGTGATCCATCTATGCCAGTTATAGTTGTGACCCCGATGGTTACAACTGTTACTGTCTCGATTTGCATCATCGAACTAGTGGGCTGGCCGTTGCTTGTTGTGCTTCCAATTTTGTTAATCTCGTTCTCAGACGTAGTGGAATCGGTAGTCTTGGCTGGTGTCGTGATTGTTATGAACTCGGGAAAAGCTTCTGTGATGGTTTTAGTTCCGATTTTGCCAAAGTCGCTCTGAGGTTTACTCCCATCAGCTGTAGCCGTCATACTAATGGTTGTATTTGGAAGGGCCTCTGTGACAGTTTGAGTTCCGATTTTGCCAAAGTTGCTCTCAGGTTGAAGCGGGCTAGATGCTGGGCTCAAAGTTGTATATGGAAGAGTCTCTGTGCCAGTTTCGGTGCTAATGTGGCCACTAGTGCCCGAAGTTGTACCTACGAACATGGATGTTCTGGTACTACCACTAGGGTTTTCGGATACTTCTACTTGAGTAGTTGTAGTAGTAGAAGAAGTATCTAAGGCTCTGTTGTTTCTCGTCTTGATGTCACCAAAGTTGGTAGAAGAAGTTAGTGACACACTATTATGAGTCGCGACCTCGGCCCCCTGAGCCTCATACTCAGTAGTAGAAATGTGAACTGGAAAAATAGCCGGTAGGCCTCTTGCCTCCACTTGTTCTGGTGCATCTCTAGATCTAATTACAGGAAGAGACACTACAGCATAAATGAGGAAGGCCAATGTAGTTAGTAGAGCCAACAAAAGAGTTAACAAAAATGGGTATCTCAAAGCCGTAGGCTTGTACTGTCGTTTGTAACTCTTAAGAGCCGTTTTATTCCCATGGTCGTGTCGAAAGTCCCGTGGACTAACCGCGAGGTGATACTGTGAATGATACCCGAAGCCTTCTTCCTCGTAACGTCCCTCGTGAGTATCCAAACTTTGATCCTGTACCTCGCTGTATCTCCCTCGAAGGCGACTCATGGTGAATGCACTAGCCTCTAGGCGATATGAAAAGCTATCTATGACCCTTCAAATAGCATAGGATGTAGCCTAGAAGCTACATGTATAGCGCTCGGAGTCGAACGAAACGTAGGATGGAATAAGTAGAACAAAAGCGATCGATCAGTTCCAAATTCCAGACGCCACTCGCTAAAAAAGAAAAGAACTCGAGCAAAACAAACCAAAGCAAGGCTGTAATGTTTACTGAAGAAGCCGGACTCAGCTAACATATACCTATGCTGGCACGGAGTGCCAATATGAGTTAGGCTAGTCGCCCGGACGACTAACGATATCTACTGGGCTTAGCAAAAGCGGCCTGGGCGAGAACCAAGCTGATACAAATGTGGTTTTGGAGATTTGAGAGCCGCAGCCTGTGTCTATTGCTGACCTCCATGACAGGGTTCTGTACGCGCGAAGGAGCTAAACCCCAGATTATTTTCTTCAGGGATTCATCAATAGAAGGTCGATGATTAGCAATGGCGACTTACCTAATTATGTGCATAGATAGCTTTTTAGTGAAGCTGATACTACCTTGAGAGTTTATTGGGCACTAATTCCGAAATGAATATTATTGTATTGGTTACATTCAACGTTAGACTCTTTTCACTCTACCAGACCATACCTCATGCCGAAGATATCTCATTCATATATATAATGAAGTCTTCTTCTTCGCTCACACAGTAAGTCTAAGTCAACTTAGGGCCCATATACCTATCATTTTACTAAGCCTCGCATAGAAGAAATATAGGCTTGGTTGGGTACTTATCTAGCTGGCAGTTTGAGTCTCGCTCGACACGCATTTCCTCTTTAAGTAATTCGTTTGCTCGCTGGCGGTGTAGCATCGAGAAAAGATATTCGTCGTGACGGTCTGCAGGAGCTATCCTTTTAAGCGCCCGCTGGGCTAGGTGACTAAAAAAGTGCAATAAGGGGTCTTCTTGCATATGCAAGATATACCAATGAAATGCTTCCTCGAGCCTGGCATTATTGTCTTATTGGATGTATCTGTCATGTAAGAACCCTCGTTGTTCCTAGCCGGGTGGGCGCTTACAGGCCCAGCCCCGTTTGATTTTCCGCGGCGGAGGGGAAAGGATTGCCGCCTACTACCGGCCCGGGACCGAGCCTTATGAATCCCGGCAAGAGTCCTCTGAGAGAAGCGTCGAGGAACGAGATTAGTGTGCAAAGATAAAGCCACTCTTCTTCACGCAACGCGGGCAATCTCGGCATTTGAGACGCAGTTTGCCAGCTTCCTCCTAGAATAAGGGGGCAATGCAGATGATGAAATAGGTAAGAACTCCCGACAGGAAAATTCATGCAGTAATGGCCGAGTGAACGATGAGAAGAGTTGGTAGAGAGAAGCGTCCGGCGAGATTCGAGAAGCTACGTCTAGACTCTAGAAGGTCAACAACAGCAAGTAGAAGACATTAAAAATAAGAGCAAGAAGAGAAGATTTGAAAAAGACTAATATAAAACGTCACATGTTAGTGATAATATTTTTAAAATAAAAACGACATAGATTAAGTAGACAAAAGGAAAAGAGGTGATAGGTATTAATTACCAAATAGGAAAGGGATTAATTAGGTAGAATAGGTAGTCTAACTAGTAAAGGACTAGACTGTCTAATTATAGGTACCCCTCTAAACTGTAGGTGCAGGGGGGGTTATACGTAAGGGTTGCAGCAACTATTTCAGCGTCTCGTAATGCTTTCAGCTGAAGACAGTTGCATAGCATTTACTGGGACCTAATTGCCACGAGACAGAAAACATATCGAAATAAAACAAGCATTTCGAAATAGAAAGCATGTCGAAATAGAAAGCACGTTGAAATAGAAAGCATGTCGAAATAAAAAGCATTACATATCTACAGTAGGGGTTCTGACGTGCAAATCGATCGTCAAATCTGCGCATAGGGGGCGAAAGACTTATTGAACCATCTAGTAGCTGATTACCGCCAAAGTTTCCCTCAGGATAGCAGTGTTGTTCTTTAGTTATATGAAGTAAAGCGAATGATTAGAGACTCGAGAGCCCTTTTTAGCCTTTATCCATTTTTAAACTGTAGATATGTCAGAAGCCCTTGTTAGTTAATTGAACGTGGGCATTTAAATGTACCAACACTAGTAGGCCATTTTTGGTGGCGATGTGGAATGAACTGAACGCGGGGTTAAGGTGCCGGAGTGGACGCTTATCAGACACTACAAAATGTGTTAGCACATTTAGACAATAGGTAAGGACTGTGTAACAACTCACCTATAGAATGTGCTAGCCCTGAAAATGGATGGCGCTCAAGCGTCCCACCCATACCTCGCCCTCAGGGTAGAAACGATGCCCTGAGGAGTAGGCGGCCGTGGGGGTCAGTGACGAAGCCTAGGGCGTGAGCCCGGGTCGAACGGCCTCTAGTGCAGATCTTGGTGGTAAGTTTTACTGCCTCTCTCTTTCATATTCATTATTATGCGAACAAGGTGCTAATATTATTTTCTTTACAGGTAGTAGCAAATATTTCAATGAGAACTTGAAAGACCGAAGTGGAGAAAGGTTCCATGTGAACAGCGGTTGGACGTGGGTTAGCCGATCCTAAGCTATAGAGAAGTTCCGTTTCAAAGTGGGCACTCGTGCCCCGTGTGGCGAAAGGGAAGCCGGTCAATATTCCGGCGCCTGGATTTGGGGTTTGCGCGGCAACAGCGGAGACGACTAGGGGGTCCTACCACCTACCACCTACTACCAGAAAAACCAGTGCAATTCGCTATACAGTTTAGGACTTTAGCGGAAGGTTTTATACCTGTTGCAAACCGTTGATAAACTGTTGCAAATTACAACTTGGACATAAATTACAACCTGGACATGGTTACAACTAAGACATAGTTTCCGTTTCGACATACAGTATAGTCGGATTAAAAAGGTACACTAAAATAATAAACAATATATATATATATAAACCTTGTGGCAATAATATCTGGCCGTAATTGCCTGTCAGCACCTGTCATACTTGCTACAAGACTTACCACCTTACCTAGTACGTAAACCCCCCTGCCCGCCCGGGGGCGCTATGGTGTAAGAATACCATACCTGAGGTACCACCTGAGGTACCACCTCGTAGCTGGAAGCTCCTGAACAAACCTCCCTCCAAGCACCGGTTTACACTCGACCTCGGACTCCTGATGATGTGACCTAATGGACACTTCAATACCCACAAACCGACGAGATGGCGGATGAGGATCTCGTACACAAAGTGCGGGAGCTGGGGGACATCGACCTCGCAGCGCTACTCTGCCTCATCAGCCGCGAGCACTGCATCATCAGCACCGACGCCGAGTATCTCGACGACCTGACCGTCGAGCTCCAGCTCGTCGCCTCGCACACCTTCGGCCTGAGCTCTGTCGTCGTCGACTGCACTCCCGACACCACTCTCGACGACCTCGTCACCGCAATACAATTTCCGTCGCCACAAGTCCGGGCACAGCCGCAGCCGCGCCCAACCTCAATCCCTCACACCCCTTCGCCTCTACACTCTCGCGGACCCGAGTCGTATTTCAGCACGCATCACGGCGGCGGTAATGGGGCAACACATCCACAGCACCAGTACCAGCATCAGCATCAACACGGTACTCTGCGGCCGCCCTCTTCTCTCTCCCCGAACGCGAATGTCACCCCGGCCTCGCCATCCAGGACCTCTCTCCCATCGAGCGCCGCCGCCACACCGCAGCACCACATCGCGAACGTAATCCTAGCCCGGAACCTAAACACCGCGCCAAAAGCCGTGCAGATCCAATGTCTAGAGCTGATGCGCACGCGGCGGATCTTCACCCGCACGGCCGTCCAGGCATGTCCGAAGCAATTCTTGCTCGTTGCCGTCCTGGGATCCGAGAGCGCCGGCACAGCCCGCCTGACGAAGCATCTGAATGATCATTTCTACATCTCGCACTGGCAGGATCCTGAGGATGGGTTCGCACACTTAGACGAGGAAGAGGACAGAAAGGAGCGTGAGGCCCCGAATGCCGACGACAAGATGGACGGAAACAGGGACGACGACGACGACGAAGACACAGCCAGCCAAGCGAGCTCGGCAAGCGTCGTCCGCCGAACACGGAGTTCCAAGACTCCATCAACATCAATACCAACGCCGACCCTCGTCCCCGGGCCCGGGCAACAGCAGACCTCAGCCACAGACTGGGCGCTGCCGAACCTCGGACAACCCCCGCCGCCCGACAGCACCAACCCCAACTCCAAGAACCACAACAACACCGGCACCAGCAGCACCGGCGGCAGCGCGGCCCGCCCCACCCCGCTCCTCGCCGAGACGGACATATCAACCCTCTCGACCCTCAGCCTGCAGACGCACGTCGACATCGAGGTGCAGCGCTACGAGATGAACGTCGTCGCCTTCCTGCGCCTGCACCGCGCCGTGGCGCCCGGCAGCGTGGCGCCCGCCGCGACGACGCACCTGCGCGCCCTCGTGCGCGCCCTCGCGGCCCTGCACGGCCTCGCCTTCGCCACCCCCGAGCTCGTCCAGCTCGCCGCCCGCAAGGTCTACGCCCACCGCCTCGTCGTCGTCCCCCCCGAGCGCGAGCGCAGCATGCAGTGGGGCAGCGACCTCGCCGCCGTCCGCGCGCTGCTCGAGGACGTCCAGCCCGAGGACATCGTCGAGGAGGTCTTGGGCATGGTAGACGTACCGCTTTAGTCTCGATATTCAATCAGGAGGTGGCACTGCGGTCATAGGGATATCAGAAAGTGAGGTGCATGCGAGCCTCGGTCAGCATAGCTGTTGTTATTGCAGTATTAGTAGATATAATATAGAGTAGATACCCCGTTGGTTAGGACAGTTAGTCGGGTGAATTTTTACAAGAGCAAGAATATAGCATCGATCTATATCGCAGTTCAATTCCAAATTTACAATAATTAAGACAAAAATATACCTCATATACATCAATAATGACAGCAACGGCATTTATCAACGGCTAGCCTATCCTCTGCCACCCCCAAAGCGTCTCTACACGCCACCTTCTTTCTAGTGAAGGCGAAGGCCATGGTATAGTCGTTTTCTGTCGTGCACGGATTCGTAAATTTACACACAAAAACCCAGTCTTTCCACGAACGCCAGGCCTCACAGGGCCTCTGATGCCAAAGTCTTCCGGTCCCCAGTTGTAGTAGAAGTTATCCTTACTTTTACCTCCCCTTCATTAGGTCGCGTAAATGATGTAGTTTAATAATTGTCATGCTTTCGTGTATGGATAGTCCGGTATTCATCTACTACGAAACGAATTCGCAGAGATGCTATTAGTAGACCTTGCTAACCTTGCAGGACCAACCGGACTCCTTAGCTAAGAGAGGCAGACTAGAATCATGTGTTAGTATTGTAACCATTCTCAAAGGAGTCTTAGGTTAGAATTTACCTTGCTCCTAAGCACCAACCCAACTCATTATCCTTTATCTTCTTAGCAATTCTGACCTCTCTGTCAATTGGCATTTCGTAACCTGTGTGAAGAAGACCAATCATGAAGTTGAGATCGAGGCAGTACTCGCCACGACCCTGTAGCTCTTCTAAAGCATCCGGGATGTTGCTGAAACCGTCCCATGACTTTTCGCCACCACAGACCGTATGGGCTAGGTCGTGGAGCTCGCGTAGTGTGAAGGAGTCCGGCATGCCGAGGGGCTTCGTGCGATCATAGAAGTAGGAGAAGATGTACACATCTTCCCGCGCGAAAGTCTTAGCTAGCGAGGGTTGATGCACACCATTGAAGGAACAGGGAGCCAATTTACAGCGGGCGTCTTTAACCAGAATGTTCTCAGCCAGGCTGCGACACTGTGCTGGGGCTGGGATTGCCGGGCCCGTTACATTCAGTTCGATTTCGCCTCTGCCTAGCGGGCTATCCTCGGGCAATTTCACCTTAATGGTGTCGGTTTGACCAGCGTTGATGCAAGGATGATTCCGAATAGGCTTCTCTAGGAAGCCAACGCTCTTCTCCTTGGCGTAAATATCATTAAGCAGACTTAGATGAATTGAATTGCGGGCAGACATGAGACCATACCCAAGATGGGAGTGTTGGTAGAGGTCAAAGTGTCGTCCGCCAAAGGACAAGGAGTACTTGTGGTCGCCGTCCGCCATCTTCTCGGGCATCCCTCCAGAACCGAGACCCTTGAATGTTGGTTCGAAAACGATCTGAGTCGATCCACCACCGAGATCAAAGACAGCAGCCGTCGGGCTGTCATCCGGACCACCAATCTTCCCCAAGAGGTAGTTTGTAGTAATCCAGGCATAGACACCTTCGTCCGAACCATCCATGATCGCGACTCCATTATCTTTCTCGGAAACAACCGCGAATGGGTAGTCGTTCTCTAGATGAGAACGGACCGTCTTCAAAATGGCGTCGGCTGCATCAGTTCCTATCATACGTAGACCGGCAGTGGCCTTGACTGCGATCGGAGTGCAACCCTTCAGTTTGTCGGGAATCTTCTCCATCGCCACTGCGAGAAGGGGATCCAAAGTCTTCGCAGCGGCAAGAGGGTCGTCCTTATACTTGCTCAAGCCACCGACGCCTTTCTCGGTCATCTTGAATTCCTCGCCTTCGAGCTCAGGGGTAGAGCCGCAGTTGTTGAACTTGTAAACGTGGATGCGGGATCCGGTGCTGCCAGCGTCGATCATAATGACATATTGAACGATGGGCTTGTCCTTAGAGTACGACTTCGTGCATTTTTCGGTACCGTATGAGGAATCAGCAGGGCTTTGGCCTGCTGAAGGCACTCCTAATATGTCCGTCAGCAATGATGATATAGGCGCGAGCTCAAGTCATGTTGAACAAAGGAACTCACCTCCTTGGTAGTAATCGACGCCCTTGGGAGACAAGTAGTAGAAGAGGAAGAGGATGAAGACAACAATCGCAGTGGTCTTCAGCCACCGCGACTTCTGGGCCGGGTTCATTCCGGCTTGTTGTAACTTCTCCAGGATGCCGGGTTCTCTGTGACCGGCTTCGTACCGGTCGGATTTCTCGTGAGGATCGCGCCGAACCTGCTTCGTAGGCAACGAGACGGATGTTCTCCTCATACCCTTCAATCACAGAGCATCCCCACGCAAAAGATGGGGAAGAAACAGCGGGTGGTGGTGGTTGAAAGGGATGCGCACTATGCTAGAGGCCAGGTGTAATTAAACAGGCCAAGCAACAGGACGTCGGCGGCGGTCAAGGCAGTCGATCGTAAAAGAGTCGGTTTCCGGATGGGCGACTGTCGTGTCGACGGGACAAGGTATTAGGACAGTTGGGGTTGAACGAGCGTTGGATGTAAAGGGGAAATTAAATAATAGGAGGCAATCAGGACACGCAGGTTAATTCAATCTCGAAAATCTTCGCCCCAATTTCAAGGTTCAACCTCTTATCAGGGCTGAATCGGTAGATCAGGGGAGTTGATGGGCCTTATTGGTATAATATGTACACCCACTTAGCGTAGGCCTGCTTGTGGCATAGTAGGTATACTACCTAAGGTAGGTACCTATAAACACGCTACACTGTACCTAGGTAGGGTCTCCTTAGTCTATCCTTAGGGTGCCTTGGATCCAGTCAAAGTTAGAGCTAAGACAGCCACTGGCGGGGACGAAGCGGGGGGCTTGGCGTGCCAAAGAATGCATGATTACAGATCCGCTTTTCGTCGAGGTTAGGTACCTATGTAGGTAATCTATGTTTACTTACTGTATAATAAATAATATGTCCATGGATGTATGTAAGCACGAACCAACACAACAACCTCAGTATAGGTAACAGCCGGCGGAATGATAGCAAGGGGAATATGAGACACCGTATAGTCCCAATCCATCCTATATCCATATATTTATATAATAGTTTTTACCAGTTAGGAAGCAGTTAACATGGAAAGGCCGTATGTATTCCCATTACTCAGAACTGTTTCCGAACCCAGATACAATAATAATACAGTTGAAGGACTTAGAAAATGTAAAACCCGCCTATTAATGATACAGATCAAGGAAAGTCAAATCCAGCTTCCGGCACCCGGTGATACTTGCCCCGGTTCACTAAACGTGGTCTCGGGGGCCAGCAGAAGCTCCGCCCGGGGATACAAGTGCTCCAAATCTAGTATGCAGAAGTTCCGGCTGCCATACTAACCCCTAGTAAAGAGAAGAATACAATCATCTTACACAGTCAACCCCCTCGAGTCCTTCTCTGCTTTCCCTAGTGAAGTGCACCCAGGGTCCTACAGCTCAGTACCTTCATGGTGCTAAGCTCGTGCGGTGAGCTGTTCTAAGCCTATGCGTTGTTAGACACCAATATCCAAAAGGCGGGCCGATACGAGGGGGACCTCGATCGGTGTATCTATCCATCTATCGGGGAAACTCACTTGACTTCCTTCATGAACCGATGGTTCTGCCAAACAAGCAAGATATTGCAAGCAACGGAAAACAGCCCGAAGACGATGTTGCTGACGAACTCGGCAGTCGGATAATCAGACATCTTGACGAGATTTGGTTCTGAGGCCCTCATAACTAGAACTCCGGTCAGCATCCTATATTTACTTCCGCGAAGGTTTATGACGTACCTTTTTGAGACTGTGAACAGGGAGAAGAAATTGGGTGGTGTAACTTTTGGATGAGTTGCAACCGTAGTTTCAAACGCGACATTCAAGAGATCTGGATAGTAACAAGAATATCGAATCTAGAACCAAGTGCTTCTTATAACCCATTTTCGAGTCAAGCTTGTCGGTAAACATTAGCTTAGAAATTCCATACATGCGGAATGCGACCATGTGAAAGTTATAGATAACCATGGCCATGCTGCGGTGATACAACGTGGTTGCGGCCTGGCCTATGTAGCATCTAACTAAGTACAATCCCATCGCGACGCGGCTTAGAAGAGAGATAGCTTCGCTTATACTCACCTACCTATCCTACACCTCGGCCGACTGATCCGGTCGCATTCACGTACACCTAGATCTTATACTCCTTACTACCCTTATACTTTATAAAAAATTAACAACTCTATTAAGGAAAATAGTTAGTTCTAGCTGCAGGAACCTATTCTCTACTTCTGCAATGTATAGGATCTTCTATTTTTATAACTGCCTATTTCTCCCACGTATCGGTCGTTGATAGTCCATTAAATTGATACCTAGTTTACCTATTAGGTCACCGATTATCTAGTCGACTATATCTGCATTAATGTCTTCGAGACGAAATACATTCTACGAACCAATTTGAGTATTACGGAGTCGCACTAGCTGATATCACCTTGCCACGCTTATGGGTAGTAGAGTAGCTTCACACTCGAAACCTACTAAGCAGAGAGCAGTAGCAAAGTCGACTGTAACTTAGTGCAAAAAGGATGAGGAGCGCATCTCCCGCCTTGGCAGTAATTGCGAGCAAGAAAAGTTTTCCTCCTGCGGCTTACTTCCGTAACTCTATGAGCACCTACCTATCTCGCAAAAAACGTAAGATTTGAAATTTCTACACAGGAGCGAGCAGGCCGACGTTGCACATGAAGAATTTCTTTTTGATATCTAAACCCAAATCGCGACGAGTGAAGTAAGCGTATACATACAGCTTTGTTCTTTGGAGTAGATACCCCAACTTGCGTACGAAGCCAGAATTTCAGACCTACATATCTAAAAAGACCCTCGTGTTTCATCATCTTCGTGTAACAATCTATAGAAAACTAGGCATTGGCATTATGCAAAGCTATACCCAGCTTAGAGCATCAATCAATCCATTCTCGCACGATATGTGGCCTAAGTGAATACGATATACATAGTCCAATTCGCTCATCGGGTCTGGCGGTATAATAGTTGAACCGGAGAATCGCGTTCTCGAGTTATCAGACTATCCGGCCGGCGGGCACTATATGGCTTCGGGACTTGCTTAGTACTACGCACATAGGATATAGTTGCCGTTTAATCAGATCAATAGATACCAATTTTCGGCTACAGATACTCATGCTTGAGCCAGAAAGCTAACTGGGTTTGGAGTAAGGATTGGGGTATGCAGAGTTCCATCCAAACAACCGAGGTCAGCTTCAAAACACCGCCCCCGTACCACCTCGGGCCCCCCCGAGATGAAGCTCTGTGCCGCATGCAAGCAGTTGCTATATTTCTATATTCGAAGGATGGCTTAGATGGTTATCTGCTACCTGATTACAAACACCTTCGGACATTACCGATCGTATGGTAGATCATGGGCCTATAATATGTAGCCGGATCCCATCACTCAGATCCTCCACACTTTTTTTGAAGTTTTAGCTTCAACACCACGACTTGCGGATACTTCTGAGATATATACCTTTTTACCGATTCATTTTTCTTAGAAGTTATGATTACGAACCTTGAATGCTTTAGTGCTAAACACTCTGCATTAATCCCCTATCCTAACTTCTCTCCTCCTATTTATAACTAGACAAGCAAAACCATGTTCGATATATACCAACTCGCTACGCACTGATAACTCATCCCCAGCTTGCCATCATGTAGCCTATCACGCCGCCCCAGCCCCAACCCCAGATGCGGCCCCGGCTTCCATATCAACCCTTGCTTGCCGTCTCATTCTCGGCATAGCGAACTCCTTAACAGATCCCAGCTAACCTCCTCACACCCACGATCTCGCCCTCAGGCAACAAGCGACAGTTAACACCCATAACCACCGCCGCATCCCTCCCAACCCCCCACCAATGCGTCAACGCCCCGCAATGCGCGCAGCGAAAGAACGTCGCGCCGCCGCCCTTCCTCTCCCGCGGCAGGTCCATCCTCACGTAGCTCTCCAGCGCCTCGTCCACCGCCGTCGTAACGCCCCTCGTCACGCTACTACTACTACTACCAGTATCCGTCCCATGTCCCGACGAAGCGGACACGGAAGGCGGAGAGGCGACGATGGAGGCGGGGAAGACTTCAGACGACGCCGTCACGGCCACCTCGTCCCGCGGGTAATACGCCCACAGCGCCCCGAGCTTGTAACACGCGCTGCAGTGGCACTCGTTAATTTCCGCCGGCGCACGGGGCAGCGCGACGGTGATGCGGCCGCAGTGGCATGTTGCTTTTGGTAAGGGGTGATCTGGTAGGGTCGTGCTTGCCATAGGAGAAAAGTACCGGGATGGTGTTTTTTCGATAGTAGTCTTCTTGGGTTAGGTGCGTTTGAGTTAGGTTTTGAAGACAGTTCCATTTTGTATGGGGGGATTAGTGCGGGTTGGGGTTGAAAGGTTCCGAAAGTCTAAGTTATGGGTTCCTCAACTAGTGACGTGATTCTTACCCGATAACACTAATTTACGAGCTAACCCACGAGTCCAATGCTCGTAAGTAATTAAAACTAGTTGTAACTTGCAACTTAAGGTCGTGCAAGTTCGCAGATGGATTAGAATGGAAGAACGCCGTAGTGGCAGAGTCACCCTGCCTATACTCAGACACTATTCTAACCTCTCTATGGAGACTTATACGCCCTGTTGGTATTCTTCATACGGGTTTCCACTAAGAATAATGGAGGCTAGAATGCAAGGCTGTGTCTATTCCGCGTGTCGCTAATATATGTTTATCCCTAACACCCACCCTGAGACCGAAGATCCTTTACCCTTGTCTATAATATATAATGATTCTGCTTACTTTCTTAGAAGACCTTTACCTAAGAGCTCGGTTCCGACCTCGGTAAGTAAACGCTCGTTAGGGAAGTGCTTTTTCTTCGCTAAGATGGTCCCCTGTGCATCCATCGTCCTCAGAAGGTCTATTAAGTCTCCCTCCATCGACATGCAGTATGCCAAGAGTCCCAATGCTAACAGCATCCCGTGTAAAGCTTCAGCTGATGACTCTTCTTGTGTAATAGCCTCTAGTACCGAAGCTGCCAACTCTATCTGATCCTCTTCAGGGAGCGCATCTTTTGATTGCTGTCTTCGATGATTGTTTTCATGAGCCACATTATAGAGTAACGATGCAGCCGCTACCCGAACATTATTGTGGCTATCGTCAAGGAAGCTACTCGAAATAAGTTGAGTGATCGCACTGCGCAATGGAGACTGCTCGAGAATCTGATCTGGGAACAAGGGACTCGAGAAGAGATTGCAAGCCATCTGCAATGTGACTAGACGGAGCGCGTAGGGGATATTAGAGTTGTTATTCACGGTTTTTAAAAGTGTCACGATAGTTTTGTGACCATGCTCCTCGGCATAGTAACCGCTTAGGCGCGGGTCGACGAGGCCACACCGGAACAGATCCACAATGGTGAATAGAAGCTCTCGAGGCATGTCTGTCGATGCAGTGAGTATGAAATTTGAGAATGCAGGTAGATCAGGCAGCGTAGCGTTGGCGGGGCCATCGGCAGACCTTGCCTCGATAAAATGTTTCATGCCTTGGACTGCAGCGTCGTTTGCAGTAGGGCCTAGTTTCGACAATAGCTTCGGGAGTGGAGGCACTTTGGTGAAGAGGACTGCTTTTGAGTCAGGATTCGACAAGTTCGGTAGATGCAATAGCCGGTGTGGGTGAGAAGGCCCAGCAGCCATCTCAGCTAGCAATTTGACCGTACCCCGTAACCGAGCAGCATCAGCCCCAGCCCAGCTTTCTTGTTGTTTACCATGGACGAAGGAAATAAACGTAGGTGTTGCGGTAATCGCGTATTGCCGCGCAACATCGTACGCCTTCGAGGTATCAACTTTGATTAAAGCTACACTTTTACCGTACTCGGCAGCTAACTCGTTGTACAAGGGGTAAAGAACCTTGCAAGGAGGGCACGTAGCTGAAGTAAAGAATATTATAGCCGATTTGTTAGCAGCACTGTTTAAGGTAGTTTTCAACGTCTGTAAGTCGGACACCTCCGCGACGACTGCTGACGAAGATGCTCCCGCCCCATTGGTTTTCTGTTGGCCGTTCTGTATGCCAAGAAGCCCACCGTGCTGAGCCTTCCGCTGCTCAACCATCTGCGCCAATTGGGGCTGTAGCATCCGACCAAACGGAGATTCAAGCACCGCTTGTGGCATATTAGCAATGTGCTCTGGAATCCCTTTCCCCAGCATAAAAGTCGAGAAGTCGTTGCTGAAGTTGTTGCAATTGTGACGAAAGAGATCGTAAGCCTGTGGTGTGTAGATCTCCCTCAGCGAGTCAAGATACTCGACAATAACCTCTAAGGGCAATTCTGTTTTCCCAAGAAGTATCCGCTCGAGAGGTCTGCCAAGATGAGAGCTGCCGGGCCTGATAGTGTTAATTCCGTTGTCGTATACATATTCTGTCCCGTCTAGTTCGATGGAAGTATGATAGATAGCATCGAGTTGGAAGCCGAGCATGCCCATAGACAGCTGCCGAGCAAGTCCATTTGACAAGTCGTAGACTAGAAGATGAACATCCATCTTGAAGACTTGCAGCTAAACTAGTAATCTAGAGCCTACTAACGGCTTATTAGTGACGAAGATTTGAGAATTCCAAGGATTGGTGTTCGAAAGAGAATTGTGAGGTCTTATTGTAAAAGGAGTATTAAAATGTAGACCTACTCTAGTAGTCTAATAGATACAACAGTTAGAATAGAATGGAATACTACAGAGTTCGAGGCTACGTACAATGGGTGCCTGTGGCTAACAATCAAGATTGCCAAATATGGTTTAGCGTGTCGTTCCATTGCACTCACTCAGGTCACTTAACACAGCCGGAGAAGGAACGTACAGTAGATTAGGTAGGTACTTGACAACGCTCTGCTTGCCCTGTAAATTACTATAGGTTGGATGTACCTAGATCCAACCTCTAAAAATGGGTACAGAGTACCTAGGTACAGTACTGTAGGTTCCACAAACTGTCTCGCGCATGAAGATGCAGACCAATTAGTTAAGGGTTCCTATTGGTGATTGAGTAAATAGAGGAATATGCTGCTGAAATAGCAGCATTCGGGTTTTCATATGTTTGCTATTGAGTAAACAAGACTGCCGCAACTTATTCATAATTTTCAAGCTGGAAATCAGTACCATCTCGTCCACACCTTCTACCAAGTAGCTGCGCTAGACCTCACACCAGGTTCCAGACCAACGTCATTCCCAATCTCTCGTGAAACTGCGGGGCTACCCGCAAGAGGAGGCCAGCGCATCGCGGCTGCTGGGCAACGGAAGTAAATAACGAGGCCCCACAACAATCCCAGCAGATACCTCGCACTAGATGTACGGGATCCCAGACAATCTCAATCGGCAGCGATACCGCGACGCTATCACGGAATTCTGCGACACATTGTCTGGAATGGTGCCGCTGCCCCAACTGTTAACACCAATCCCTCCCAAATCACGACAGGATTCCACACGGACACTCGCTGGAATTGAACAGGTCGCATTCGACGACAACAACAAAGAGATGAGACCGGCCGCTAATACCATCCGCTCGTCCGCTTCGACACCTTCGTTGCGGTCCCGCGATGGCACACTCCCACCGCACATGATGAGGATGGACGCAGGCGGCAACGTGAGGGTTGTGGTGAGAGTGAGGGCGTTTCTGCCTAGAGGTACGTCCCGCTAGTATTGAGTCGAGGCAGGTGCCGGGGCTATTTTCAACGATGCCATGACTTCAAGTTGTTCGCGATGACTAACTCAGATTACGAACATTAGAGATCGAACGTGGTGCAGAATGCCTGATCAGCATGGACCCAATCACCCAGATGACCACTCTACACGTCCCGGGTGACAACGATCCGGCGAACGGCAGGGCGAAGAGTCGTAAAGTCATCGAGGAGAAAGACTTCACGTTCGACAACTCGTTCTGGAGCCATAATATGAAGGATAGACACTATGCACACCAGGAGGACGTCTACAATAGTCTGGGCGAAGACTTTCTCGACCACAACTTCGAGGGCTACCACACGTGCATATTTGCCTACGGACAGACAGGTTCTGGCAAGTCATACACCATGATGGGCACGCAGGAACAGCCTGGTCTTATTCCTCGGACCTGTGAAGACCTTTTCCAGCGCATCGAATCTGCTCAGAACGAGACGCCCAATATCTCCTACCACGTGCGGGTGTCCTATTTCGAAGTATATAATGAGCATGTCCGCGATCTACTTGTTCCTGTCGTGCCGAACCAACCACCATACTACTTGAAGATCCGCGAATCACCGGTGGAAGGGCCATATGTCAAAGATCTGACCGAGGTACCTGTCAGGAATTTTAGGGAGATTCTAAGGTACATGAAGGCAGGAGACGCGAGCCGCACGACAGCCAGCACCAAGATGAACGATACCAGTAGCCGAAGCCACGCAGTGTTTACCATTATGCTTAAGCAAATTCATCATGACATGGAGACGGACGAGACAACGGAGCGCAGCTCACGTATACGACTAGTCGATCTTGCAGGTAGTGAGCGGGCTAAGTCAACTGAGGCCACGGGAGCTCGATTACGCGAGGGCAGCAACATCAACAAATCACTGACGACCCTTGGACGGGTGATTGCAGCCCTAGCGGACCCCAAGGCCGGCCGACCGGGGAAACGGAACAGGGACGTTGTGCCTTATCGGGACTCCATTTTAACATGGCTTCTCAAGGATTCCCTTGGTGGAAATAGCAAGACAGCAATGATCGCGTGCATCGCGCCATCTGATTACGAGGAGACATTATCCACGCTGCGCTATGCAGACCAGGCGAAGAGGATCCGCACACGTGCAGTAGTCAACCAGGATCACATCAGTACTGCCGAAAGAGATGCACAAATTGCTGCCATGTCCGAAGAGATTCGCTTGCTGCAGCTTTCTGTGTCGGACTCGCGACAGCGGGAGAAGAACGCCCGGGAGAGCGAGGAACGCCTGGAAGAATACCAGAACCGAGTCATTGCTATGCAACGGATGATGGAGGAGCGTAGTCTCGTAGCCGAAGGCAAAATACGTAGTCTACAGACCGAAAACGAGGCACTACGTCTGCATCTCAAGCTCGCGCTCGACAGTCTGAAGAATCCGATACCCGAGGTTGTCGTGCAGCCTCGATCTATTGAACCCGAACCTCTCGATGACCCGGAAGCTAACAAGGAAAATATGGTAGACGGCGCAGAGAAGGACGTTGCAGGGAGGAGCAAGCGGGAGAGCCTTATCGATGAAGCATACTACGATAACGACGGCGAGGATGATGGATATGAGTCTGAGATATACGAGGAGAAGGCTAACGACATGCAAGATTACATGCAGGAGCTGCTCAAAGACTTGTCCTTATTCAGACGCAAGATCGGTGACGACAAGGGGAGATTCCTAGACGAGAGTCAGCGACCACTGTTTGGAATCGGAGCCAACGCTTAATATTCCCCTCCCCCTGCCAAAGTCGATGGCAAGGTGAGACGAGAGAAAATATTGTGTAGCCTTTTTAGGTGTGTTTAGCAAGCATTGGTGTCTGGAGTAGTAGTTTGCGTCACTTGACACTTGAATGGATGGATAGGGTATGATTTAGCTTACATGGTTTGAGCCCCGTCACTCAAGATCAAAGGACCGCTTTAGTGATATCAAACAACCCAGTTAGAATGAGAATACGCTTACTTTTAGGCACTATATGTATTCTCTATGTTCCGGCTAGTCTAATATGATGAGCGTAAATGATTACCTCTTTGACAAATTCACATTTCGAACGAATGAGCAAAGCGGATATAATGGCCCGCTGAAGTCCATATCATACCTGCACTCATTAATTTATGAGATGCTGTAGGCTCAAACATGAGGTCGGTCAAATTGGGGTAAGCAGGGATCAAGGGCGGGGGAGGGGTTGATGAACTCCTAGATGAGCACTTACCAATAATTGACGGCCACACAAATTCCATCCTCAGAGCATGATTGCGATACTTTGTGGTACCTTTGCACTACTTAGTCAATAATGAATCTAAAAGGGCAGGAAGAGGGCCCAAGACACCGCAAACAGGCAGCCTCCATTCTATGTATATGAAAGGTGGAATCCTTACCACATCGCTGGAAGGTAGAGCATATCCCCAGGCTCGAGCGACACGCGCATCGGCTTAGCGAGATGTGAGTACGGCGTTGCCTGCACCTCGGGCGTATCTGGATCCCAGGTAGCAAAAGGAACCTTTGGTGCTCCGTTCTTGTTTCCGTCTATTAATCCGTCCATACGTAGTAGAAGACGCCTTTCCTTTTCTTCTTTTTGCTGACCTTCAATCTGATCACCGCGAGTATACGTGGCTGGTTTGAGGTCTTGCTCGTTCACACAAGGCTGGAAGAGCGGGGGTAGGAGAACAAAGTGCTTACGCCCCGCGATCTGGACATAGACATTCTCGTAGTTGTCACGGTGCAGCGCCGTCACTGAGCGCGAATTGCCAATCCACATGTTGATGGCATCGGGGTCTCGCTCCAGTGCAATGCGTGCGAATGCAATGCTCTTTTCAACTTGCGAAAAGAGCGTTATGTATTCGTGGCGCAGATTGTCATTTTCTATTCCTCGTCAGTGCCGGCTTTAAGGTGCCTTCGGTTACAAGCAGGACTACTGTCGAGGGGCGTAGCGGAACGGTACTTACGGGTTTGCGCATACCACACCTCATCCCCATTTCCTGCTTCCACGCCACTATCGAGTGAACTCGTCTTTTCCTGCCGCACAACGTACGCTAGAAACTCGCTGAACTCTTGCTCTTCCTCGTGCGGTTTCGCGAATACGGTACGTCCCTCACCATCCGGCGTGGGGGCATCTGCATTTCCGAATGGCGTCACGGCCACATTGACGGTATGGCCAGCCAGCGTCGACCGTAGGTAGGCAGCATCCCACGTTCGCGTAGCGGTCCAGTACAACGCACCGCACCGCACCACGAAAGGTGTATTGCGCGCCACATACCGCATAAACTGCAGGGGGCTTGGCTCCGAGTCCAGCTCCTCGATGTGCGACGAGTTGAGCTCGTTGTAGCTGGTGAGGAGCTCCACGATGGAGTCCTCGGGCTCGTGGGCGTCCATCTCGTAGAGCGTATCCTTTAGTAGTATGCCGGGCTATCGAGAGATCAAGTACCAGTAGCTATGCTCCCCCACTGTACCGTTCTAGCGATTGGGACCGGGCCCGACTCGTAGCGAGTCAGTTTGCCCAGAGTTCCTCTGTATGTACTGAGTAGACCATCCATTCACTAGTGAGGGGTTCGAGGGTTCGAGGGTTGGCCGACCCCCGACGCATCTGCCCACCCACCGTCTGAAGGTGAAATGCTCCCAGCCCACGAAACGAGCAAACAGCAACAACAATCTCGGATGGCCATATTACAAGATTGCACCTGTGCCCATGTTCATGGTGCCTGCCGCAATCAAGATGATCGTCGGTCAGGGCAATTATTCCCCGAAGTTACGGATTGAGAAAGGTCAATCGGGCGGCGGGCTATAACCCTGTCATGCACCACGCCAGAATGGAAGTAACACAGCCAATGGAAAGCAGCGCGCTGGGTCATGATGCTTTAAAGTGAGCTGATCCGACCATGATACCGACACTGTCGACGGAGCTGACCCTACAAAGCGAGGCGGCTAGAAGTTCTTAGTGGTCTGATTAGACACCGGAACGGCCTCTTGTTGATGGAACTGTCATCAGGGGGTGGCGGACAGGAACACATATATTTGCTCGCCGTCTCCCACGGGTGGCCATTTCTACTACATACCTGCCACCGCGCGCGCCCTCGCCTCATGCTTGCTATCCTCCGTCAATCAACCCGTCAGTCCGCTGGCCAGACCACCGCTACTTTCTCACCTACCAAGGACCTGCCCCAGGCGCCCTCGTGATTGGATGCCGCACACACAGGTTCAGGTTCTATCGTTGCGTCCTAGCACACCGGAACATGCCAGCCGGCGGGAGCTGCATAGGCGTTTTGAATAGGCGCCAAGTTACAGTAGTTGCCCAGCACACGATCTAAGAGAGCGCTGCAGAGAGACACAGCATCAATGCAACAGTTCGAGGACCCGGGGCAAACAGGGCTCATCACACATGGACGGAGAATTCAATAGTTGGTTGCACTCCGGCAGGCAACCCTTGCCACCGTGTGCGTGAGAGGGAACGGGCGCTTGTTCAGAAAATGAATGAATGCAGAAGCGCGCACAGCAACCGTTATTAGCTGGCGCTGCATATTTGGCATACATAACCTACCTGGTCATGGCGGCGGCGGGCGCCCACAGCAGAGACATCCAATATACAGAGTACTATACACTACGCATACCTATGATGCCGCCCATACTTGTGTGGTAAGTAAGGAGGGTTCAGAGAGAGGGTGTAGGCAAAAAGTACTCTGTACTGGGGTCTGTCTGGCCTGCTGATCTCATCGTTGCTGACCCTGCCTGTTCCCGTTGCTTCTCTGCTTCCTTTTTGTCACCGCCAGCAGCTGGTGGACGAGAGAGAGAGAGAGAAAGACAGACAGACAGACAGAGAGGGACAGAGAGATCTGGACCCGGCAATAAATGGCAAATGGGTGCAAGACTGCTCTTTTGGGCAGGTCCTGCCCTTGCCCAATGAATCGACGACCCACCTCAATGGAAGGATACTTGCCTACCTCCTAGAGCCCTCGACCAATCACTGCCGTGTCCTATGTCCATCCTCTTAGAATCGGTGCCCAGATGCATCGCGCGGGATAAGAGCTCGAGGCAGGTGGGTGGGTATACTTCAAGTAGTTACTAATGTCAACCGTCCCAAGAGGTACCGGGAGGTGCCAGCAAGGTTGTTCTTCTGTGAGATCGCTATGGCCGGACTTGTACATATGTGTAGAGGAGAGCCCCGCAGCAGAATGGACGGAACACCCGGCAGGAAGGGGCCGACCAAGACAAAACCAGAGATTCCGCCAGGCATCACCCACCCCCCACCGCCGCTAACATCGATCGCTACCAGACACAGCTAGATAGCCCAGGCCCACCCCAATTCCATTTACCTACAGCACAGGTTGCCACCTATCTATCGTCTACCTACCACCTGGGCAGACGTACATGCACTAACCTGCCTACATACATCCTCGGTAGTGTGCAACACAGTTCTGCCCCGGCTCTAGATAATCCATCCTAATCCTACCTCAGTCCCAATCCCACTCAATCGGGGTCCTGGCAAGAGGTCGGTAGGGTATGGCAAAGAGCGCCCCGCGGCGCGCCGCTCTCTGTACTTTCTGTACTTTACCTCGCTCGCTCGCTTCCGGGTCTCGCATCGTACAGTACCTACTCACTTAATTAACTACCTACATCCATCAGCCCCTCAATCAGCTGAAAAGAAGAAAAAGCACTTAAAATTTACCCATTACCGATTGCCAATATCCCCAATTCCCCCCAATTTCTTTTTCGCTTAATTGGGCTAATCTTTTTTGTTTTGCCCGGGCCAATTTCTGCGTACCAGTTCCAAGGTACCTAGATCTAGGTAGATACGGCTCGACTCGAATCAGCCCCGGGACTGGGAATCGCATCTGTAGCGCCCGCAAACAGCGAGCGTCCTTATCTGGCCTGCCTCTACATACTTACGGGGTACATTTCTACATACTGACTGACCTTGTCGCGCCAACACCCGCCCGCCCGCCGCCTGCGATCGAGTAACGTTGGCGTTGCTCTAGACCCGACCTTTGGAACTATTATTCAGCCCGAACCTCAATTGAGATGCCAAATTGTGTCATGGTGCTCTAGTGTGCCGCGCACCAAATGTGCCACGCCCACACGAAGCGCTCTGATGGTCTTGCCTCGACTACCTACCTACCTACTACCTACCTCTAGTACTAACCTACCTAATACAATACCTACTACCTACTACCTACTACCTGCCTCTACCTAATACCTACATACGCCTAGGTCCTTCCTACCTATCAACCTACTGTACCTACCTACCTATCCTGTTTCTATCTAGGCCTGGGGTTCCCCTGCACCCACGTAACAAGCTTTTGCAAACCTAAAGCATACCTATGCCAATCAATCAATCAATCCATCAATGCCTTGGTGAACGACCGAACTCCTATCTACAGAGTACCTACCTAGTCTAGGTACCTAGCGCACTAACTAACTGTCTTCATTGTCCTGGTAAACTTCGGTGTTCCTCCACCATCCAACCTTTTACCTCTACTGCCGCTCGGCTTCCACCAAACCGACCTACCAGCCTGCATCGCTCCCTTACCTAACTAAGTACTTAGCTGGAAGATTACCTACCTACCTACCCTCTCTGCGATGCCCACTTGAATGGCTCACCGGTACTCTTCACCGTATTCCGCCCGGACCTATCCTTCGATCTCGCTCCGCCTCGTCTCTTGCGCCGCAACGACTTGACCTCCCACCCACATCCCGAAACCACACTATGCGCGATTCGAGTTTCCTTACGAAGGCTGTCTGCCTCTGTATTCATTCCACCCCCAGCCAGCTCTTGATCGGACGCCCTGCCCGGTTTGCCTACTGTATACGTTGAAAGGATGATTTGGTATATCCTGTATCCGTTCCGAGGGTATGTTTGCCACCGTCGTCTCCATAGTCCCGGTCCCTCCTCATTGACTTTTGTGTGATTGAAGAACCACCGAAGCTCCCGTATTGGTCCCGAATCACCCTCTGCGCAGTGCTTTTACGCGATACGGTAGATATGCCGCCAGTCATGTTCTGAGCACCTTATTGATATCCGTTGCCGTCGCCGCCATTCTCATATATCCTTTTCCGTTCCTATATACCACCGACTTCACCGATGGCGCATCCAGTCTCCCTCATCATGTCTGGACGGATGCTCATCTCCTCGATGAGAAAGCCACTTGTGAGCCCGATGTCATCATGCGATCTATATGGGTCCATGGCAGCTACTTCCAGGCTCTCGATAAAGACATCTTGCTGGGAGCTCTCGAGTTACAGGATGAGCTTCTCGGCCCAACCCTCAATTTCAGCCCACGCCAGGGACCAGGCAACCTTGAATTACCTACTGAAGCAACCAAGTTTCTCACGCTTAAGCAGCGCGATTCCTTGCATGTTGTGAACGGCCTAACCAACGAATCCTGGTTTTTCCATTCACCTTTGCAATACTGGTCTTGCTCCTCCGACTTTATCCAGCGAGACCATGACATTCTTGCAACGGTAAACCAGGGAAAGAATCAGCCGACATCAGTCAATGTCACGTTAAGGCATTCCATCGTCTTTAGTGGCAAACGCTTCGAAGACCGCCAGTTAGTCGCCGCAGATGCCTTGGTCATCACTCTTGTCCACCGTCGAGACTCTCCTGTCGGCTTTCTCTGGCAAGAAAGAGTACAAAATCTTGCCAACAGCATGACGCACAAATGGAGAGTCATAACACCGCAGGATGGGAGGCCAAGCCAACTATACGAATTTCAATTTCGCCTCATGTCTAAAATAGATGCCATTCTTTTAGGCTCCGCTTACTCACTCGTTCTTATATACTTCCTATTTAGCTTGTCTAAATTGCGAGCCGTTAAATCCAAGGTCGGATTAATGGTCACCGTCGTGGCACAGATAGCTCTCGCTATTATATCAAGTTTCACTATTTGTGCGATATTTAAGATCGATCTCTCGAGAATACCCCGACTTGGCTACCCGGTGGTCATTTTCTCTATGAGTCTAGAGAATATATTTCGGTTCATCAATGCCGTTATTCTCACCCCGTCCGAAGATAATACGAGCAATAGGATCGGCCACGCTTTTGGTGAAACAGCTCCTATTGCATTAGCCAGCGTCGCCCAAAATCTCCTAATCCTATATGGCCTGTCGCGAGTAGTCTCCTCCGGAGTGTCAGCATTCTGTACATTTGCCGCCATCGCAATTATCTTCGACTTTTTCTACCTATCAACGTTCTTCTTAACCGTACTCAGCGTTGATGTGCGGCGAACCGAGCTTAGTGATGCCCTAGCTAAAGCCTCTATCCGTACTCATCGACCTGCTCATGGTAGTCCCCCTCGTCAGGCATGGCTTGATACTATGCTTCAGGGGAAGATTGCTATGTCGACACGAATTGCAGGCACCGTCGTAATGATCGGCTTTGTTCTAATTGCTCAATGGCACTTTTTTGAGAACGAAAGCGTGGCTAGGGTACTTCGCAGGCTCATCCGAATTGCGCATAAGCATAATGATCTACAACCGACTCAATCCTCGCTCCTCGTTGAAGTCCACCAAGGGAGGAGTCCGACTTCATGGCTTCGGTTACAAGATCACGAAACCGCTCGTGAAGTCATTAATATTATCAAGCCTGCTGCTTACAGTTACACCGCCAGGGTTTTTGATCCATACATATTCGTGCTCAAGGGATCCGATCGAATGCTGTCGGCACAGGAGCCTCTGTTTTCGCCCGCTATATATGATTTTGCACGACATCAACTAACTCCATTCTTTGTCACAACACTTGTCGTCACCGCTCTTGTTCGGCTCTTGATGAATTACCTACTATGGGACCAACTATCAGAAAACGATGATTCCAACACCTCCCAAGATTCACTCCTCAGTGTCAAGACTTTGCATGGAGGACATCACCTTGATGTTGCTTTATTAACAGCCTCTTCTGCCGGCTTTCTGGTTTCCGTGGGTCTCGATCGAGTCATCCGAATCTGGAATATCAAAGAGGGCGGCTGCAGTTATGCTTTAGGCACAGACAAGACTGCCCCTAAAATACCCTTCCCAATTCTAGCCATATGTATCGAGGACGAATTCCATTGGCTTGCTCTATTGACCGTCGACCGTGTGTTATTATGGAACCTAGCCGAACTTCGCTGGGGGCCTTGGATCAAGGTAGAGCCTTACCGTCATAAACCTGAGGTTTTCTTCTTTGGAAATGATGATTGTGCAGCTATCCCGCCTTTAATACTGGTCAGGCGTGATGGGGTCATTACCGAGCTGAGACCAGAATTTGGAGAGTCTAGTAGTTATGTCATACCAGAAGAAAGTGTCGTAGCCTCCGTTGATGCTCTCGCTGAGAAAGGTACGTACTTGCACTCAATACAGAATCCTAACATTCGCTTTAACTGATGTGTAAATATAGCATTTCCCCCCAAGATTATGACATCGACTAGAGAAGGACAGATCCACCTCATCACCCAAGAAGGGGACGACTGGGTATCGAGCGCCATCAGTGTTAGCCCACGTCAGTTTATAAAAGAGCGGGAATTCATCTCGATTCAGGCATTACCAGAGCTGAGCTTCTTCCTGATCATAAGGTCCCAGACAGTAGATCTAGTGGACTCGCAGACTCTTCGAGCGATCTATACGTTCAAGGTGGACCCAATCTTGCCGAAAAGTCTAAAAGCTTTCCATTCAAGACCTAGGCGAATGCGGTGTGGTTCTGTTGCGTTGTGGAGCTTTACCATCGCTTACCTGAATGCCTACACTCGCGATCTTGTGGTGCAGACGTACAGCCCCCAGAACGAAGATGAGTCGCTATGCTTTTGTGATCCGAAGTCACCTTCGCGGAAAACATGCTGCCCATGGGGACGTGCCAAAGAGACAAGGCGCATTATCAAGAACCCCGGTATCTGGCTAGCCTTACCATCGGGTATCATGGTAGGTGTCAGGAAGAAAACGCCTCAGAAACATTTTATAAATATACCAAGTCACCCGCCACCCTCATCACAATTCAGTGGGCTTAGAAGCCGCCGCCATACACATCAGCCCGCAAGTCCGCCGCAACAAACCCACGACGACTGGGAGGTCTGGATGTTCTCGCACTTTGGTGGGAAACAAGATACGTGGGAGACGGCACCACTCTGTATTGATGCTGAGGATGACGGTCACCTTTTTGTGACGAACCTAGGACCTATGGCTATTGTTGGCAGCTCTAGTGTTGTTGTTGGGCTTAGCAACGTCATCAAGGTCATTACTGTCGGCCAGGAACGCTTCGAAACCGAGGATGTCACGGGGCCCGGCAGCGGCGTGCCGGCTGTGAGCAGTCGAAGGCGTAAGGGGCCTTCGTCTCTCCGGGCCAGACCACCAGCCCCTTTTAAGTGCTGCTAACCTTCAGTCTCTTGAAAAAAAAAAACTCATCACGTTCTCTGTATATATTTCTTTTATGTTTGTCCGTTTTCGGCCCGGCAAAGCGGTGTGCGCACATGAGATATGACGACATCATTTTAAACAGGTCACTTCAAACAAGGCTACTACTAATGACGATGCGGGCCAGAAAGGACTGGGGGCATATCATCATCTACATATATACATGGCATCTACATGGACGGTTGGTAGGTAGGGCAATTTACAAGGCAAGGAAAAAATGGCGCTCGTGGGGTCGCATATATCCTCATTTTCGGATTCGGCACATAGCCAGGGGACAACGGGAAGGGATCAGATAAAGGGGCGGATGAGATCTATAACCATGCCGCCCGTCGTTATAGTCGGATGACGGCTGTGCTCAAATGAGCAATCTCTTAGCTTTGGCTTTCATGGTTAATGGGAGCATTTTGATTCAAATTAGGGTACTCAGGACCTATGGCTTATCTAGCTATGCTGAACAAACTAGCATTATGGACACAATGCTCTATTTGCTCACATCTCATGAATCGATGCGCTTTCCGTGCCTTCTACCGTCGATAGTATTAGCGGCTGTGTGATATGTTTATATCGAAGCTATGTAATGTCAATAATATTCACGAGGGTTAACATCGTATTAGGCGTTGCTTAGGTAGGTACGTACGCATCAACTCATCTTTCACCGTCATAACTGTGCGTCAGAATGGAACTCTCCAGTAAATAGATAGACAGGTTAGGTTCGGGACAAACGTAAGATTTCGGTTTACTTTTTAGAATGCATATGTGCTGGCTGATTACAAGCCGCACTAGAGATAGAGCTAGATACGTTTACATATTGAACATATATACTATACATCTAGGGGCAAAAAATAGCATGGTGGCAGTATCATTTACAGTAGTTCATAGTATCGAGGAAGCAGTTAGCCAGCGTGTCCGACTTCTGGGATTTATTAGCTATTTGTAAATAGGGTTTGTTGACCTGATTCACTATTTCGTCCAGAAACAATAGCATAAGAGGGATTTCTTCTCTTATTTATTTGCTGTCGACAAATATTATCGCATATAATATATACCGTTAATACTACAGGAATATTAACGGCGTCGTTTTTCCTCCGTCACAAGTATGTATGTCTATTGTATTTAACGCCAGGGAGAATTTATGTAGAAGAGTTCCCAGAGTCTCCCGGAGGCCCCGGAGGGCATCTAGAGCGTGCTATCAACCAAGATTTTACACTTATATTAACGTACAAGCTACCTAACCAACTGCTCTTGACCAGAAGTCAATGTGCTTTATAAACCGTCCTTACTGCATTTCCCCTCCTCCCACTGAGAAGGTGATCCGTTCCTAGCTGTCGACTACTTTCGCGTAAAGATTCGTCGCCGAAGGCTTGTACTTCTCTGTGGTGCCGGCCCGCAGTGTCACTGGAGCACAACGCCTATAAACGAAGAAAAGAGGTAATCGTTGTAGTAGTATTCAGCAACGTGTGGTAACAATAAGTGGCACACAAATAGGTACTTAGCTATGCATCCATAACAATCTGATAATATCAACAACCTATGAATCATCCTCCTTATTGCTGTCTAGTAGATGACACTAGTTGGGGCACTTTATACTCGAGTATAGGCATAGAGCACGCCTTAGAGGCGAAGGAGCATCCATTCGAGAGAAGCGTGGTCAACAACATAGAGTCGAGTGACGTGGTTAGCCTCGCTAGAATGACGTCGACTCCGGTAGTTATGTTGACAGTATACTAAATCCTTATCAATATTAATGATACCTCTCATGTCTACTATGACCGGTCAACGTCAAGTTAGCCTCGACCGTCTTGTTGGTATATTCGCGGCCCCACCAACACGAACGAAAAGTCTAGGAAATAATTACTGCGTATACAATGCGAATGCGAGTTGGCGCACTACGCTTGTCAGTGGACGAATAGCGAACGGATATATCATCACTTTGACCAATCCAAATCCTAATTGGCTCATGCCCTCGTGTTACGGCTTGTCTTGGAAAGTAAACTGAATACATTGATCAAACTTTGACTATACTTATGTAGGAAGACCAAGTCAATGGATATTAGCAAATCACAAGATTAAAACATCGCGGACACAGGGTCAATGCCAACAACTTGTGAGGGGAAAGACCGTCAGTTTAAAGAAAGCAAGGGAAGACACATTCTTAATTTTAATCTAGGCTACAAGATATCATGTTTCCATCTAGCTCATAGGCCCGCCCTCGAACGAGTCTCCATCTCATCCCCGGTCTCGATCCCGAAACATCGGACGAGGGAGACGGGGATAGCGAATCGGAGCTAATTGATATGCAGCTGCTGATATGCGCGGAGAATGATTGACTGGACAGGCCGACACAGACCCGCGTTTCTCACGCTACGCAAGACGATCGAAGGGGGGCCTATGCGAGTGAGGGGTCTTATTTCACAATCAACTATTAGAACATGCTCATCAAGATGTGAACCTCTTGGGCAAAATACATATGCTTGCTCTGATGACGTACCGGAGTCCACGTGACGGCCGTAAACTCTGTCCGTGTACGAGTGCTAGATAAATGTTGGATGTGTGTAAGTCTGCTAGTCTTCATAAATAGAAAAGGTAATATAGTCTAGTCGACCACAAGGTCCCCTTTCAACAACGTGAATACCTACCGCCGCCCCTCCATCCATGGTACATTACCTCTCTATCTAGATACGAAAAGAGAATCCGGGGATGTGGAAATATTCGAGGCTACCTACCTACTTGGCGATGTGCTCTGCCACATGTGGATGGATGAAACGTCTGCGGAGTAATTTTCGGTGAATCATGTGGATTCAGAGATGCCAGGTCGACAATACAACTCAACTTACCTAGTCTTAGGTAGTACGATATACTAAACTAGACGGCACCAAGGCAGGCAGGCACTCGAGTAAGTAGGTATCAGTGGCATTGAGCGCTGGCCTTGTCACATGCGACCAGCCCTCCACTTCCCCAGTGGAAGTCCGCTTGCCGCCCCTCACGATACCCAGGTTTGGATAGGGCTCAGATGGTTGAGGTGCAGCCGTATGCGTATGTATGCGTATGGGAGCACGCACGGGCACGGGCACGGGAAGACGAAGACGGGAAGACGAGCAAACAAGTCGCCACCATGATTATTTTCATCATTCATCGTCATCATCGTCAGCAGTCTAAGCATACGTCGAACGACTGGCGGTCAATGTCAGGTAAAGAAGATTAATATCATATATGTAGGCATACCTACATATATGTCTACTTCTTTATTGTACTACCTGCAAGTGTCTGCTGTAAGTACTGAGTAAGTGACCAACGGCTGCTTGGTGACCGCATCATACAGTAGTACCTAGAGAGGCCGCGGGTTCAGCGGTACCTGGTCTGCAGTATCGCACAAGCAGTGCGCTTAAGTAGAGCTATTTTAGGCTGCCTGCAGTGCCTGTCTAAGCTGAGGTAGGTAGTACTTTTCTGGCATAATCTGGGTACCCGGGCCACTTGGCGTCGACAAAATTGCCTATTAGCGCTAGCCGGTCGCTTCCGGCTGCTGATCCCTGGCTAGATCCCTGGCTGCAAAAAATCGGGTGGCTGGGAACGAAAATAAGGGTCTGTATTGTCAGTTGATTGGCTATTCATGCATAAATCTTTACGTCCCAGTTGTGTGGTTCTGCTTTGAACGGCTCGAAGTATAATGCTTAAAAATATATACGTAGTGTATATATTTGCATTTCTCCTGTACTTATTGGATACAATAGGTACGATAACCCAGATGCCAATCCAAATATAATACAGCTGAAGTTGCATTCTGCTGTATATGCTGTGGAATAATACCTTTGCTGGGTATCTAGTTTTGCAATCTATCGCCAAATTAGCTCGGCGTGGGAAGATATTTCCGTGCTCGGAACCGCGCTTCCTACGCGATACGTATGCGTACTACATCTCATTTTTACGGCTACTGTACATTTTTGTAAGACACGCTTATATGAAGGTTTCAAAGTGCTTACATACGTATGTTCACTTACACGTGCTCACTCTGGATTTACGGCTTCTCTCATGGTGGAGGAGTGTGGATGTTGCTCATTAAAAAAAACTGATTGTTTTACTCCCTTTGTATATATGTACTACATGCGCCGCCGAGTACCTCGAAGGAGGATCAAACCAAACCCCTGTTCCCTGGAGTCAGTCTGGGGGGACCATGCCACCTTGGGACCTTTTCCCGATCTTTTTATTTTTATTTTGTTCTTCGGGAAGAAAAAAAGAAGGAAATCAGGGGTTCTTCTCTTTCTGGTGCTCACGGACTATTGTATCATCTATACTATATAGTATAGAACACAGCACCATACTCACCCTATTACACCGGGATCTAGCATACTACTCAATGGCTTAGATCCGGTGTACTCGGTCCTAAGGCATCTAATTTCCCATAGTCTTATTGGCCTCGTTTTCTCTCGGGCACTTTTGTTGATTGAGCGATGCTCTAATTATAAGTCTCTCAATTCCAATTAACAACTCTGACCATCAAGCCACTCGTTTTCCCTCTCACGCAACACCCATTAATATTCATATTGTGCATTACTAGTGAGTACCTATCTACTTATAAGTCCTTGATTCATATTGTCCCAAGTTAGCATCAGGACACTGCTGCTGGTCCTGCCGTCAGCATTGCCTCTCGGCTTGCGGTCTCCCTGTGGCTGGCTGGCTGGACTGGCTTGATTGATTGATTGATTTATGGATGGATGGATCGATGGTTGGTCCACCCCCGGGTCTTCTTTTACCATGAATTTTTAGCAACTGAACAACTCATCTTGCATCGCGGCAGGCCTACAGTGTACATGACCACAGCCGGCTCCCATTCGCTCGTCGTCGTTCATTCTTAGCGTACATACATACATACGTCGTACATAACCTACTTGTGGTACTTCTACAAACTCGCACCCCAAACAAGTGTTACATATCTATCCAGCCGCATACTACAAGTAAGGTACATGCAGTAGATAGAGCGTATATATCCGGTTTTGTCTCCCTTCGTGCTCGTTACTCGTTGCTCGTGCTCGTGGCTGGCTGTCAGCACTCTGCATTTGCCATTTGCCAGTTTGCCAAATTTCATTCCCATTGCTAGATGGTTTTCCTTCTCCGTCGTCTATCTATCTGCCTGGTGTTAGTGCATCCGGTGGGTTTGCAGCCTGTGCCTCTTCCGTCCTGTCCTGTCCTATTCTATCCTATTCTGTCTTAACCGTCCCGAAAAAGTCCCCCAAACATTGGTCCACTAATTCCTGATTTCTGTCTGTTCCTCCATGCTGCACACGACGTCGACCTGCAGGTCTCATAGAAATTTCCATATTCTTATACCTACTTAGTATAGGTAGCCTCATATGCGGCCTGCCTTGAGACCTGCATACATCCATCCGTCTATCTAAGTACATACTTAGCTAGGTCCATAACAGACAGATCCAACACGCTCTGCACCGCGTCCGCATGAACCTGCTGACATACACCATCTCCAATCGTGTGCCTCTCCCGTTTATTTTTATTTTTATGTTTTCGAGACGCGTCGTCCCATTTCCCAATCCCGAACAATGAGCACCTGAACATGGCTTCCACATCCACCTCCACCTCCACCATGCCCTCTTCGACTTCGACGTCTCACTTATACCACGCATAGTACTAAGAATAACACTCCCACCAGGTACCTACCTACCCAGCTACCTACCTACCTACATACCTTCCCACGTACCTATGCATGCATACCTAGGTAGCCAGCGGAACCCCCTAACTGAGGTCGCCTTGTAATACCTACTCCCTATCCATAGGCAATCCGCACCCGCACTCGCGGGTCTACATCATACCTCAGTCTCGGACTATCATCCGCCCACGCGGTCCGTGTTTGGCGACTCCACCTACAATTTCAAGGCCTGAAAACTTGTCCATCTGCTTTCGTCACGGCTTGTTTACTTGCCACTATACTACACTAGACTGCTGGGTCTGGGGTGGCCCTCTATCCATCTGGTAGCTCCCTAGCGTCTTGCGCGGAGCTGCCACATATACACACTACTCTCCGTCATCGTACCACTATCGATTGGGCCCTTCGAGACGACTGACGCCGAGATGCTTTGCGATCCCGAAAGTGTTACCATCCCGAATCCCATCCATCCCCACCAGTCTCGACTTCGACCTCGCCGTGCCCCCTGTTTGCGCTGACATTTGCGCTCTCAACTCACTCTTGAATTGCCACTTCTAACTGCTCAATTGAGTTTTCTCTAATCCGTATTTCCTTTTATTGTATCATATTGGTTAGTATATACCCGATGGCGGGCGTTGATGACGCGTTGTTACAGACAATGACAATGCCCTGAGAATAATGGCCGACTAACCGGTATGATACCAGTGCTCTTATAATATCGAATGTTTAATATTGGTCAATGAAGACACACCTGTCATTTTATGAGCATTGGCTGGGCAATTCTCATTCTCAATTAGACTTGCCTTCTTCACGAAGCTTGATACACTTACAAGCCTAGCTCGACGTGATAAGTCTGCCCTTCAACGGTAGCATCTGCGCACATGCTTAGACGCGCTCCCTGTCAGACTCGCTCACTTACATCTCCCCTGGAGCTGAACATACGTATCTCGTTGAATTGCTTCACTCATAGGGCAGCCTATCATCTTCCCAACACCTGATATTTGGCTCTCATCATTGTTTCGAGTTGAGAAAATAGAAGCAGGGTTTATTTACGACTATTTGTCTTACCATTGCTAGACACGGATCGCAGGGTATCACGAGTATCATCAACTCTGTAGTTTAACAAGCGGGGTCTATTGCTTTATTCAGGTATGGTTCATTCCTCTGTGATTTTGATATTTCCTTTAACGTTGATTTTCAATCTGTTGTTGTACTCTTTACACTTACATGATCTCAATCATTATTGGTTGCAAGTGTTCTCGCTTGTAGTGACCTTGCAAACTATCCTAGTTTCTTTCTCACTCTCACCTTAAGTCTTGTCGCTTCTGAGTCCTGTGCGACCAATTTCTTTTACCTCCTAGGAGCTAATATTAAGATGAAGCTCAGATATACTCCATGGCTTCTTCCGAGGTAGACCAGAAATTCCTCGGCAAACTGGCAAAACAAGTCGAGCCTAACAACCCGCTACTCGCTTCCATGCTGTTTAAGATACTGGGCCTATCCATCAACCTGGCCGAGCACACAGTGAAAGCACGAAAACAGCGCAAACTAGACACCTCACGAGCAACCCAATCACTCGAATTATATTTCCATATCATCTGGCTCTCACGAGAAGGCTTAATCATGCTCGAGCAATACGTTATTCCGATGGTTGGAGACCACGGCGAACTCAAAGTGCTTGCGTTCAAACTCCGGGCCTCATTTTACCACATATTCGTCCTCTTCCACAACAACCCCTCGGTATCTATGATGGGCCTCAGCACTCACATCCCAGGCGTTCCGCGGATACCGCGGCCCGACAAGGGCAAAGGCATCGACAGGGGTGATGCCGTCTCTGAAACAGGACGGTCCTCAGTGCAACCAACGCACCCGATGGAGGGTGGCCCCGTAGGACCTCCGCCGGGGTTTGGACCTAAACTCCCTGATCCGCCGGGCGCGTTCCTGCTGCCGTCGGTCGACTACAGGCCCACCGCTCACGAATACTTCAAGCAAGCCGTCACCCTAGCCGATAGTCTTCTATGGGGCTCGCACTCGTTACGGCTATCCGTCAAGACCGAATACGCGGCATTCCTGTACGAGTGCCTACACGACGAAGAAGGGAGTCGGAAACTGGCAAAAGACACGGTGGCAGAAGTATACGAGGCCTCGGAGGGCATGGACGACGACATGTTCAACGACGCCTGCGACCTCGTCACTGTCCTAGGAAAGATGATGAAAAGAGGTCTCGAATCGGGCAACCCTATACAAAGCAGCGGACTGCGCCCAGTCACTCCGGTCAGCTCGCAGCCGGATACCGTCGTGATGGCTGTTCCTGCTGCGGTTCCTGCTGAAGGCATGGGTAATTTTATATGAGCAACCAAATATATGCCACCACACGGGAAACCCTCTAATAACACATTTTCTCCTCCCGGGCAGTCTTTTGCAGCTGCTTACCATATTAATACGCAGAAGAAATTCACCTCCCAACCCAGTCGAATTACTCGACTTCATCGCCAGGAAACAAACACCCATTGATACCCTTCACCGGAGTTCTAAACAGCGTGTATAACCCACCCAGGGAGCACTTCCACTCCCTTCGCTCCCAGCCTCACCTCCAATACCCATCCACCGCACATCCCCTAATCGTCTTGCATAAACGGAGTTTCCAAGGCCGGGTATAGATGGCGGTTCGTGCATAGCGCTTGGATTTTCAACTACCTGCGAACGTACCTCGGTCCCGTTAGACAGGGACTGAGTAATCAGGCATATTTCCCTTCAGTTCGGAAAATAAATAAAAAACTAGAATAACAGTGAGCACCTCTTAAGGGGCTCGCTACTCAGTTGCATCCCATTATACCAGTACATATTCGAGGATACCCACCACACCATCCATCGGTGGCAATTGGCCACCTTGCATTTTTAGCGGAGAAGAACATGCAGTCTGCATGGCGGTTACCGTAGTAATTCCCTACCAAGGGCGTGTTTGCATACCAGTAAGATGCACAATTGGTAGCTGTTGCTGTCCACCAGCCAAACTTGTATACCTAGAAGACAGCTACATACATAGGTACCTAACGTATATATACATACCCCCAGGGAACCAAATGTGAAAACACCTCTGCTTCACCACATTGCAATTAGAAATTCGATGATCTATGTGTTGATAGGTGAACTTATGAAGCTGGCAAAGCAGGTAGGTAGAAAGCTCTACCGTGTAGTGAAAAAGAAGCTTCTCACCAGTTCGGATAGCCCCTAAATATGGAAAGGAGCATTTTATTTTCACTGCAAGTATATTATCCATTTGAGATACCTTGTTGAGTTTAGAACCGAAGTAGTCGAAACTTGGATATTATGCACTGCGGGTCTTACTCTTCATGTAGCACTTCGATGTAAGAGCGGAGCCTGAGAACCCATTCATGTCTTGAGCACAGAAATCATCATGCAACACTGCATTAATTAGTTAGAGCAAAACAAATCATTCGACTAGAGAGCCCTCTTGACATGACGATATTTGTGATGTCAGTATATGCAATGTCAAATCAAATAAAAGCGAATCAGAACTTGCATTGGGGGTATATAGTGCTGCTACAAAGTTTCATACACGCTCGCCCTGTAGCTATTCCGCCTTGCCCGCCGCCATCTTCTATAGATCCTTGTGATCACAAGCCCATGGAAGAATCCCATAGGATGCCCATGCGCAGCGAGATACAAGAGTTAAGCAAACAGCCAAACTGACAAAACTAACAAAAAGCAAACTTGCTCGCTTCGCCTATGCACATGTCGTTATGCTTGGTTCAAAACCACGTCCAGTACACCCATTTATGTACCTTCCAGCTGACTTATTACAGTTTTCAGCTCTTGAAAACTTTGGCCGAGGATTTACTCCTCATCATCATCGGGAGTGTCCCAGTCGTCTCCTGTCTCCGCCCATCCGCAGCCCCAACGTCTGCCGCCAGATTCACCGCCCGTGCGGAGGTCTGCAGCTTGCTCCCGGTCCTCACTCCAGCATCTTATTAAATAATCATCACCCACGCTGACGAGTTTCCCTTCGTTTGTCCACGTGACAGAGCCTACTTCGCGTTCATGCCCACGCACCAATGGGGTGCCCATACGGATGATAGGAATATCATCTTTCGGACGTACAGAGAGACTCGTTGAGCTATTAGTGCGGAATAGTGGTCGTCTGACGCCAGACGCGTCTCTCTTAGTGCTTGTAGGGCCTGCTGTTGCGGCAATCGTCGAGTTATCGAGGCTCATGTTGCTCATCATGCCTGAGAGCTCATCCTGGAAATATCGCTCCTGCGTCGGGAACAGGACTGGACAGCTGTCATTGCTGCCGACGGCGAGAAGCTCACTCCTGCCATCTTTGGCAGGCCGGACTGCGCACTTGATGTAGAAGCTGGTAGCGTGAAATGAAGGATGACGGAACCCATACAATGGACCAAGGCCCTGTTGTGTGACAGCATTATGTCTTCGCCTAGGTGGCTCTCCGTTTCGGCAAGAGAGTTCTGGTGCGTGACCTAAGATCAAGTGGGCTGTTGAGTATGCGTAGACAGTGTTGTCTTTGCATAATGCGTACAACCTAGAGGCATCTGTACCAAGTGAGAGAGAGGAGATACCAAACGGTCGCCAGTGGTCGTGAGATCCCGGAGGAGCTGTTACTGATAGGGCTGAGGGTACTTTATTACGTGATGAGTGAATAGATCGGATATCCCATAGCTTGATGGACGCATCTGCCTCGCATGCCGTGAGTAAGAGATGCTCTTGTCCTGCGGGCATGAACTGTAGTGTAGTTACAGACACATCGTTCGAACGGCTAGGCATTTCACGACGAGAAGGAGTATCGCCTGGACCAATTGATGCAGATTGGCGAATTTGGCGAGATGTACGTGCATGTGCGTGGTAGAAGCTGTTAATAGTACAGCCGCGTTTTGGAGGGGGTAGGCGGTATGATAAATTTGTGCTCCTGTCGTCTGAGGTTTGGAAATCCTGTACTGGACGGCTGCACCGCAAATCCCAAATCTGGACACTGCCATCACGTGAGGAGGTGGCTAGAACACTGCTGTTTGATTGACCTGGCTGGAATCGGATCTGTTTGAGCGAAGCTGTGTGCTGCCCAAGGTAAGCGACAGGTGATTGAGTCATCATATCAATGACCTGTCCAGTCTGATCTCCAGATGCAGTTGCAAGCAGATAATCATCATCAGAGAAGTGGAGATCAATAACGGCATTGGTGTGTGCTGTGAATGTCATGTAGATACTGCTAAAAGGGTCGGATGAATTGCTCGAGGAATCCAATAGCCGTACACGGCCTTCTTCATCTCCAATTGCGGTAATGCCGCTTCTATGACAAGTAGCTGTACAGAAGGGAATGCATTGTCCAGGTCCCTCGTGGCTAATACAGGTATGAACATCGTCCGGACGAGTATAGAAGTTGGCAGTATCGATTCTCCAGTCAGCAGCGGGGAATGACATATAGGAACGTCCAGCCCGTGGGAGACCTCCAAGTTCTCTCTGTGCAAGCTGGCCAGCTAAACCACGGCTCGGTAAGGAAATCAGCGGCTTCGGTGGATATGATGACAGCAGCAGCTCCTCATCACTGTATTCATCATCTACATCGCATAGTTCCTGGCTGGAACTGAGAGATTGAATGGGGCTTAGAAGACCTGCTTCCAAGCCATAAGATAGACTAGTTGGCAAGAGTCGGATCGGTGAGGATTCTGGGGTGTGCTGAATCTTCCTTCGTTTGGGGACTTGGTAGGACTGAAGCATCAGATCCTCATCCTCGGGTTCTTCTTCGAAGACAGGTCTTAGTGGACTGGATGGAGCAGGAGTCTGATATCTCTGATTTATGGTTGGTGCCCCGAGGTCTCGAAGTGCTTTGCGTGCTGGACTGAGCTGGGAAGGGACTCGTGAGCGAGGCGTGAAGAATCGTTTGAATTTTCTCGGTGTGATTGACGGGTCTTTTCGCTCCTTTCCACTTCGCTGCCGGGGTGGCGAAAGAAGTCTGGAGTTTTCGTCAGGTACTGGTGAACTCATGTTGTTGTTGCTAATCTCAGCTCTTTCTATGTTTTTTTTGTTCTTCTCCTATTGCCAGACAGCCAGAGAACCAGATAGTCAAACAGTAAAAGAGTGAGACATCCAACGGTGCGCCAATATATACCACCAGGGGCTTCAAGCAGCAGAGCAACCGCCTCAGATTTCAAGAATGGTTTGACGATACCATGAAGAGAGTCCCAACAATGGAGTAGTGAAGTACAAAATGAGTTTAATGGTACCAATTATACATTAGGAGTGGCGGGGAAAAGGTAGGAGATCTGAGGCGGGTCACTCTGAGCTTGTAATTTAAGAGGTAGGTACAGGTAGATATTGAAGTGGAAGTGGAAGTGGAAGTACCTAGGTAGGTAGGTAATAAAAAGCGTGGCACTGAACACGCCGCGAAAAGACGCGAACCACTTTACACGAACATCCCTGACCGTCCAATCAGCTGCTGTAATTCTGAAGCTATGACGTTGAACAGAGGAGCTCTAGCACTGTGCTCTAGTAGCTTTGTCGCGAACATGGGTTGTTAGTGCCGCAACGCCCATACCAGCTGCAGATTGGCTTTCGACAGGGGTCCTTCTTATCGATAACCAGAAGTCTGGGAAATTTTAACCTCGTCGCTACTTCATTCAACCTGCCACCTCAAGCTGGTTATAATACATTTACTTACCCCCCCAACATCGTTCGTTCGGAATTGTGCATTCCACAATACAAGCAGGGGGCTTCTTTTCTTGCGCTATCTCTGTGCTCCTGAGACTGTCCCTCCTTCACCCATTGTCATGGGTTTCCAAAAGAAAACCGGCAAAGGCCGACTTGATAAGTACTATCGGTTAGCTAAAGAAAAAGGTTACCGAGCTCGAGCAGCATTCAAGTTGCTACAACTTAACAAGAAATATGGCTTTCTACAAAACAGTAAAGTTGTCATCGATCTCTGTGCTGCTCCCGGATCATGGTGTCAGGTAGCCGTGGAAGCTATGCCCCGAGGCAGCCTCATTGTTGGTGTTGATCTGTCGCCTATCAAACCTATTCCTGGTGTTATTTCTTTCCAATCTGATATCACCTCCGATAAGTGCCGAGCCGAACTCCGTAGGCATTTAAAGACATGGAAGGCCGATACTGTACTTCATGACGGTGCTCCCAACGTTGGAACAGCCTGGATTCAAGACTCATTTAATCAGGCAGAGTTGACACTTCAATCTCTGAAACTTGCCTGCGAATTCTTGGTTGAGGGTGGAACATTTTGTACCAAGGTCTTTCGCTCGGCGCAATATAACCAGCTACTATGGATTTTCGGACAACTCTTCGACAAGGTCGACGCAACGAAGCCGCCTTCGTCCAGGAATGTTAGTGCTGAGATTTTCTGCGTGTGCCGCGGATTTAAAGCACCCAAACATATCGACCCTCGATTTCTTGATCCACGTACGGCATTTGCCGATCTTAAAGAAACCGCCAACACAGATGAGGCTCGCGTATACAAACCCGAAGTGAAAAAGCGCAAGCGAGGAGGTTACGAAGAAGGCGATTACACTCTATACAAAGAGGTATTGGCATCCGAATTCGTAGAAAGCATTGATCCGATTGCGATATTGGCGAACACCAACCGCCTTATATTGGAGACCCTCGAGCCATCCCTATCACTCGCTGCCCTCAATAAAATGCCCGCCACGACGGTTGAAATCAGACAATACTGCTCGGATCTGAAGGTGCTAGGCAGAACAGAATTCAAGAAACTTCTGAAGTGGAGAATCTTGGCTCGTGAGGCCTTTGGGCTCCCTACGAAGAAGACATCGAAGCCTACTACCGATGTCGAAGAAGTTGCAGAAGTTGAATCAATGGATGAGGAATTGAAAATTCAGGAAGAGTTACAGGCCATGAAAGACAAGGACTCTGCCAAGAGGAAAAGAGAGAAGAGAAAAGAAAACGAAAGGAAAACTAAGGAGATTCGAAGGCTTCAGATGCACATGACAGCCCCTATGGACATCGGTATCGAAAGTGCTAGTGGGCAAGAGGGGATGTTCCAACTCAAGACTCTCGAAAAAGATAAAGTAATTAGCAAAGTTGCCAAAGGCCGTATGGCCATCGTAACTGAACGGCAAAAGAAAGATCAAGATAGCGGTATTGGATCATCTGGTGAGACGGATGACGAGTCTGACGATTTGAACGACGCCCTCGAGCGTGAGCTCGACCAGCACTGGGATGCATTCCAAGAAAGGCGAGCAAAGTACGAAGCTAGACTGAAACGCCGGAAGCAGGAGGAGGATGGGGAGTGGGGAGGTGTATCAGGCGACGAGCAGGAATCTAGTGATGAAGATATCGTGGAAGAAAGCGACGATTCGGATGACGAGGAGGATGAAGACGATGAAGTACCCCAGCGATTACTCACCGATCTTGACAGTACGGCAGAGGATCCAGGCCTCTCGAAGCGTGCCACCAAGTTCTTTAAGCAGGATATTTTCAAAGATATACCGGGTCTCGAACCATCCGACTCAGAGTCTGCAGTAGACGAAGACGAAGAGATGACAGACGCACCAGCAACAAACAATTCGGAGATGAAAGTTACACCCCCCGAAAAGAGCTCCAAGACGGGTTCAAAACGCACCGCAAAAGAGAAATTATCAGTCGAGGATGATAAGAATGAAGCCGGAGACGAAAACCAAGAGGCTGATGACTGGGAAAATGCCCATCGTCGTTCAGATGGTCGACCTAGTGAGTAGTGGTTCAACTGTAGCATATTTTCACTACTAACTAGAACAGATATCGACATAATAACAGCTGAAGCCATGATGTTGGCGCACCAGCTGGCGACCGGGCAGAAAACCACACACGACTTAATCGATGAGAACTTCGACAAGTATGCTTTCCGAGATCGCGATGGCCTCCCTGATTGGTTCATCGACGACGAAAGCAAGCACGACAAGAAGCAGAAGCCGATCACGAAAGAGGCAGCGCAGGCAATCAAAGAGAAAACAAGAGCTCTGAACGCCAGACCTATCAAGAAAGTAAGATATCTTTCAATGTAGCGCGATACTTCTATGAATTCGAAGCTGACTATTTCTTTTTAGGTGAGGGAAGCGCAAGCGAGGAAGAAGTTTAAGGCCGCCCAGAGACTGGAAAAGCTAAAGAAGAAGTCGGACCTCTTAGCTAATGAAGAAGGCATGACTGAGAAGGAGAAGGCTGAAAGTATAGCTAAGTTGATAGGCAAGGCCAAGAAAAAGGCGCCCAAACGTTCGGTGAAGGTGGTTGTCGCCAGGGGTGCAAATCGCGGCATCCAAGGTCGACCCAAGGTAAGCACCCTAGAATCCCTTACGATTTACCTCAAGGCAATGCCTGCCCCCTTGAGGGCTTCTTTTTTCCTGTTACGATTTCGTATCACTGGAATCGAGGCTTTCACGTTGCATAACAGTTACTAATGTGCTGGTTTTTAGGGTGTCAAGGGTCGCTATAAGATCGTGGATTCTCGAATGAAGAAAGAAATGAGAGCACTAAAGAGAATAGCGAAGCGGAAGAAGTGAGGAAAGTTGGCCTAGACTTGGTTGGTATCTCAAGTAGATCACTACGAATAATACATAACATGTACTAAGAGCTCCTCTGCAGAGATCGCCATGATTGTGATTTTCCTCGTAAATATGTAGAAATCGGGTAGACTTGCGGTGACTAGTTATCTCTCTAGATTAGACCGCGTAATTGTGTACGAATTACTTCTTCATGTCTTACTATTGAGAAGCAAATATTGATTAAATAATTAGCACATATATTGCAATCTCATATCATGATTCCCCAAGCTGATGAGGTAGTAACCCTTAGTGCAATTTTTTAAGAGCCATTTATTTCTATATACGAGTGCCCACGCACACATCCCTCACATAATTAAACCTCCTCATCGCTTCCCGGCACCGACCTTCCGCCTGCTTTTGCCTAGGCGGGCGGTCTTGGGCGTCTTGCCCTTGGGGGCGCCGCCCTTCATGCGCTTGGCGCTGAAGCCGCTGAGGTCGGCAGAGCTGGTGGCGTCGCCCGACTTGGAGTACTTCTTCTTGCCGCCGAAGCCGAACTTCTCGTTCTTCTTCTGCCGCTTGGCGCCCGGCCCGCCAGCGCCTCGCTCGCCTCGTTCGCCGCCGCGGCCCTTCTTGTATTTGTCCAGCTCGTTGTCGACACCCACGTCGAAGAGGTCTGCCTCGTGCGTGCCGAGGTCGCCGCTGCCTGTTTCTGTTCGTTCTGTTGAAAGGGGGGAATATTAGTAAGGAGAGGGAACGGAGGTGCTTGCTGTGCTTATAAATAGAGAGGAAAGTGGGTAGAATAGACAAGACAGAAAGTGCGCCACTCGAGACCAGAAAACACGCCCATTTATAAATAAATTCTCAGAAGTCAAAAAGAGAGAGAGAGAGAGAGAGGTGGCAAGATACTTACTCCGCTTAAGGGTCTTGATCTTGTCAAGCGTCTCCCGCTTCGCCTTCTGGCGCTCCTGGAGCTTGGCGACCTGGACCTGCTTGCCGAACTTCTTGAGGTCACGCAGCTTGCGGGCCTCGGCCGAGGCCTTCTTAGCGGAGGCCTCCTCGACGAGCTTGGCCTTGACCTGCGCCATGTGGCCGTCGTCTTTCACCATCTCGGCGAAGTAGTCGGTGGGGCGCGAGAAGGGCACGCCGGCGGAGCGGAGCAGGGCGCGGCCGCGCTTGGCGGCGTCGAGGGCCTGCGCGTAGAAGGCCAGCTCCCGCTTGATGTCGTCCATCAGGTCCTCGCCGATCGCGTCCGCCGTGGGCTCGGCGCTCGCGAGGCTCTGGTGCGACGCGAAGGGCGCGCTGTCGTCGGTCGCGATGGCGATGCGCTTGAGGGTGTTTAGGAGGCCTGTGGTGTTGTTGATGCTGATGCGCGTGCGGGGGACGAGGTCTTCTCGCTCCTCGTCGGGTATGTCTGCCCAGTCGATCTCCTCGTCCTCCTCATCCTCTTCGTCTTCGTCTTCGTCCTCTTCTTCATCCTCCGCCTCTACTACAGCCGTCTTCTTCTTGTTAGCCGGAGATTTAGGAGCTGTATCGTCGGGCTTTGTCTGTTTAGGTTTCTTCGGCCGTACTATCTTCTCCTCGAAGTCGACGGACGAGTCGTCGCTGCTCTCGTCTAGTGCTGCTAGATCGACCGCGAGCTCGTCTTCCTCGTCGTCGCTTTCGTCTTTATCGCTGTTGTCGGCCTCTTCTTCCTCGGCTACAAGTGCACCGCCTTCTGTATCCTCATCATCGTCTTCCTCCTCGGCATCCTCATCCACATCGCTGTCGTCCTTAGGGATCTTTTTTGCCCCTCCACGGGCGGCTGTTCGCTTTGCCTTCCCTTTTGCTAGATCTTTAAGCCGCCTCTTTTCTTTCAGCTTCTTGATGTCAACTCCCTTCTCTGCCTTTAAAGCAGTCTTAAGATTGCTTTTACCCATTGTTGTGTTTGGTATTATGGGCAATTGCAAAGAGGTCGAGAGTTGGGAGAAGGTCCTACAACACTTCACTGTAAGGTCACTGGGAACTTTTTTCTGCTCCAAGCTGCGATAACAATACAAGAGACCCATTTTTTGGCGTCCGATAAGCAAGGAAATCCATCATTCAGCCTAGACCCGCTTTTATATTCCAACCATGTTGTTCTAACAAGCTAAGATAAGACCAACCAACTTCACGATTACAGGAGCTAATGCATTCATATAGATACTTCATATACTTTTTAACCCAACTTCTACCTGTGAATGATGGGTACAATATTATTCCTCCCACCCCTAAACTAAGTGGGGGCTTAATATGTTATCACAGCTCATTTTGAGAAACAAGCGTACATGTCAAACTGAGACCATTTCTCTACCGACGCCCCTAATGTTAACCAATTATGTACATACAATGCTCCAAACGGCAATACGCTACGCGATGCATATAAGGACAACCATCTATACAAACTATCCCCTCATTTTTATTTTATTTTATTCCTTTTCACCTTTCACGTGTGTTTCCTGTTCAAAAGCCCGGTGCCAACGATCTTCGCCTTGTCGAACGTGTTCTTCACGCCACCGGTGAAGAACGACGACCGCTGCGACTTCAGCACCGGCCGCTCGCTCTCCCACGTCTCCTGTGCATTGGAGAGCTGCTGCTGTTGCTGCTGCTGCTGCTGCTGCTGCTGTAGTTGCTGCTGTTGCGCAGTTTGCAGACTCGCATAGTAGCTTTTGTATTTCTCGTCGTAGTCTTGGTGGTACCCCTGTATCTGCTCGGCCGCGTAGAGGCTTTGCTGCGCCTGCTGCTGTTGTTGCGTCTGCTGTTGTTGGTAGACGTTTGGACGGTAGGCTGTGTACGTCTGTTGTTGGCCGGCGTAGTTCGTCTCGGGCCTTCCGTATTGCCCGCCGTCATACAGCGATGGGGCCTGGTATTGTGCTGGTTGCTGAGCATAGCTTGTCGCTGCCGCAGGAGCAGCCTGTGAGGGTTGGCTGGGCTGATACGATTGCCTATATGCCCCTTGGTATGGCGCCAAGGACGCTGGCACCTGATCCTGCGTGTTCGAGGACGACGCGGGTACAGGGGCATTACGCTGGTAATGATGCTGTGTCCCCTCCTGGCTCGGATGGTATGCGGCAACCGACGGGCGAGCATCATAATCGGCGCTTGTGGGCGGTGGCTGATAGCTAGCGTCCATCGTTTTCGGTGAGGGCGTCTGGCTCTGGCGGGATAGCGGCGCAGGCTTTCTCTTAATGAAACTCTGGGCGGGAAGTTCGGCAGCTGCTGGGAATGATTCGCTTGGGATGGCGGGAGAGCTCCCTCCTGAAAGCTCTGCTACGTGTTGCTCCTGCATACCCCATGACGGAGTCAGGTCACGGCCGTCTGAGGGTGTATCTTCTTCCTCTCTGCCGTGATGTTGATTAAATAGTGAGAGCTGGTTCCCTAACGCAGACTTAAGCTGTTCTGACAGTTGGGTGACAGCATCCGGGCTGTCTGGAGTGTCTTGGTCCGCGGATTCGTCATCCACCTCATTCCTATCCTCGTTTACTGACGCAGCATCGGTGGCATCGTCGTCAGTCGGGACCTCAGTAGCGGCTTCACTTTGGAAGTCATCTCCTCCCCTGGCCGGTTCCTCATTTTGGTCCTCTTCATTGTCAGAGCCTTCTGAATCGTGCTGACCATTTCCATCGTTATATTCCTCTGGGGCTTCATAAAAACCCCCCGGCCTCGAGTCTTCCGTAGTATACTGCTGGCTGTTGATGTCGCGTACCGAGAAGTCCGAAGACACGACGTCGGTTATGGGGTTTGCCTCAGTTCGCTCATTCCCTTCATAATTTGGGCTGCTGCTAACGCCATTAGGACCGTTCATGCTTCTATCTCTAGAAACTCCGTAAGTATTACCATTTGCATTGTCGTGCTGGTCCATAGAGCTTGTTCCAGAGGTATGCATGTTTCTATTTCCTTCGGCGTGATTGAATTGCTGTGTTCTCTCCTGAGGTTCGTCGTCATAATTGAGACCTTGATCGTGACTCGTTGCAGAACGGATGACGCTGGTTACAACCGGATTTCCAGAATCTATTGACTTCTTCAGAGCCTCGAATATTGTTGAGACGTGATCGACTAACAACGTTAAACAATCCATGTTTTCTTCATCCAGCGCTGCCTTGAGCGCATTCCCACTCTCCGGGCTCGAGTGCATAATATCAGCACCGTTCGCGAGCAAACACTTCACGGCATCCTCATCGCCTCTAGCCGCGGCAGTGATAAGGGCAGTGTTGCCGTCATTGTCAGCCAGATTGATATCAGCCCCCGCAGCGAGGAGTTGTTCGACTGACGATACGGGCATGTAAGCAGCGGCGTTAATTAGCGGCGTTGACATGTCCGGACCCCCGAAGACGTCTATTTTGGGCTTTGCTTTGACGAGTAGTTCAAGAATATCTACCTCGGCGCCTCTAGACGCAGCGATAATCGGCGGCGAGCATTCCCCTGAACCGTGATTAGGATCTGCCCCAGACTCGAGCAGCAGTCGAACGATCTCTGTCTGCCCTGCTTCAGTAGCTCCCTGCAACGCAGTTCCCTCTTCAAAGTTCTCGTTTGTTGTGATTGCATTCACGTCGGCGCCTCTCTTGATAAGTACTTGAACAATTTCATAATGGCCCTGTGCTGCAGCGGCCTGGATTGCATAGCCCTCCGGGGCATTGACATTAGCACCGGCGTCTAAGAGCATCTCTACGATGTGTAAAGTGCCGTCAGAAGCCGCCGCTGTCAGTGCATTTCCATATCTTCAAAGGTTAGCTTGATTCAACCTGTAGATGATGGGTGTCAGGGGACCACTTACTCTTCACCCGTCGCATTTGGGTCTGCGTTGAATTTCTTTAGAAGTAGTTCCACTGTTGTGTCCTTTTCTCGATCTGTAGCATCATACAACGATTCCTTCAGCGTTTGAGCTGTTATCGACCCGTTTGCGTACTCCCAAGCCACATCAAGCATCTTGTCTTGTGGTTCTGAACAGGTGGAAACTTCGAGGAAAAGCCCATTGCAATCGAGACCGGTGCGGTTCTGGAGAAGTATTGTTACAGCATCCCAGTTCCATTCCTCGACGGCGACGTCGAGTGCCTTTTGGAAATAGGACCCGTCATGCTGGAATTCCAGCAGCTTGTTAATAACTTCTACCTTTCCTGCCTCTGCTGCCCCTACTAGCGCCTTCGAGAACTCTACCGCAGGGAGCTTGTCCGCATACTGCTGGATTAGGTACTCGAACATGGAGACGTCTGCCAGTTGCGCTGCTAGGGCAAGAGGCGAGTGAACATTCTCGTCTTCCGCCGTCAACGAGACACCATTCTCAACCAGCAACTCCACAGCAGCTCGATTTCCAGAGCAGATAGCGGCGTTGACCACAGGCCCGATGTCATTAGCGGAAGCGTTAGGGTTCGCTCCCCTCAAGACCAGCTTTTTCATCACCTCAACATGGCCCCCAAAGGCAGCCATGTGCAGCGGCGTCTGCTCTCCGATTTCGATCGCGTCGTCGATGGGCGCGCCCCGGTTCAGCAGTTCTTCGACAATCTTGGAACGCCCAAAGATAGCGGCGAAGTGCAGAGGCGTGTTCACCAAGGAATCGCGGACTTTGATCTCGGACTTCTCGGGGTCGCCGTTGCGTATAAGCGCTACGACGAGCTGTCTGAAGCCCACCGAGGCGGCAACGTGTAGACCTGTAAGTGTTGTCTCGTCGAAATCCTCGAAGGTAGGCATCAATCCGCAATATTCTTCGAGCCACTTGCGACGAATAAATGAATCGGGTTTCCAAAAGTCCACCTCTAAGCTTAAGTCTTCAGCAATTTCTTTTGTTGCTTTAGAGGCATGTCTTAACCAATATTTGGTCATGTAAGGCAAGGCTACGTAGTTGATGACGGTACCCTCTTCCTCCTCTTCATCCTCGTCCTCATCATCGTCGTCGTTGTCGTCGTCGTCGTCATCATCTTCCTCGTCTTCGCTACCTTCCTCTTCGTCCTCGTTGTCATCTTCTCCGTTATTCTCTTCATCATTCTCTTTCCCATCTTGGTCGGTTGTTTGTTCTGCAGCATTCTCGGTCTCCTTAGGTGGTTCAGGTGGCAATTTACCGTAGCACTCCTTTAGGTGAGAAAAGGCGCGGTGAGTGAGCACTCCATGCTGCCACTTAATCTCTTCTTGTGAAAGCCCAAGCAGATCTTTGGAATTTTCGAGCAAGTGGCTCTTGACTACGTTATTCATAAAGCCGACCTTGTCGTCTTTCTTGGTCGCCAAGAGTGGCTTACACCTTTCTATCAACCCGTGAAGCTCGGTTTTCTCTTCCTCGGTCGAGCACAGCCCGGCAAGAACACCGAGCTCGGCCTCATCTGGGTCTTCGTATGTGAGGACAAGGGCACGGAGCATCTCCTTGATCTTTTCGGCTTCTTGCTCGTTTGATGTAAATATTTGTTGCCAAGATTTGTTGAGCAGGCTTTTCAGATCTTGAGGCATAGTTTCTAGGGCACGGCGCACGGGCAGATCGCTAGTTGTTGGTGGCAACTCCTGCAGTTGAACACACGTGATGTCAATCCACTGGGTATTCTGTGCTCGCTTTCCAATCAAGCTACTAGCAAAATATGCTAATGCCTTGTTGTACTTTTTCGCTTGCTCGAGCGTTGAGATTTTCTCTTTGGCATGCTTCCTTAGGGCAGTCTGCACTTGGTCCCCGTATTTCTCGTCCTCCAGGTCGACGAGTCGAACGCCATCGGCCTTCAGCGCTTGCTCCACGTTATGTGCCTCTCTGCTTGTTATGAACCACCTCGTATGGACACGTCTAGTATCGTCGTTGGTCTGATCTTGGACTTCGGCACTGAGGTAGTTCATCAGTTTGATCGTCGAGTCTGAATCTTCCGGCAGACAATGGATATTGTTCAAGATGAATATGGCCTTTCTGCCGACGAATTCGTCCGAGAGCATCTCCTGGAGTGTCTGCCATAGATTTTCAACAGCAACCTGTGCTTGCGACTTGCCCCTGTCGTTCCCCGTCTTCTTTATGTATTGCTTAGCGTAAGGCGCCAATGTCACTTGTTGATTAATCAACTGCCTAATGAGACTTTTCAGGACGTCTTCAGCAGTGTTATAGTCTGGAATCGTGTCGCAGAAGAAATAGGCAAGCAGGACGGGATTTTCTGCGTTGCTGACAACGCGGGTTTCGATTTCCTCTATGGCGGCCATGGACGCACTTGTCTTGCCTCTTCCCTCAGGACCACGAATCCATAGACAATCTCTATTTCGTGACTGCTCCGCCTCCTGTTCTGTTCGGCCTTCGGCTAACCATTGCTTGTACTCGACTTCTGCAGTTATCCACGATGATGGTGCAAAGGTCTGCCGGAGTGTTTGCCGCGTCTTTAGAACCTGCGCACCCTCGAGAGCCTCCATAATCTTGCTGATCATATCTCGGTCGATATCACGGACGGAGTTAAAGCGGTTCTTGACGGCGAGTTGGGCTCCGTGTATCATCTTCCTCAACGGATCTCGAACAAACTGACTCCATCTTGAATCTTTAGGTCCATCAAATTTGACCAGGTCACGATGATTAGCAGCAAGTCCGAATTCGTCAACACCGGGCAATGTCGCTGAGTCTCGGCTGACAAAATCAGCGTATTGCTTGGGAATAACCGATTTTGTCAGCCCAAAAAGAGCAGGCAGGCCGGCCATCTTCGAGAAATCTGTAGGCTTTTCCTCGTAGAAGCACAGAAGATCGATCCTTGGACTTATCTTCGCTACGAGACGCATGAACTCGTGCTTCAACTCGCGCAAGCCCTCGTCTCCTTCCTTCATCAGGTCAAGGAGCTTAGAGGACGTTGCTAAACCAATCTTCTCGGCTGCGTATGCGTACATGGCTGCTACCGAGGCTACAGGAGCACCGCCGAAAGGCGTTCCGAAGAATGCTGCTGCTGCGATCGCCTCAAACATAACCGGAAACTTATCTCGCCGTTGATCGGCAAGAATGATCGCCTTAGCTATCACTAGACCGCCCACTACAATATCACGAGTCAGTCATTGTCGTCCTAAGCGTGATCAGGGTGCACTGGAGAGGCATGTGAAGCTCCCAAGGCATAATACGATAATTAGAAAAAATGGTCATGAGGATCACTTACTACTGTGACCAATGAGAACGATAGGCCTTCGTTGACATTTCTGGAATTATCACATTAGTAAGGTGACGCCAAAACATGTTAGCGGGAAATGAATATTACCTCCCGCTCGCTCTGAAGACTTGTGAGAAGTCCCACTATAGAAAATCCGCGATGTTAGAAGTGACGGCTCATAGAAAAGATTGAATTTGGTCTACCACAAACGGATAAAGAGTTAGGGAGTGCTTACTAGCAATATTAGGCATGAATTGCTTCACTTTTAATGAGCCTGTCCATGCTGACTGGTACTTGTACAGAAGCACTCGCGACTTTGGGAAATCCCTGACAAGTGCTTCGGTTGTCCAGTTAAACTTGGTGGTTTCGGATTTCCAGCTCTCCTCTGGGTGAGCACCCAAGCCGGGTACAAGAACAATACTAGAGGCATCGGATTAGCATAATGGGATAGGTACTGCTGATAAGTTAGGAGCCTACTCTATCTCTGGCACTACATTCGGATTGTCGAGAGGATATAACTGCTTCATAGCCTGTTCGGCAACACTGTAGTTCTTTTTCTCCCTCGCCGGGCCAGAACCGGCCTTCCGCGTCGCGGAGCGCTGGAGAGACATGGTGATGCTGCACCTGTAAATGAGACCAAAGGTTCAGGCTTCGAGGAATCAGGTTGCACTTCTCATGAGGACATTATACATTGTTATGTACCCTCAAAGAACTAACATGGGTTGTATCTAACGCCCTAAACATCCTAACAGTATTGCCCACAGTACAATTAGTTACAGCATAAGACGCCAAGATCGTGTATGTGTATTACAAGTACGGCCCCCAAATTCGATTTTCGCTATGAAGTACCCATGCCACCGTGTATTTCTTCTCTCAGTCATGCGGTAACGGCTATATGTACACTAGTCCACCTACTGCACTGGAGATATTGAACCCTACTGGATTAGGTGCCTATTCTATGTTTACACAAGGCTAAAGAATTAGTCAGAGGTAGTGATTCGCTTTCTTAATTTCGCTAACTAGACGGCGTCAGATAGAAGTGGACCATCTGACTATAGACTATACTATGTAGAGCACCTCCACTCGGCATGCATTCTGTAACGCGTTAGTTGGGATCTTAGACCCAATCCTTCTTCAAGAACGAAGTCTTCTCAACTTTGGGAGGTAAGTCTAACCAGCATACACGAACAGTCTACTTTTACTTTCTACATATCAAACCTAAACACGTAGCTGTGGCGGAAAGCATAAAAACCTGTGACACATTCTCGCTGCTCTCTTTGGGTCTGCGGCAAATCACCACGCTAGAAAATTAGACGACACTGTCAGCAGCCACCGTCGAGTTAGTTTCATTAGCCAACTCCAAAAATAGGAGATGATGACCCCATCCAAATATCCAAATGCAGTAATCTATGGTCTGGGGGGCCTGGCAAGTTCCATCTCAGCCCTAAAAAGCGTGCCGGTGAATTACCAAATATGTAATAATACCTTCAAGTATACCTATCTAGTAGGCTATTGCACCATACGATAGGATGGATTGTATACTGTATGGACTTAAATATAGCTTTTATGATATCTATTACATATTGTGCTAGGATTCCGTTTCAGATACCTACCTAATACTCGCCTCGCTGACATTTGTTAACCATCGCAAAGCCTCCGGTCTCGACCGTGAATTACCAATTCCCTTTTCATTCATTTTTGCTGCCAAAGGATTCAACACTCTCTTCGATGGACGGGCTCCGTGCGCCATTTACTAGCCATGTGCTCGGGGAACCCAAAGAGCATCAGGATTTCACTCCTCATCTCCCCGCAGCCCACCGCACAAAAAAAGACCACATTGTCGTGCCGCAAACGGACGCGGACTTCTTAGGCGACGAACTCTTCGTCAGGAGGATAAATGCCGTACAAGACTGGCTATGGACATGTGGTCGTCCCATGCCGCCACGTCCGCTACATTATCAAGTCGTCATACGCAGAGAAATAATCGTTACGGAGAGCTCAGAGCTGCATCTCATATGGTCCAATAACCGCATCTTCGTGAAACCCTTACCCTCGTGGCTCCTAGATCCACTCTTTTGGGCCTCTCACATCTTGCAGGATGACGAACTTGCGCGGTGCGCACGAGGCTTCCTATTCTCGTACACGGCGCTGATCTCGTACGAGAGCGACTTTCGTCTGGCTCAGGAGAAGGGCTTGGTCCCATCCTCCCTCACGTGGGAGGGATGGAAGGGCGTAGTGAAGGAGGTGTTGCAGAACCACGACATGGCAATGGTGAATCCCCGATACTGGTACGGAGAGCTGCGCCTCGGCCGGCTGAACCTAGTCTACCGACTCAAAGGCTCCGTCTATCGCGGCTACTCCAAAGTCAACGGCCACTCATCCTACGCCGACCTCATCGCCGATAACGTCGCCGTGCTTGCGACAGTGCTGGGTTACGTGGTCATCATCCTGACGTCTCTCCAGGTAGGGTTGGGCGTCGACCAGCTGGTGGAGAACACAGCCTTCATCAATTTCAGCTACGGGTTCACGATATTCAGCATCATCGCGCCTCCGATAGCAGGCTTTGGGATTTTCCTGTTCATATTGGCGATATTCATCAGCAACTGGCTGGTGACAGACAAGTATGAGGCGCGGAGATTCAGGGAGATGGGAGTAGAGCCGTTCTGGAGAAACAAACCAAACAAAGCGCCAACAGCGTCATCGACGAAGCGCACTAATTCGAATTCGAATTCACACGGCGGGGTTTGATGATGTACTCACCAAGCGGCCGTTAGGTTTAAATTATACCCTCATTACCGATGTGGAGAGCCATACGGCCGGGTGTAAGAAGTGTCCAAATGTATCACTCCTAATCCAAAATTAAATATCTCCATAGCCTTACATTTGAAACACGTGTACAGGAAGATAGGTCGGACCAAAGGGTTTCGGTTGCCACATCGGCCCCATTTTCGCTGTCTTGTTAGTGTATAACGGGTATGACCATTTCGTCCAGTTCAGCTGTGGTGTATGAGCTGAGAGTCATATTCATTACTGAAGTCAAGGATCCCCTAAACCCTTTCTATCCGTTTACTAAGTTTACAACGTAATCATCTGCCTCTCTTAGTCCTATATACACTCGACTTACGGCACAGCGAGTGCGTAAAATATTAACTCTAACAATACCCACCAACTTCAAGAAGGGAGATTTGTTTGTTCCGTAAGATGGAGCAAGTAACGAGGGAGCAAAGGTACCCCTTTAGTTTCTCAAATGATCCACGAGTCGGAATAGTACGAAGGACAGTGTGCGAACCTTTATGATTAAAATGTTTATGATTAAAATCAATCAACAGATGAAGACTTTACGGCACCCATCTACTAAGCAAGCCTTCGCTTACCACAGAATAAGCAAACACAAGGCAATCACAAGATGAAAGCCCTCCATATGGGTAAACAGAGCCTCCCATAAAAGCTTCGTATAATTTACCGTTTTTTCCCTCGAGTCTCTAGACATCATCATCTTCTTCTTCAGATCCCAGTCATCGCCTAGAGAACTCCCTAGCGACTTCCTCGAAAATCCAACTCAATATTAGAATCCCTCCTTGCACTCCCAACCCACAATGCCCGTCCACGCTCCCTTGAAGCTCCTCGCCCTCCTCGCCCTATCCCTGTCCCCCCTCGCAGCAGCAGCGGCGGCGCCCAAAAGCCCTCTCGCCAAGCGCGATGACTTCACCTGGGCCCCCGGCTCCGTTCCCTTCGACAAGTGCGAGACAGAGGAGCACCACGCCGCCGACGGGCCTGACAGCGGAGCCCCCTTAGCAGACTGCCTAGCCATCGGCGACTGGGCGCGTGCGACACAGGGCGAGTGGGTCCTGCGATACACGGACGACATGTGGCGCCCGCTGCAGCGGGCCTCGAACGGCTCGTGCGAAGTCGTCGCCAAGACCACGCAGCAGACGACGGTCGGCAACGTGGACGTCGCCGACTTCATCGACTCCATCCGCAGCGAGCCCGGCCCCACCGTCGACATCATGGGGACGTTTGGGGCGTGCCAGGCCGGGGCGAATGTGGACTTTTGGCTGCGGCATAAGTAGTCTTGAATGATGTATAAGGGTTGGTGAGGATCGGGGTTTGGATCGGGCGTGTGGTTTCCTTGCTAGGATATGTATGATAGACACCTATGAAGACTTCAAGAGTCGTAGGCTCATATGCATCATCGCTCCTGTCCTGTACGATTACCTACAGCTCGTTACATTAACTATCAAGTTTTGAGTGCATGTAAAGAAAAAAAAAGCATATATGTCTAGGACTGCTTCAAATGCTTTTGCTGTCGCTGACTTTGATGACTTATCTTCGCTAGGACCCTGCGCTCTACCCTTCATATGCGTTACATTGCAAAGAGTAATAGGTGATTGGCTTTCCATGACCTTGGAAGTGTTCATAAATCTACCCTCCGGAATATTTGCGACGAGTATGTAAGAGAACAGTAATATGGCCGCCGGAGGGAGAAAGTCGGTGAGTCCGTACAGTATTTACAAGAGATCGTGGCGAAAAGGTGGCTTGGAAGGCTAAATTCGGGACTGCCTACTCAGGCAAGCGTAAGCAGAGCTGAGGACAAACAAGAAATCCAGACCTTGAGAGTAATATTTAAAACTTCTAAATATAGTGATTCTACAAAATAAGAAAGTATGAATGAATAAGAGTTTATCAAAATTATCTTTTCCTACTATATATTTTCAAGTCATGGTATTAAAGTAATAAGTTTGAGGGTGTGACGTTTGCATGTGCCCTCGTAGCCAACATATAAAACATTAGGCAAGACGCAGCACAGAGTTATCCCCATCGTCTATTGACGAAAATCTATTATTCAAGTACTAAATTCACATGGATCTAGCATTCTAGTATGCCTGCATTGACGGTATATTTAGAAGCAATAAATTGTATATTGTAATGAAGTTATTCGGCGCGGCACTTTTCATCTGTAGGCACACTACTCGTGCATATGAGTTGTTATATCCATGAAATTGAAAATGGTTCTATCAAGTCGGATTTTTAGAACCGACTGTATGGCAGCCTGTAATCATGTTAGTGCAAGATCAAGAATTGCGATAACGCTCAGTCTAGGTCAACTTACCACTTGCCCCTAAGTGTAATATTCACCCAACTATTTATCCGTTAGATTGGTCTCATCTCATTAACATCACTAGCCAATTACGTACGTAACACCATCGCCATCTACCTCTTTCTCAACCTTCGAAGAGAACGCAATAGCGCTCATGATGCCGTCGCCAAATTTCTCGTTCAGGATAGCCTTGAATGCGTATCCGTAGTTTTGCACGACCTCGTAGAGTCGGTAGATGAGGGGTTCCACAGGGGGCATCGGTCCGGCGCGGCCACGGTCGGGAAAGCCTCCCATCGACGCCTCTAGAGTCGCTTTCGGTACGCCGAGTAGGTCTGACAACTTCTCGATGTCTTCAGGGGAGGCCTCAGCCTGGCCGTAGAAGAGTGCAGCCACGGCGACTTCGCCGCGCCCGAGCACTTTAGCAATGGCCTCGAAGGTTAGCTTCTGGTTGGCTTTGGCTTCGAATAATGCCTTTGAATAGGCTGGTAGCCGGTCAACTAGAGATGACTGTGATGAATGTTAGTGAGGGCATGGGATGGGGATGACAATAGTTGCTCACGTCGAGAGTAGCGACACGATTAGCCATCTTGATGATATATACTAATGAATATACTGCTCGATAAAAAGTAGGCTACTAGTTGCTCGGATTGGCGAGTGTGCGTGTTGGTGATCTACTTGGTTGATTGCAATCTGGAAGCTGGAGTTTATATATTATCTTCTTTGAGGAAGTATTATCAACAGCTGCTCATCAAAGCGACGTCATTCAAACAAAACTACTGTCTACAGTAGAGTCTTAGTCCGTTGACCGAAGGAACCCCGCGCGAGAGCGGCAACTAGCCATGCGGAGAAAAACCGGCAACTCGGCTTCGCAGCAGTTAAAGCCATTTTCTAAGTATTTGAGTAAACAACCCGCGGAGATGCTTCACGGTATCTAAGAACTCTCATAAGCAATGTTTGAGATTTTTCTTCTCGCGGGTATCGAGGTGAGTATGTGAAGACTTGACGCCTTACTCATCTATCCGATTTTCCGAAGCTTTAGTGGAAAACTACTTGAAGACGCTGGTAATGAGATTCTGGTCGGTATGTTTAGACGGCGTTTCAATCGGGCGTCTCCGGTGCTCTTACTTTGATGCAAAGGCCGGACTATCGATGTCGTGTGTAAGTGAGAGAAAACGCCTAGACTCCCCCAGAGAGCTTCTGGGTAGGGATTCCGGCAAGGCTTGAGCTCCTATGTGTTGAAGCAATTAAAATAGGAGGCACCTAATCCCAATCCCTCTCTCCCCCTCCCTTAGGAACATGCGCTTAAGTAAGTATTAGGTATAACAAATTATTTACTGAACCGAAGCCGGGGACACTGGTCTCTCTAGACTAGGCTAGGTCAGGGTTGGAAATTAGTTCTTTAGTATTTAGTATTAGTATTAGTATACTAATACTAAGCTAGTATAGTTAGTATTAGTACAGCGAAAAAAAAATTAGTTTAGTTTAGTTTAGTATAGAAAAAAATTAGTAAGTTTAGTTTAGTATGCTAGTATACTAATATACTAATACTAAAAAATATTTTCAAAAAAAAGTCCACACTAAACCTATTTAGGTAAGTAACATAGCCGCACTAACCTAATATGGTCAGCGGGGGTGGCCGATTTTTTGTCGCTTTGCCAAAATAATTTACCCCCCTCGGCACCTCCCTGCAACCCCCCTGCAACCCCCCTGCACGCCCCTTGTAAACTCCACTATTTTTAGTATTTAGTATTAGTATTAGTATACTAATACTAACTTAGTATAGTTAGTATTAGTATGGGATAAAATTAGTTAGTTAGTATTAGTACAAGATAGAATTAGTTAGTATTAGTATGGCCTTATACTAAACTAAACTAACTAATTTCCAACCCTGGGCTAGGTACCTGTCAAAGACGGCGTTTAGGTAATCAGTGATGCAAGAAGATCTTATCAGCTCTGCGCTAGGCTGAATATGGCTTAATTAATGGCGCGCTATTCTACGTATATGTATGCTATGAGGGGCACAGAGCTGTCCCTCACTAAGCAACCACCAAGAGCTGACGCCACTCATCTACCTACCTAGGTATTCGCTGCCTTCACATAAGAAGTAGGTAGGTAGCAATTCAGAAAGGAATAATACTCGAGCTTCTTCTCACAACTTTAATTCTAGAGATTCTTCGACAGTGAGAAAAAAAAAAGGCAAAGAAGTTAAATATGATTGTAACTTGTCAATAACAACTTCTCCTCTACTTGTATATAGAAACAACACTCATCGGTGTGTCACGCTGATCATCTACCTCGTCTGGGTTATATCAATCAAGCATGAGTGATAATGGTATCCATGCTCATGCTCCGTCGCATGACGGAAGCCGTGGCATTGAGAACAACAGACATGTCCACTACGAAGTTGATACCCATTCCCTCGCAAGCGATGATGACATGAGAGAACTTGAAGTACGTCGATGTTGCCAAGACTACCTACCTAAGGTACCTAAAGCCAGAGAAGAAGGGAAGTAACCTAACGATACTCGCTAGGTCACCTTCGACCCTACAAGTCCGTATCGAAGAAAGAGTTCCCTCGTCCCCAGCGACCATGCCTACCCGCATAATTCACATCAACATCTGAAGAAACCCTTCTCTTCCGACTGCCTGGTCCATCAACTCCTCGAATCCCACAAGCTCGGTGGCCTCACTCTCCACTCTCCCGAAAAGCACGAAGATGTCTCCAACGAGCTCGGTCTAAATTCCTACGTCGAGCCTAAGGGGAACAGCGAAAGGAGGAGCAAGGAATCGGGGAGGATATCCCTCATAGAGTCCGAGAGCGACGATAGTTCGGCATCTGGACAGATCGACGAGAAATCATGGAAGACCGAGGTCACGAAAAGCAGGTCCGAGCTGGACCTAGCCGGGCAGGAACACGAAACCATCCATAGCCGACTTCTCACGAAGAAGCAGCTCACAGAAATGGCTTGGGGTGTGAGGGAGCTGAGTAGACGATTGGGCATGGTGCGCCTAAAATTCAAGGTCGAGAACATCTTTCTCTTAACAAAAGTCTACGACGAGGACCTGATACCGAAAACGAGAGAGTTGGCTAAGTGGTTGCTAAGTAAAGATAGAGACGTGCGGTATATTGTCTATATCCAAGATACATTTAAAGAAAATAAATCCTTTGATATGCCGGGGCTGATAGAGGAGCTTCGGTCGGAGTATATTGAGGCTGGAGAGTTGGACGAGGATGCGCCTGTCGAGGCAATGAACCGACGGATACGCTTTTGGACCGAAGACATGTGTCGGAGGAGACCACATACTTTTGATTTCATCATCACCCTCGGAGGTGACGGGACAGTTCTATACGCAAGTTGGCTATTCCAGAGGATAGTGCCCCCTGTGTTAAGTTTCGCGCTCGGAAGTTTGGGGTTCCTTACCAAGTTTGACTTCAATGAGTATCGACAGTCTCTAAATACAGCCTTCACAGCTGGCGTCACCGTAAGCTTACGACTACGGTTCGAAGGCACGGTTATGCGAAGCCAGGATAGAAAGAAGTATCTGGAATTGGACCAAGAAATCGACGGCACCGGCCTATCTCTAAAGCGCGATTTGGTGGAAGAGCTGATTGGCGAGGAAAAAGACGACGAGCACACTCATAAGCCCGATGGCACTTATGAGATCCTCAATGAGATAGTGGTGGACCGGGGGCCAAATCCCAGTAAGTCACAAACCGGCATTATCAAGACGGGCTTTGCTAACAAGGAGTAGCACTGGCGAACATAGAGGTCTTCGGGGACGACGAGCACTTCACCTCGGTGCTCGCGGACGGCGTCTGCGTGTCAACGCCCACGGGGTCGACGGCGTACAACCTCGCGGCGGGCGGCTCGCTCTGCCACCCGGAGAACCCCGTGATGCTCGTGACGGCCATCTGCGCGCACACGCTGTCGTTCCGGCCCATCATCCTACCCGACACCATCGTGCTACGCCTCGGTGTGCCCTACGACGCGCGCACCAGCAGCTGGGCCAGCTTCGACGGCCGCAGGCGCGTCGAGCTCCAGCCGGGGGACTACGTGACCATAAGCGCCAGCCGCTTCCCCTTCGCCAGTGTCCAGCCCCAGGGCCGCCGCAGCGAGGACTGGGTCAACAGCATCAGCGGCAAGCTGGGGTGGAACACGCGCCAGAAGCAGAAGAACGAGGGCTTCAAGAAGTGGGATTAGTAGGAGCCTGGTTGCTAAGAGAAAGAAACAAATGAACCTCGGCTCTAGCCACGTCAGGGGTAGACATCACGATTTCTAACCCCGATTTCGCGTGATGAGAGGCGCGCTGGAAGACAGCGCTGGCATTGGTTCCGAGCTTAGCCTCGGGACATTCTCCTTAAGGTTTGCCTGATACTCCTGTATGTGGCATGGAGAAAGCAATGATTTAAAATCACAGACCTAGGAGCTACTACCCCTTACGCGATAATACTGTATAAGTGACGTGGAGGTATATATCTGTAGTATAAGCCAAGCTCCCAGGACCGCGCTTATACCGCGCCAAGTTGACCTATTCCATTAGAGTCGGCAATATACTAGAAACCCTTAGCTCTTGCGTAATCCCCAAGACAACATGAAGCAACCAAGCCTTTCAATGCCTCCCGAACTTGGCACTACCTCTAGCAATTGTCCGCTTCTCCTGTGTACCCCTATATGTACAAGTGTCTCCCGCTCCGCTAGCACTTGCCATAGCCTTGTCGTGCACGCTTGGCAGGAGAAATCCTCCGAAGAGTAGGAGCCAAGAGGTGGCTAGTCGGTAGTCTAGATGTGATAAGGGAGACGGCTCAAATTTTGGGCCGGTAGCCAATACTTGGCAGGGGTTTCAAAATCCCGTTTTGAGGTTGAAACGTTCGGTACTTGTTGTTTATTGAGGCCTAGGTACTAGTCGAAATTAGGATTACGTAGCCTGACTATCTAAAGTTATCGTTTTGATCTATACTTGGGAATAAGTTTCTTAACATTCTATCGCACTGCGTGACTTAGGCTAGAAACTTGTACATATCAACCACCTAGGTATAGAGCATATCATAATGGATGCTCGTCGGTTAATGTCCATTAAGGCAATCAACCGCACTGCCTTCCCTGCTGTACGCGTACGCACGCAGATCCCCAGGACAGCAGCCCGTCTTAGAAGCATGCGAGAATACCAGGACGAGCACTGCGATGTGCGGCTGCTTCTCGCACATCATGCACGCGACCCAAGCTCCCCCACGCCCAGCCCGCATCTCGACGCGGCAGAGGAATTTTCCGATTCGGTTTCATCCTCCATGCGCTAGCGCGGTCATTCGCTGTTCGACTTGGCGGCGGCGATCAATCCAGCAGCATTGCGCATGCGGAGCTGTCGCTCATGCCTGGCATCTCGAGACGGCTTCGTTCCCAGCTCCTCACGAAACCTGGCAATATTAATAGTTGCTGCAGGTGGTCCTGGTCACTTGATATGCGATGTAGCGAGTATTGGTACCTATGTTTGTTTCGGTCTCAACCTCAAGCTAACGTAGCTGGTCGTGGTTCATTGTTTGTGCTCTACTATACTATAGACTATCTAGAAGTTCCGTCCATCCTTAAACCCCCTCCCCTCTTGAGCACCGGAAGCAACCAAATCGTGAAAAAAGGGTATGATTAGAGATATGTCGTTTTCACCCTCAGTACCGAACGCCAGCAGTGATGTACCCCAGAGTTTACTTGTATGCCCGGTTGCTCCCCTTTGGGAATCATTGGCACGACTCGTTGTATAAGTGATAATGAAGAGGACGAAGTTACCTTCGCCAAATGAGATGTTTGGGGTTTGTAAGTGACGTAGACAAAAGTTTGTTGGATATACCTCGTAGGTATAGTGATGGGAAGTCATTAACTATTATATACCCTTCACTCCGAGGCTACGACTTCTTGCTCGTCATCATCATCTGTTGTCTCTACGAAGGTCATTGTAACTCCTTCATCGGCTGGAATGTTGAGGTTGATAGCGTCAATAGCTTCGGAGCTATCTCGCTTCAAGAGAGCGGGTAGATCTAATGCGGGAAGGGACTTGACGGAGCGAGTCTCGAAATCAGGCGAACTCTGTATGGCTTTCAAGAGGATATAGTCAGTGTACCGCCCAGATGTGAGAGATATGTATTTGGATTCTTGCAACTCACCAGCGGGGATGCCTCGCTTCACATACATGCGAGTCACCCTGGACCGTCGGCGGGGTTGGGATGTTTCGTCACGCTTAGCCGCACCCTCAGTAGCGGCGCCAGCATTTACGCGGTTGTCAACGATAATACCAACGCCAGCGCCACCTTCACCGGTGCCGAGCTGGATAAGAGGACCCTTGGTCAGAGCAGCCTCAGCAAAGGTGAGTGCTCGGTCGAAGCCCGCAAGATCCCGTTTGACCTTTGATTGTTCGTCTCCCTCGCGAGGAGCGATTTCCTTGCCTAGGCCTTGAAGGGTGGAAATTTGCTGGGCTATAGAAAGTCAGCTTTGTGACATCCCCAAATAAGTAAAAGCTTCAAATTACCTTGCTCCTGTAGACCGGTATCAACAGCGGCTGGCGTGGCTTCCGTGGCCGGAACCACCGTCTCGCTCCCTTCCGCAGCTTTCGTGCTCTCCGCAGGAGTCGGGGTGGCGGGCACCTCTAGAGCTTGAACATCTTGGGCAGCACCGTTGGTAGCAGCATTATTGGCCGTCGCACTGGTTACCGCCGCGCCCTCCAAAGCGTTCAACAAGTTTGTCACATCTTGGCCTCCTCCAAATGAGATTTCACCATCACCGACTACTCTGTATGCGTATTAGCTATTGACCCTTGAGCTAGACTTTTGTTTCCGTTTATCAACTTACAAAGCTGGCGAATAAGCACCCAGATTGATGTTCAAGGGAAGTCCATTAACACTGGCCAAGAAGCTGGCAACAGCAATCATTCGATAGTGAACCATTTTGAAAGTTATTTCGGAGATTTCAAATTCGACGTAAGGACCGGTTTCTCGTGGAAGAAAATATAAAATAGTGTATAGTATAGGAATAACGACCAGCGACGACCAGCGAAAGAAAGGAAGACTATCTCTAGGATAGGTTCAAAGAGGAGACCGAAAATAGAAAGATTGAATTGAATACTTGAGCACAGCTGAAGAACAGAAACCAAAATTGGAGACCGACAACAGTCTTCATATATGGCAAAGGTTCAGCTAACTGCCAAAAGGAGACCAGCCTACCAAGCCGGGACTTCGATTTCCACGACAGCATAGAAACAACGCTTGGGACATGCCAAGGGCATATCTCATATTCTGGCCAAAAACACCCTTGACAAGGCGCGAAAGACAAGAGATCGCGTTGCTTGGCCCCTCGACCCGATCTAGTTGTTGCGACATGTTGATTGGCCAGATCAGAGGTAAACATGCTCGTGTACGTGATCGTCTCTACAAGTGCGTGGCTGCAAGGCCTTGGCTGAGGATGCCAAGTGCTGCCAATTCGTCAATGCGACGAAGAAAACAAAAGAGAGGCAATGAGATACAATGAGATATCTTGAACGCATGAGACATGTATCACACGCCGGAGTGGGTCAGTCTGTCTTGAGACTCGCCAAGCTGCTGCCAAGTTGGGCTTCTTAATAGTGTTGTGCACGCCCGCGCCAAGGTTGGAGGTGTTTTGCAGGGCTTCCATATGTTTGAACCACGGGTATCAGTCGTATTCAGGCAATAGGCATGACTCGCTGGAGGCATCAGTAACAAGACTAGGTTTCCATGATGAGGCTCCAAGCCAGCCTACGAGCTGAGCTGGTCGTCGCTCCTCGTCGCCTACATATCGGAGAAGAGTCCGTTCGTTTTGACCATGTCGTGATATAATTAATATTAGAAACCTATGAGCTATATTCAGCTGATAATCAGATAACTGTTACATGTAGATCACACTGCTGAACTTGCATGATGGAATCGGATGAATTCGGTGTATATAGTAGCTGTCTAGATGCTTGATTAGGTCGGCATCTATCTAGGAAGTGAATTAGATAGATATCCCAGGCGAGGCTAATGCCCGATATTCTCGGATAAGGCGATATCAGCTGGACATCAGCATGAGCCTAGATGTGAGCATCTCTTAAGAGAGAATGTCTCTATCACATTAAGAGTGAACGCTTAACCGGGGCTCAAAATCGAGCTGAGACTATGTCAATAGCAATTTAGGTTCGCATAGGAAACAGTCATGGTGGAAAGATTCTCAGTCTCGAGAGATGAAGTTGAAATTGAAGGGCGGTTGAAGAGCTTGATGAAGCTGACTTGAAAGGATAAGATGAATGGTGGGTGATAGGGTGAGGCGGCGTAGGTAGAATGGCTCTTCCCTATCTAGGATCTATCATCTACAAAACAGTGCGTATATAGTATAATCCAATTTTACACTGTAGTCGACACGGTACATAAGTCTAAGGCAACAGCTATCTAAACACAACTTCTATATAGAGTACCTCTGTGAATTGGGTGCGCTACTGAAGTTTAGGAGACAGGCTTCTGGGCCTATAAACAAGCAAGCTCAGAGTAGGTCACATACCATACATCCCCTGTATATTCTTATCAACTCTCGCCGATCGTCGATTTCTAGGCTGTAGGAATAATGCGCGGCAAAACAACGCTTACAGCTTCGGCTGTCAGATAGTTAAATATCCCCGCTCTCGACTCCAACAATTGACCGCAATCTATCTTGTTAATTTTCTCCTCTTGTCATCGTGACAGATCAAATGAGCAATGGAGGAGGTCAAAGTCGACACGCTTCCCTTTTCCCCGGGAGACATATGCTCGCTTGGTAGCCGCGATAACTCCTTGCTCATTATAAATAGACGGCAGCCGTGGTGGCGGAAAGTAGGATTGCACCTGAGGAACTGGAGATATATCTATATCCTAATCGGGCTTGTTCTCTACAGTAACTCCATTCTTCGAGCACAATTCCGAAGTCACTCTCACGACCATGTTCTCAACGATGGTCCTATTTCAGAGAACACTGAACTATGGACGGAATGGCAGGATGTATGTAGCACCTATGCAGTAATACTGTAGTTTGGTGCGTGGTGCACGCTGACAGATATTGATACAAATAGATTACGCCGAGTGAGAAGCTAAAATGGCAGCCATGCTTTGGGATTTACGGTCCAAATCTCCAATGCACGAGACTCACTGTTCCAATGGACTACAAACGTCCACTAAACGAGTCTGCCGACCATCATAAAGTGCATCTTGCCTTGGTGATGGTGACGGGGGCAGGCCGCACACAGGACCCATCCACATATGCTGAGGCCCCTCTCCTCCTCAACCCAGGTGGCCCGGGGGGCAGCGGAGCGTTACTTGTTCAGCTGAGAGCTGCAAGTCTCCAGCTCTTTGTTGGTAGCCAACACGATATTATTGGATTTGATCCACGTGGAGTGGGAGCTTCCACCCCAAAGGCCGATTGTTTTGCATCGCCAAACAGCTCGAATGGGGTCTCGGGAAGTAATGTCGCATATATGAACAGACTCACATGGCTCGCTAGCGGACAAGGAATTGGCCTAACAAACTCCAGTAACGTGGCTTTAGCTCATCTCAATGCTCGATCGAAGGCAATGGCTAAGCTGTGCCAGCGAGTAGATGAGGCAGAAGGAGATGGCAGTATCTTTCGTCACATGAGTACTCCAAACAGCGCGCGAGACATGCTGTCAATCATCCATGCCTGGGACGAATGGAGATCGAGTGGCCAAATAACCCATCCCATGCAACCCGAAGCCACACACTCGGCCGTTGAACAGCGACCATCAAGTGATGGCCAGAATAGCAAGGCTAGTTTACAAGGGAAGCTCGTATATTGGGGCTTTTCTTATGGCACACTTTTAGGTGCCACTTTTGCCTCTATGTTTCCTGATAAAGTGGGCAGAATTGTCCTCGATGGTGTCGTGCATGCTGACCACTACGTCAATCCTTTGTGGGAGAGAAGCCTTGTTGACGCCGACGCTATTTGGGACAAGTTCTTTATCTACTGTGCTGAGACCGGGAGTCTGTGCAACTTCTATCGCACCGGAGATAGCGCAGAAGATATTAAGAAGCGGTTCAGTGAGATGCTGTCATTACTCGAGGAAGAGCCCGCCACCGTATTACTTTCCGATACGAACCTTCCTGCTTTGGTTACAGCGAGTGACGTGAAGAAGTCGGTATTCTTTGGAGGTTTATATGCGCCTATTGTAGGATTCCCTATAATTGCCGAACTACTAGACCATATCGTCAATGGTAGGTTGGGGGAGATAGCGAAGGGCGAGGGTATGGTGTCACTCTGCGGCCACGTCACCTTACCTGTCTGGCCTGACGATGCTATGAGAGGTATTGCCTGTAGCGATAAGCGTAACAAGTTGAACGAGAGCGTTCTTGAGCTCCAACATCGATTTGAGAAGGCAGCATCTTATTCATGGTTTGCGGATGTCGTAAGTTTCGTCACATCTAGACTGTTCCAAACATCGCATAAGCTAATTCTTATTCACAGTGGTTTGGCGCGGAGCCGAATATTGGCTGTAATGGATGGGAGATCGAAAGCAAAGACCCGCCCATGCGATGGGATGACCACCCTGTCCATAAGCCCGCACTCATAGAGACAAGTTTCCCTATTCTTGTCCTCTCTAACACCCTTGATCCAGTCACACCACTAGGCGATGCACTTGTCATGACCCGGAAATTTGCTAATGCGAGCATTGTTGAGCAAGACGGAGTCGGCCACTGCACCCTCTCGTGTGTGTCGAGTTGCACAATAGCACATTTACGGGCATATCTCAACGACGGCGTCGTCCCGCCGCCGCCAAAGTTCAAGTCCGACTCCAGCAACGACGGCCAATGGCCAACGTGTAAATGCCCTGAGAAGCCTTGGACGTCGTCAAGTTATGCGGCCGAGGAATCGATGTCTGGGGCTTCGTTGACGAAAGGTCACATACAAGCTTATGAAGAATTGCGCACTCAGTTTTCCGATTTCATCTTGTCTCAACAGCTTGACTACAACAATCCGTTGAAGAGGTATCTTATTGAACGAAGTGCCTCAGCTTTTAGCTAGGATATACGTAAACGAAGGTGTATATTTTAGAAAAGACCTAGTGTTAGGTCCACAGAAAATCGCTGTTCATTTTAAAATAATGCAACGTCTTTGTAACGACTCGAATGTCTCATTAAAAGATGTCGAGCATGCAACAGTGGGGAGGGGATTCTGTCTGTTGTAGATACCTACCTAGGTAGGGGACTCTCTCAATTATAGCGGGTCTTATCTTATCGTGCGCTGCTGGGTCCACTGCGACAAGTGAATTGAGCGCGAAATTTTTCTGGGTGCAGCTGTCAAGAGCTTGTGACGAACTGGCGAGTCTATCTACCGTACCTGGTTAATTTATTAATCCTATCTCCCACCTCCCTCTCCCCTCTGTGCCATTTCCCCGCTGGTTGCGTTATAGTTATCCCTTTCGCCTTGACAGCTCTTGAATCAAGATGCCTGTTGCTCTGAGGACAATCGCGCCTTTTCTGCGCGCCTCGCGGTCTTGCCTTAGACCCGGCAGCGCCGCCAACCCGCTAGAGTTTGCTGGCCGACTCAACCTCGCCCGGTCCTACGCCGTCTTTGAGAGATCGAAGCCGCACGTCAACATCGGTACGATTGGCCACGTCGATCACGGCAAGGTACGCATCCGCAAGGCCCAATACCCGATATCGGGGTTCCGACTCTCGTCGAGCTAACCCCCGCGTATGACAGACAACCCTGTCTGCCGCTATCACCAAGAGACAGGCCGAGAAGGGATTGGCCAACTTCCTGGAATATGGCTCAATTGACAAGGCCCCCGAAGAGCGAAAGCGTGGTATCACCATCTCGACTGCACACATCGAATACGCCACCGATGCCCGCCATTACTCACACGTCGACTGCCCCGGTCACGCCGATTACATCAAGAACATGATCACCGGTGCCGCCAACATGGACGGCGCCATCATTGTCGTTGCTGCCTCCGACGGACAGATGCCCCAGACCCGAGAGCACTTATTGCTGGCCCGCCAGGTCGGTGTCCAGAAGATTGTCGTCTTCGTCAACAAGATTGACGCCATTGATGACCCGGAAATGTTGGAGCTCGTCGAGATGGAGATGCGTGAGCTGCTTACTCACTACGGCTTCGAGGGCGAGGAGACCCCCGTCGTTATGGGCTCTGCCCTTATGGCTCTGGAGGGCAAGCGTGATGATATCGGTAGAGATAAGATCGATGAGTTGATGAACGCCGTTGACACGTGGATCCCCACCCCTCAGCGTGACCTCGACAAGCCTTTCTTGATGTCCGTCGAGGATGTCTTCTCCATCGCTGGTCGTGGAACCGTCGCTTCTGGTCGTGTCGAGCGTGGTACCCTGAAGAAGGATTCCGAAGTCGAGCTGATTGGTAAGGGAGGTGAAATTATCAAGACCAAGGTAACCGATATCGAGACATTCAAGAAGTCCTGCGACGAGTCTCGCGCCGGTGATAACTCAGGTCTGCTCCTGCGCGGTATCCGCCGCGAGGATGTTAGGCGTGGTATGGTCGTTACTAAGCCTGGCACCGTCAAGGCCCACTCCAAGTTCATGATCTCCATGTACGTCCTGACCAAGGAGGAAGGTGGCCGTCACACCGGCTTCCACGAGAACTACCGACCCCAGATGTACCTGCGTACTGCCGATGAGGCCTGTGCCCTCCACTTCCCCGAGGACGCCGAGGACAAGTCGCGCATGGTCATGCCTGGCGACAACGTCGAAATGGTTGCCGAGCTACACAACCCCAACGCCATCGAGGCTGGTCAGCGTGTCAACATCCGTGAGGGTGGCCGCACTGTCGCCACTGGTATCATTACCCGGATTCTCAGTTAAAAAATTCCAACAAATGCTTCACATGAATTATTACATTGTATAAGGGTTCCGAACGAGCTGGCGGCCTCCTTCTGCTTTTGTCCGTCACGGGGGGGCGCAGGGGAAACAAGGAGTTGGCGCCAAACTGTGCATATGGGATAGGGGAGCCAATCTGTACAACAAAATGATATTCCCGAGCCATGTACACTGTCTTGACTCTAAAAAAGGCTCGTTCCATCTCTCCCCTCTAATGTCGACGGTTGTCGTTTAAGCAATGTAGCTCACGGTATGAATGAATAGAATCAAATAAAATAAATCTTGTATAAACGTTATCATGTTGAAACATAGAGTTCCATGATACTAGCTTGGTGTAAATGCCTACATATGCGAACCTACACAGCTGCTCTATTCAATCCATTTGCAGCTTCAAACCCACCACCAACCCCAGGGCCTGCTTATACAGTACCTGCATAACATATCATTCGCGAGTGATTAGCATGCTTTACGCTTATTGACCAATACGAATATAAATATTTACAAGCCATTGGACCCATAAAATATCTATCGTAAGTGACGTTTACGTATGTAAATGCTTCCTGTAACCTAAAGTGGGCTGATATACCTACATATGTACTTAATATGACGTTGATTATCGATAAGGAGTTAGATAGATTAGATAGCGTCAGCTATAGAGCAGATCCCTGCCAGTCAGAGCTATAGTTGTGACGCCGCACAATGGCAAATGTGGCATCTTTGGCGCTTGATTTCAAAGCGTCTTCTAGCCGACGATTAACGGCTGAATTAGTTCATCTGCCTTTTCTCTCGTACTAGGAGTGATTTCCATCATCATATCAACCTTTACATTTACTGTATACATTAAAATCCATCTCAAATCGTGACTTTAAACCACAATGGTTTTGCTTAAGAGCTTCGTGCTCGCCGGCCTGACCGCCGTGGTCGCAGCCAAGTCAGCTGTTCTCGACCTGATCCCCGGCAACTTCGACGACGTTGTCCTCAAGTCCGGCAAGCCCACGCTTGTCGAATTCTTCGCCCCTTGGTGTGGGCACTGCAAGAACCTCGCTCCCATCTACGAAGAATTGGGCCAGGCGTTCGCTTCGTCAAAAGATGTCCAGATCGCCAAGGTCGACGCCGACGCCGAGAAGACCCTAGGAAAGAGATTCGGCATCCAGGGTTTCCCTACATTAAAATGGTTCGATGGCAAGAGCGACAAGCCAGAGGAATACAAGGGTGGAAGGGATCTAGAGAGCTTGACTAAGTTTATCGGTGAGAAGACTGGCGCGAAGGCCAAGAAGGTGCTGCAACTGCCCAGCCAGGTAGAGATGTTGACAGATGCCACCTTCAAGAAAACGATTGGTGGCGATAAGCATGTCTTTGTGGCATTCACAGCACCATGGTGTGGACGTAAGTAACATCTTGCTTCATGCGAATGAATGGTCACGGGTTCGCTAACCCCAATCTAGACTGCAAGAGCTTGGCCCCGACTTGGGAGACCCTCGCTGAAGACTACATCAACGAACCAAGTGTCGTTATTGCCAAAGTCGACGCCGAGGCAGATAACAGCAAGGCCACAGCGAAGGAGCACGGCGTCACGTCGTATCCTACTATTAAGTTCTTCCCTAAGGGCTCGACTGAGGCCGAGAGCTATGACGGCGGCCGAAACGAGATCGAGCTACTCGAGTTCGTCAACTCGAAAGCCGGCACCCACCGTGTCCCCGGCGGCGGCCTCGACGCTACGGCCGGCACTATCGACATTCTCAACCACATTGCTCTGAAGTACTCAGCCGGCACCGAGAAGCTGGCCGAGCTGAAGGAGGAGGCCAAGAAGGCTGTGAAGAGTCTAAGTGAGGACGCACAGTACAAGTTTGCTGAGTACTATATCAAGGTGTTCGACAAGCTTGCACAAAACGAAGGCTGGGTGGCCAAGGAGTCGGCCCGTTTGGACAACATTATCAAGAAGGGTGGCCTGGCCCCCTCCAAGTTGGACGAGCTTCAAAGCAAGTCCAACATCCTGAAGAAATACATCGACCACGTCGTTGAGAAGGTCGTCGGTAAGGACGAGCTTTAAAGTAGCGATGTTCAGCGAGAAGAGTCGCGCTCGGGGGACACGGACACCTTGTTGAGTCTGCTATGTAGAGTAGAGGTGCATGTATCATCGCGCAAGAGTGCCATTTGTCTGCCTCCTATTCTCTCTATGCCCAAAACTCCTAGAACGCCACACCCTAGTCATAATAATACAACGACATGATATCCTCAATACTCTTTTGTGTGTCTACGTGATCATGTCTTTGACGGTGACCCGGGGGCCTTCTCCTCGTTTGCTCGCAGGGCGGCCTCGAGGCTATCTAGACGTCGCGACATCTCGTCCACTGCGAGCCGCCAGGTTAGTCCCTCCTGTAGCTGGTGTAGCTCGGGGTTGTTTTTGGGCATGATGCGCCGCACGTACTCTTTGCGAAGATCTCGCCCGACACGGTCGTGAATTTGTTAGATAGCGAGTTCAGCAGTTCTTCGACGACGGTGGTCAATTCGTCCGAGCTCTGAGCAGGGCGTTAGCGACCTAGGCTGGTGAAGGCGAGTGAACACGTTGGAGGGGAGGTCGGATTACATTGCCGCCTTCTTTTTTGGTGCTCTCGTCTTTCTTTACTGACGACATTTTATATGCTAGAAGTCGCAAGATGTAGTAGTGTGTGTGTTGTGGTTGTGCCGGGCTTTCTATGCGTAGATCGTGTTGTTTACCTAAGGGACTGTCTTTGTTGCAAGTGCAATGGCCGGAGCGAGGCAGGTACTGCCTCTACATTACAGTGGGGTTATGTACCTGTAGTGGGGCTTAGCAGCTGTCATCCCTCGCCGACTTACAGCGTGTTATGCGTACACTCCAAACTTGGGTCATCCAATCTTTCTACAGGCCTTGGATAAACTCAATCGTCATGCCGGCGCAGTGACGTGATGGACACTCGAAACTGTCATGCCGCAAGTTCAGGATAACGCACGCGTCTTCTTCCTGATATTCCTCCTTTTTTGGCTCGCGTCGAGCCCAGACACCGGTCCAGGACTCATCGCCGGACCGACCCAGGTTCGCAACCGCATCGCGCATCAACGCGCCGCTCATGCTGTCCTGAACAACACAGCATGGGGCGACTTCGTGCCCCGGCTTCTCGATGATCCACCCGAGACCGAGCATAAATACCTAAACTTGACGGGCTTCCGTGAGGAGGACAACTTTGTATGGGAAGATCTCGCCCGGTTCAAGAGTCGGTGCGAGGAATGGAGTCGTAACGCCGTGGGAATCCCCGAGGCCCAGGAGCCCGTCTGGCAGAATGCCACCGGCGTTGTTCGCGGCTCGTGGGAGCGCTTCAACGCGTCCGTGTCGAGGACTCACTCGAGCTACAATCTCACCCATATGAGTCCCGATGTGGCTTGGAACGGCTTAAACTCAGACTGGAGTAGGAACGCCACCGGACGCGAGGGCAAAATACTCGTGCGGATCGACGACCCCGAGGACGCTGCGACGGAACCAGAGCAGCTAGATCCACGGATTTTACTCAAGCATGAAATCCGAGCTCGCCACGTCTCCACGACGGTTACCATCGTAGACATCGACGGAACTGGCAACAGCTGGGAAATGCGATTGCACGGCGTGCACTGGCCCAAAGAAGGGGTGATGCTTTTCACCACTACAAGCGACAAGTATGCTGGCATCTTCGGTCTTCCTCATCTCACCACGAGGGAAGATTTCTTCGAGTCGAGCAAAGCTCTCTTAAACAGAGCTCTAGGCAGTACATTAGACAGAAAAGAAAGGCGGGCCTTCACTGACCAGTCCGATCCCTGGGCATCCACCATAGATGCTCCAGCTGAGGTGTGGAATCCAGCTCCACACTGTGAGTATTTGCTCTACATTCAGATCTACCCCTTAGATCACGATTTACTTCAAGTTCAGCCCAGCCTTACAGGGCCAGAAAATATCATTAAAGCAATTCACGATATTGAAGACGAGTTACGCTTCCCTCGGGGGACGCCCCATAGGTCAACGCCACAGCTACAAATGTCAGCTGTGCTCTATTCTCCAGATTGTGCCTTTTTCCTCGAGAGTAAAGGTCCCCCGGCATATGCCCCTGCAGATGGGGAACACCTGTTTGGTGTGAAGCAAGAGGTATTCCTGCACAATGTCAGCACCTGGCTTTTGGGGCTTGCCTTTGTAATCTTCGGACAAGTTCAGTCACTCAAACTCCAGATGAGGGAGACATCAACCCCTTCAACGCTAGGGCGCATCAGCTTCTACACCGGCAGTGTGATGCTGCTTGCTGATGGTATCATTTTCGCAGGATCCGCCGCGTGGAGCTTGTCCGCTTCAAACACTCTGCTTCCTTCTCTCATTGTAACATGTGTTTCCTTTCTCTCCATGACTATAAGTGTCTTGTTCCTCTCGGAAATCTACAAGGTTCAAGAGCCCGAATGGCGACGACACGAGCGTGAAAGAGAAAGACAAACTCCTCCTACAGCCAGTGCGCCGAGACCGCCGCAACCTCCTCAAGGCAGCTCAGCTACGGCGACGGATAGTGCTCCCACCAATAGAGCCAGGGCAGCATCTATCCCTATAATTATACCTTCAGACCAAGATATTGATGCTGAAATCGCCGAGGTCAATAACACCAGTACAACTAGTGCCATTCTCCCTGCACCCGTCACGGCTGGGACAACTCCAGCGAACTTACAGAATAGCGGCATCCCTATCAGTACTATTTTTGGCCGGTTCGTCCTCACTGGCATTTGCATCCTTTTTCTTAGTCTTGCCGCTATCACATGGCGACCTTCTCTACGTTCAGCATATTTCAATGCGGTCGCATTTATCTATCTCTCAATGTGGACGCCACAAATATATCGTAATGTCTACCGCAATTGCCGGCAAGCACTCTCGTGGCAGTTTGTCGTAGCACAGTCTATACTACGGCTACTCCCAATTGCATACTTCTACATCTGGTCAGATAATTTTGCATTTGCCGAGCCAGACTGGACTGCATTCACCATTCTAGCCGGCTGGGTCTGGATTCAAATATGGATTCTCATAGGGCAATCGGTTCTTGGTCCCCGCTTTGGGCTACCGAGTGGCTGGATGCCCGAAGCCTGGGAGTATCATCCAGTGCTAAAGGAAGATAACATCGAAGCAGGCGGTCTACCAATCGGCCTCGTTTCCACGCCAAACAGCCCAGTTGCGGAGCGCGTGAAGTCCGGAGAAGATGGCAAAGACAAGAAACGGACAAACATACATGTAATAGACTGCGCCATTTGTCGAGAAGTTCTCGAGGTCCCGGTTGTGAAGGCTGGCGAAGATGACCCAACAGCTGGTGGGGTAGCAGGCGTTTTCGCAAGGCGGATGTACATGGTCACGCCATGCCGACATATTTTCCACAGTGCATGCTTAGAAGGTTGGATGAGGTTCAGGTTGCAATGCCCTATTTGTAGAGAGGAACTGCCACCGCTTTGAACCTACAGCTCACCGCCTCCAAGCCCGCCCGCCTCCATCCCACCTACTTATAGCTCTCCATCTTGTTAGTCCTACTTATTTGAATATTAGATCTTGCCAGATCAAATTAAATGACTCTTATTAAACAAATATCAACTTCGCGTCTGCCATGCGTCTTCTCCATGTCAGGACTAGGCAGCTCACCGAGTTTTGGGGCGATAGCATTCCTGCCTATGCTATTCTTTCCCATACATGGGGAGAGGAAGAGGTGACTTTTCAAGACATTCAACATCCATTTTCTAAAGACGAACTCAAATATACCAAAATCGAACAGACCTGTCGTTTAGCGGTTGAAAAAGAGCTAGAGTGGATATGGATCGACACTTGCTGTATTGATAAATCTAGTAGTGCTGAGCTTTCAGAAGGTACCCGAACCCCTGAAGCATAAAGGATCTATATGAGGCTCACATAGGTAGCGATCAACTCGATGTTCAGTTGGTACCAACGCGCCAAAGTATGCTTTGTATTTCTAGAGGATGTTCCGCCCTCGAAATCCGGGGCAGACCTAGAGGAAGCTATGCGCAACGCCAGGTGGCTCACAAGGGGATGGACTTTGCAAGAGTTCTTAGCTCCCACCCGCATTGAACTGTTGAATTCGGCCTGGGGAACCATAACATCTGACGAATTTTCATCCTCCAGCTTATCATATCAGATTCGATATTCTAACAGGGAATTTGGGTCCACAGTGGTAGAGCATTTCACCGGCATTGACAAAGACTCATGGAAGTTTGTGGATCCAACCAGAATATTGTCATGGGCAGCGAGACGCAAAACCTCGAGAGTAGAGGACATGGCATACTGTCTTTTTGGTCTTCTAGGCGTCAATATGCCCCTCCTCTACGGAGAAGGCAGTAATGCTTTCCCTCGCTTGCTCGAGGAAGTCATTAAGAAGTCGAATTCTCATGGCGTGCTAGCTGCCTGGTACGGTTTGCCTAATTTTAGCTCTATTTCCTCAATCAACGTGGCCATATAGAGGATGCTCGCGGGGGTTCGGGAATGCCCTAATTCCAGGGAAGCCAAGTTCTCCGCATTTTTCCTTAACGAACGCTGGTCTCAGCATCGAATTACCGCTAATGGTGATAGACCGTCGATACAAAATCACATTGGGACTTTTGAATTGTCAAGATAATTCTCAAATGAATTCGCGGATGGCTATCGTATTGACCCAAGCAAGTGATGATCGGTATCACCAATTCTATTATCGGGTCTCTCAACCTTTATCAGTTCCAATGAGTTTCTATCGAATGGCAAAGAGAGAAAACATATATATCATCAACACTCCAATAACAACTTGGGAACAGTACAACTTACGCCTCAATTATCAAGTTATATCGAAGCTTGGCTACGAATTCAGTGGCGTTTACCCCTTTCGTAGGGTCGAAGCATGGGAGACAGGAAGTCTTCTATTATCTACCGATGGGATTGAGGACCAATTTGTATTACTCTTTACAGTTGCGGATGAGCGATCAAATGTTGCTATTTTCTTCCGTGGGAATGCTTCAGATTCACGGTGCAAGCCGGTAATCTTATTGACAGATTGTGTGTCGATCATAGAGCTCTTACTGTCAAAAGAGTTATACAGCATATATAATCCAGCTCTAGAACGTCGGATGGTACTTCGCCTTAACACAGCCAACTCTTCAGTTTGGTCCGACCATATTGATCTTCGCCAGTTAAAAACCCCGGGCCGCTGGCTTCGTGACGTTAGTGCGAACACGCTACAGCAACGGAGTAGCCGGCAAACCCCTTCTCGTCTCTCAGTAGAAGTCAAATTAGCCTTTAAGCTTGACTCTCTGAATATAGCAACGCTCTGTTTAAAAGATCCACACGGTAATGCCACTCTCCTGGCCGCAACTTAGGATCTCCGACCTCGGTAGAGGCTGAAGTTCTTCCTAAGCCAGTACAAGCCCTTGTCCATCTAAGGCCCCCTTATGCTGCAGGCAAGGCTAGTGGAGGAAGAGGGTTACAAGGCCCTCAGAATGTCTCAAAAGGACTCATCATGAGAGGACTATTCTCATCCCTTAGGAATATATAGACCAGATTCCTCCTGTATAAATAGGTCAAGGTTTTCCTGTCCCTCAGAATCACTAACTAAATAAACTGCTGTTATTCCAAACACTATATTAACCCTTATTACACAATGGAGTATGTTATCCTAATTATGATGTCAGGCCGGAATAGGTGGTTGTACATGTGTAAAGATGTCATTATCGGACTCTATTGACGAGTTAAGTTGCGTGTTTATCCTGTGAATACCAGAAACCTGTGAAATAAGCAGAACCTTACACGTGTTTAAATAATGGGCTAGCTCGATATCATTTTACATGACCAAAATGAAAAGCATGCTTTTGTTCAATTTGGCAGCCTTAGGCAAAGCACTCACTAAGGGTAACGATCTATATAGTGAAGTGTATTTTTCACATTTCACCTGCGCCTCTTTGATCATAGTGGTAACCTAAGGTCAATTTTGCAAACCAAGAGGGCCATCCTATTCGATGTATAACGGCATTGCGATATATATACCAGCTTTAAAAACGGTATAGAATCGTGAAGACAAAGAAGAGAAAACTAACTACTTTTAGATTCAAAGCGCGTAAAATATACCTCTAGGAATTCCGAAATTCAATATATCCAAAGTAAATATTTTATCAGCTAACTATGTAGCTATGTGAAGTCTCAATCAGTCTCAAACTTATTATTTTTGATCGAACTAGGAATCGTAATTATGAGTTCTCGTAAAGAAGTCTCTTGTTGTTAATCACAGTAGTACTTGAGTGAACTATTCGTCTTTAGCTCTGTACAGATTTCTCACCCGTGATACTTAACGGCTTTATGAAATTGACCCAAACTAGATAGCTACCTACTTAACTCGCTAGACAAGTAATTTTTATCGCTCGAAGGGAAAGTTAGCTCTCTTTTTCTCGCTTCTCTATACACTTCTTACTCTTATGATAACCTAATATAGTACAAGTAGAGTAGAGTGTGTGGCGAGTTGCGCTGTAGACGAACCTCATATGAAAATCCCATGAATACTTCAGTATCCATTCCCAGCCCCATCACAAACGAGTATCTATTCTCAAGCTTACGCATCATAAACATGCACAATGACACCTTGAAGCTAAGCTATCACCAACCTACCGCACTTATCCCCAGGCTATTCTCGCCCTTGTAGGAGCACCTTCAAGACAGCAATCTAAGATCCGGCCTAGTCACCTACCTACTCGGTCGTAAGAGCAGAAGTTCTCCTAGCTAAAAATGAGAATATGCATCACCTATCTATGATCCATCAAGCATCGCCGATATATGCCGTAGGCCTACACACCCGCACCACAATCTACAAAAGTCCCCAAGCCAGCCCAGGCACTTACGGGCAACCCCCACAGCGCAGTCTTATAGCGTCTCTATTGACGTGAGCAATTGGGCATGAGAAAGCGATGCCGAACGCGGCGGTGTGACGGGCGCTTATGAGTCTTACACCAGCCCGTCGCCCCCAAGTCTATCAGGCCTCCCTGGGGGCCGATCAGATCTAGTCTGGTCTGAAACGTAGCACCGCTTGTGGCTTCTCTCCATGTCTCCCTCGGGCGAAATTAACTCGCGAAAACTCTGCTCGCGAGCTCGTTCTAGAAATAGTATCGGATATACTCAGCTGGCGATTTCCCACTTTCGGTTCTCTCTCTGCCCCCAGAATTTGAGATAGCTCAGGCGACGCCGTGAGCCGAGGTGGTATAACTACATTCCGAGGAGGAGCCAGTTAGCTTTAGGGTAGGACTGCAGAGGAATGGGATGGGATGGGATGGAATGGGAATGGGCGACGGGGCGTTGGAGAGATTCGAGAACGCACGTGAGGATCGCCAGAGGTGGCGTTGTGCCCTACTCCTGAGCTCATAAATTCTCCGAGCCAGACATCAGGAACCGAGAAGGTGAAATACGTAAGTGCGGCTTCCCCATCTGTTAGTCGCATCCCACTCAATACAGGCAGGTCACGTTCGTGGGATTCGGATTCGGCTTGTTGGGGCTTCTGCAGGTGATCCTGTGTTCGCCCCGAAGGGATTTGGGTGTGTGCGCAAGTCTAGAAGACACGTTCATGATTACCAACTCTAGATCTGGCTCTAGGCCGTCGGGTCTTTTTTCAGGCCGCTGGATAGGCAAGTAGGCAACTATTAGGTATGTACACAAGGTGGCATGGGGGCAGGTAGCTAACTAGGTAGTTCTTTTGATAGTCAGCCTCACGGCGCGACGAGAGGCACGCTTCGATCCCTTTCTTTGGCATCGCCTGCCCGGCTCGAACTTCCCACGCGAGGTTGCGCATTGCGTCGCTCTCTCGATATGGCTACGCGTTCGATGTGGATTTGCTCTTAGTCGTGGCGGTCGAAGAATTGCGCGGCCGATCGACCTAGCGATCGATCGAATCTTCGGCATCTCCGCCTCGATGGCCAAATCCCTAGATCCCAACGGAACGAGCGCCGTGCGCTACGCCAGATGTGCGGCGCCAGCGCCTCGGCATAATGCGATGGGTATACGATGATCTGTAAAAATGAGGTGGTTTCTCGCGTAGCTGTCCTGCATTGAGCTTTGCACTTCTAGCTCGTCATCAAGGATGAAGAGCCTAAGCTCGTCCAGGCCACACCACCTGCCCATTTACAGCTGCTGAGATGCCTAGTCGGGTAGTTGGGTAGTTGGTCCAGAAATGTTTCGTTTCATGTTGGGAGCCCTGGCCATTTACACCTTGCCTTTTATCGCTCTCACGTCCGGAATAGGACATCCCGTTCTGTATGTGTGTGGATGTATATCAATCAAGTTGGCATTACATAAGTAGTACCACCGTACCGTCGTGCCTTAGGCGCAGCTGGTGAGAGAGGGAGCATGAAGAAGGATGAGGCTGTGTCGGGTTTATGGTGGGGGAGAAGCTACCCTTGAGCTCTCCGCAAATATCAACCTTGCCTACCTTGTTTATTTAGATACATACTAATCATGTCATGAAATCTTGAGGCTATGATACCTATGCCCCTCCATAGCTTACGTACATACCCGTCGGCAGAGGTTTATTCAGACCCCTCCGCATTGATGCACCCTAGCCTAGTACATCTCATTGCAGGTTTGAGGCCTACGCATACACTTGTTGTTTATACTGGTTATCTTGGTTATCTTGGGGCAGAAGCTATCATGATCTACGCGGGGTTGTGTGAGGACTAGAGAGTATTGCGTACCCCCATGTGATGTCAAATCCTTCGGTGAAACAAAGTCCTGGGGAATGCGGCATGAGGATCCTCTGCCCTACGGCTCGTTGCACGGAGATCAAATCAGCAACATCAGTACTATGTAGGTAGGTGAACAATAAGCGTCAGCACAACAGGAAAAAGCCCAATTCCGGCGAGTGATCACGAGATCTCCGAGTCAATCCTGTTTTTCTCCCTCTCTTTTGCATACTAAATTTAACCAATCGCGGGAGTAGTGAATCGCAAGCGGTGGGAAATCTGTTGCTCGCCCGCCAGTTAGGTATCAGTTAACTAGTCTAGTTGTGTTCTATTCCGGGGTCGGGCTCGAAGTGGCTATGTCTCTTTTTTTTTTTTGGGTCCGGACTTCCGGGCTCTTCACTGATTGAGTCGGCGACATACCTCGTGCGTGCAGATGGCGTCTTTCCGCTAGCACTGCCGAATCGGATAGTCGATAACCGGGAATAAGTACATAGAGGTAGGCCGTTGTATTATTGGCAAAAGCGAGGGAGGGGCGTGCGCATCGTCGAGTACCTAACTATGGAAACGAGTTATGACGATTTCGTGAATGTTATTTGATACATTGCATACCTACCTACTGCACTCGTGCTCCTTACACTACATGTTTAAGACATGCCGTACGACGTTAAATAGCCGCGACCTGTCTCGCTTCGTTGGCTGGCGCGCGACTGTCTCGCCTACCGGATATCAACTTACCCGCGTCGGGGCGTGGCAGATGATTGATTACGCCTCCTACTTGTGCAGTAGATACCTGATAGAAAATAAGATAGGTAGGATTACAGTTGTTGTTTTAGTGACTGACTGGCAGAGCCTGGATTAGACTAGCAGTTGAATGCGAAGCTACGATTCAGCTCACTACATAGATATGTTGGCACAGCCTAGAATTACAAATGCTAAATCCCGGATGGAACTCATTAGCTACCTATCTACCTACATGTAGGTATGCGCATGTACACACTTAGTCATCCTCTATCACTACTCCACGCATGCATGTAGGTACATACACTATCTACAGTGCCGTGCGATTGAAACCAAGCTAATTATGTCGGCCGTTGGGACGCAGAATAATCAGGCCAGACTCATATGTAGATGTTGTATGTAGACTACATACCTACGTATAAATGCTTCTTCCAAGTTTGCCCCTATAATTATTAAATTAATTCAAGTGGTTACTGTGTAATAGTCACACCAAATTTCCACGACGCCCTTTTTTAAGGAAACCAATTTAGACGAGATTGCAGTACTGTGCAACTATACGTTTGGTTGGTACGATAGTGTAGAAAAAAAGATGTTCGGCAACGCACGTTCTACTAAACGAACAATCCTATATACCATTCGTAACATTATATTGGCACGGTATAAATTAGTATATATGTAGGTATGTAAGTATCTCGCAGTGCGCGTCAACGCCTGCTACCTGCTTACATGCATACATACCTGTCATACTTGGTGCTCGACGGAGCTCAAGGATGAGAAGCGAACACAGGGTTTGAATCCTCAGGTGTGCGGTTGAGATCGCCGAAGGTAGTATTGCTGCTAGCGATGGTAATTTGACGGCAGCGTTGCTGATACAGAATAGCTATTAATCATGATGTCAGCGGAGTGAAGCACCATTATTATCTCGTATTAACACCGGGCCCTCAGTGCTCTCAGTGTCATCTGTGAAACTGATTGATGGCAAACATACTCTGTAACTTGATTGACTCAGCACGTTCTTTGGAGGGACCATTGCCCCGGATTAATGGTACTATTATGCGGTAGGTACAATTATAGAACGGCTTATGATCTGCACGAAGACAATATTAGCCTCTTTCGGACAGCGGTTCAAATTCTGGGTCTTCCTATTGGACAATCATATTAGCCCGGCCTACTATGCGTACGGAATATTTGTACCTACCTACGCATATGTATATACTGGCATGAGCCTTGTTAGCTATTCTTAGCAGGCCGTTTCCGCCCGCAGATAGAGACTTGAATCATGGCATCTGGCATAGAACATCGAACATGCTTGTAGCAACGACATGTCATTTCTGCATCAAAGTCCGTCAAACAAGAAAGCAATCGACAAAAGAGGAAAACCGCCTGTCAAGTGCACAGTAAGGGTATGCCCGTTTCAATACCTACCTAGTCATGCAGGGTGTGGAAATCTGGGGGCGATGTCGTACAGTCTACCCTCCTGGTCCTGGGAAGTGTATGTAGGTAAGTAATCGTCGATGAGAGATGCCTACTGCCTTGGTGGCGCTTAAACACTACAGTACTTACAGTAAATAGATGGATAGGTCGATAGCTTCATTATCGATGGGTAGTAGGTACTATATACCCTCCATACAAGGATGGGAGCTGAATGAAGGCTCAAATGCTCCACCAGCCGCCACCATTTCAGGTATGTCGACCTACATATACACTACGGCCGGTCACCGCTGCGACGCATGGATATAGGGTTGTTGACTTGATTGATGTGTTGCGATTCCAGGGAAATAGGCAGCGTAATCGCAAATACGAAGAACGGTCGGATTTGACGTCGTCGATCTGTATGCGTACCTAAGGAGCTGGCCTCTCCGATAGACGGCTGTTTACTTTCTACAGACAGATAGAAAGGCGTACGATGAGGGATGATAGGTGGTGTGGTCCAGAGATGTCAGTATGTAGTAATGAATGACTGGTTTACGTTGGATGTGCCGGTAGCCAAGAAGATCGGATTGGCTATGGCCCAATCAACCACTATCACCACCGTTGGTGACACCTACGCCGTTTCTCATCCCTTTTCGACTGATATCTTTCACCTGACCATTTTGGTCGCTTAAGTTCGCTCCCCTTTTTCACCCCTTTGTGGACTTGAGCGATCGACGAGACCTATCGCGAGAGATGGAGTGTTGGTGCTATAGTGGACTTGTTATATTCTGTACTCTGTATACCTTTTGAAATGCCCTCCTGTCCTCTCTCTACTAGTGCAAGAGCTGTAGTACTATGAGCTTCTTCATACCTGTAGGCTATAATAGCGCGACTAGGGCGGTGGTCTGCAACCCTACTCATCATCAGCATTACGCAATATCTTGCTCTAGATGGACAATAAGAACATTTTGTTATTTGAGTGAACGCTCCCACGTCGCGGGCTGTCGCTGTGGGCACGCACTATAGAGCGGTAGCAAAGAGAGCAGCTGATTGGCGGATTGTTACATCAACCGACGATGCTGAGCTTACGCATTGATTGTATACGCATCTCTGGACTTCCCCCAAGACCGGCCGTAGTATCTATCTACTCTTGATGCGTTGCATGACTCCCGCTTCCATCAACCGTCTCCGATGCGTCGTGATTCGTGATTCGTGATACTGGGGGTCCCATTTCTGCCTAGTGCTGTTGGCTAGGTTCGGTATTGCTTGATAGTAATGTGTCTTTTTTTTGGACCACTTTCGCACCGTTGGAGAATACCCGCTAGACTACAGCGCCCTTCAACCAGGAACTTAGTCGTCTAGGGTGGGTAGACTGGATACGTGCTAGATAACCCCCAGCGTTCACCGGCAGTGGGCTGCTGTCGCTGCTCAACTAAACAATGCATATTCAGGATTAACGGGTTTAATCCGTCATGAGGATTCGTATCGGATTGATCTTCAAAGCCTGTCCGGAAGTAGTACTGGACATCACCTCGTGGCGTCCGCAACGGTGCGCCGGCCGTTTACTTGCCAAGTGGTAACAGTGCCTTGGCTAACGATATAATTATCACCCTCGGGGTTATGCTCAGGTCATCCGGCGATTCGCGGCATGCGCTTCATACTTCCTACAATCCTAGGACCCCAACGGTATCAGCTGTTGGCCAGGAGGATTCCAGAACGCCAAATCATACTGTGCCGACGTTGTCCTGTAGAAGAGGAGAGGCATTGTTTGGGGCAGAAAATAGATACGAGTTTGTTGGCTCGAGAAGGTGGCTATGACAGGCATTCAGGAATGTCTTGAATCCAAAGATGTTTAAAGTTAAAGTACCTATTCGAGGCCCCATTCTCATAAGCCTCCTGCTAATTCTCGGGATTTTGAGTACATCGACTTGTGTTCTTCCATCTGCTAGATAGATACTCTGTTTTACCTCGACTCGATTAGATCTATGTCATATATAAAGTTAAATCCCTACTGTAAGTGCGTGCGCCTTAGGTAGGTAATTAGCGACCTAGTAGAAAGTTAACCTCCCGTACGTATACACTCAAACCCCCATGTTCATTCTGAAACACTTCCTCGAAAGACAATTAACCAATCTATTCTGCTGGTGCCTTCTCTTTTTGGGCTGGCGTGGTGTCTTAATTTATCGAGTGCGATTTAGATTAGTAGGTTATTGCAGTGCCCACTGCGATTTCGGGTTTACCCAAAAGCAGATGAACACCTGCGCTAGCACGCCCCTCCCAACCCTGCACCCAACCCATTGCACAATCCACAGCAGGGCGCCAGGGTCCATCCACAGATCCACACCCACCATTCCAGGTTCAGGGGGAAAGGAGACACCCCCTAAGCCCCTGCTTGGTGCGACGGTACATGGGTACAAGCTTCGGTCTCTGCTTCCTCCTTCGATCGAACCAAGTACCGATTCAGTAAGTATGTATATGCACTTTCCCCCAGCCGCCCAATCTTGCTTGACTCTTGAATCTTTCCTCTCAAAGAGTTTTCCGAGTCTTTAGAAGCGTCGTTTTCCCTGATTACGATGTGCCTGTTTCTTCTATTCTAAGAAAGAGAGCTGGCCTCGACGCGAATGCCTATATAACGCCCTGTCCTTTCACGGTCAGTTCGATTCCGCATTGTTTTAGCGACGAGCCGTATCTTTTGGCAACCAGCGTTTTATATCATGGCCTACGTCGAGCAGTCAAACCCCCGCGAGGGGCAAAGCGAAGAGTGGGAGGAAACTTTAGTTTCGATCGAAAGCAGCACCGATACATCCATGGAACAGTCACGGACCGACTCGAAGCCCAACCCGACAGAAGATCCTCTCCAGGTGTTAGTGGACGCAGACGATGAACAATGCTTCCTAGAAGAGGCAACGATACTGAACGCTAAGGAAGTTAAGACGAAGGGAATTGTTATTGAAGCACCCGCAATTCCCAAGAGAAACACCCTCAGAACATCACGGCTCCTTGACAGCCTTAAGTTTGACTCTATCGAATCCGCCACCAAGTCCCTCAACACCACACACTCCCTATACCTCTCCTCTGAGGAAGACGAATCATCCTCGGCCGACGAGTACTCAGATGACGATTACGAATCCTCCAGCGAAGACTCTGAGGAGGCATCTATCAGGAGGAAGAGCCAGGAGATTACTGCAAGGATTGTTTCAGTCATCTTCGTGGGCAAACCCTCTATGGTCCAGCTAGCGAGTGGCCGGAGATCAGTAACTCCAGTCAAGAGACCACAGTCCGAATTCTACGGCCGATCGGTATCATCGCCGTTCGGGGCAGCTCCGCTCCGGAGCCACGCAGACTATCCCCCAAGGAAAGTCAGCTTGACGTTGATGGGCGACCTACCCAAAAAATCGCCTAGCTTCCTGAGTCAGGATCCCTTCAGCAACAGCCCATATACCAGGCGCGAATCAGTTTTAGCGATTGACACATCATCCACAACATACCCACGTCCACCGAAGACTCCGACTGGGGCTTTCCAACGAATTCAGAAGACTATTAATCTAGCGAGGAAGCGGAGTCGTCCGAACCTAAAGGCTGCTGCCGAGAATAGTGCCTCGATGAGCAGCCTCAATCTCTCAACCTTAACTACATCTCAGGAGTCTCTCAACAAACCATGCACTGCCTCGTCAGCAACGACACAATCGCCTGCGAGTTACAACCATATGCTCAAAGGCACGCGGAGGAACTCTATTGCTGCTTCCGCTGTTCCTTCGACTACTGCACACTCTTCCACGGCACATAGCCTACCAGCATCACCAATCACTCCCGTCGCACCAAAACGGGGCCTACTCAGCGGCTTAAATATGAACCGTCGGAGAAGCATGAAGATAAAGATATGATATATCCTCTTTATTTGCTATTACATGTCGCAATCTCTAACTACACACCTATCTCTACTCTATTTCGAAAGCTACTAGGGGCCCACGAGGCACAGGGCGTTTACACATGGGCGGTTGGGCTGGCTGATAGGTGATATCATACATATGGGGCGTTTTGGGACTGGCGCAGGTTTTTTTTTTCCCTTCTCTTTCTATCTACGACATGGTGCCATGTGACACCATCGTGGACTCACTACCTCTCACATGAAGTGGATTGGGTGGTTGGCTTGAATGGGGTTTTTGTCGGGGTGGATCATTACATTATGGGCGGCAATTGATTGATACCTGATGACCCAATTTGGGAGACGACTATTATCTAGAGCCGGGTGGCGGAATGGAGCGGAGGCACTACGCGCTCGTATCGGGCGCTTGCAGAGGAGATCGGTACCTCGACGTCAGGCAGACAAGCTGTGGCAAAGATGGTGTACCCTATATGCATATTGCTAAACTATATCTCGTCGCTATCTAAGCGACGACAAGAGAACTTCTCTGCATTTCACAAATTCACACACATACTGCGTACTGAACAAATTGTTTCTGTGCTATTGAAACTTTGACCCCCGGTAAAGCGCCACGGTTCAGAATTGTTTCGCTGCATAATCCATCACGTCGATCACGATGCCAAGCACTATCTTTTCAAAACCTGGAGTGTTTCCGTCTGATGTTGTTTCCTATCATGTGTTGCACCGGTGTACAGGGCGTAACATGGCGCCTGTCCGGATTAAGCTTAACAGCTGGTAGCTAGGTAGCTAGAAGGATTCTCGAGGGGCCATAGGTAGTTCCGACGCCAGCACCCGAAACTCACCAATCCAACCCGACCCAAGCCGTAGGTAGCTGTTTAGAGTGCTGTACCTACCTAGATATGACACAGTGATACAGCGATCCCAGGCACGGCATTTGGCGATGGAGAAACGAAACACTGCAGCAGCACCGGTCCGCTACACAACCTTCAACAACAGCAGTTTCATATGTTCGGCGTCTCTTTTTCTACTAATAACCTTCGCTTCCTCTGTATCATATTGCTACAGTCCTACAAGTACAGTCGCACATCGAGATACTCGACATATGCACTCCTTACCTTGCACTCACAATTGTGATCGCTTTCCGATGTTTGACTTTATTTATCCTTCATTGCTAGGCCTCCCTTCTCTGCGGCAAAGGGACCGATGTCGCATTCTTTTTTTTGTTTGACTTGCCACATCTATCGCATTGTTATTCCCACGCTATAGACATTATGCTTTACTCTTGATGTTGTGTTGCGATTGCGTATTACGGGTGGCTGGGATGTCATCGACTGACGTACTTGTTGAATGGCACGTGCATATGGACATCCCGCAGCAGGTTTAAAGACAATAGGTAGGCAATACTTACTTACACCAACAGATGCACAAAGGGATAATACTGTGATAGACGGGAAGTAAAAAAAAAAGAGAGAGGGTAAAAGAAAAACGTGGCGACTAGGAATACCCCCCAAAAAGGGCAAAAGGCACAAAAAAGTCTTCACCGACATCTATCACATACATCATTAACCTCTTTTTCACAAGCGTGGAGGGCGGATTAGGTAGGTATGTATGTATGTACGCATAGGCAAGGTAGGAAATGGAGCGAGCTTATCTCGCCAAACACAACACGAGGTTAGGACAGAGGTATCGCATCGTATGTGGGCGGCGCCCCCATTATCCGCACGAAAAGAGCACACACACCTCTGGCACTGGAGTTGGGCGCTCCGCGATAGAGTAGGTAGAGCACCTACATACAGCGATTGGAGGAGAATGGTGTGGGTTGCTTCTTACTTGTCTACCTCTTACTTAGTCTAGTCTGTCTAGTCTAGCTCGCTGTCTAAGTAGTACACCATACACTCTCGCCGTTTCTCTCACACACATACACACACATACACACGCAGACACGCATACGCAAATGACTGGCACGACTTCCCAGCCACTAGCGATGCAATACAGCATACATGTGTGTGCGTGTATGTGTAGTGTGTATATGTGTGTGTGGGCTAGTCTGCGTATATGATGGGGCGTGAGCGAGTCTGCCTTACACTGCACGCCGCGTCCTTCTGCAGTGTTCCAAGGAACGGGTAACACTTTGGACAATCACTGCTCTTTTTCTCCCCTTGAATGGCCCTCTTGTGACGGCAATCCCGTAAACCCCCGACCGAACAAGTTACGCAGTATACTTCTAGAATATCTGTCCAGAAGAGATAACATCATCAATGATCACATATTGCCCCAAGTTGGGCGATCCTCCCTCAATACTTAGACTATTGGGTTGCATATGAAGTGGGCGTGTTAGTCTCGAGCATTATCCCAACGTCCAATACAAGGCGACAAAACCCAAGCGAGCATATAAAGTCAGAAGTGGAAGGAACACAGCGGAAGAAAAAAGAGAATACGTATTCTGTACAACGTCCTGTCTCGCCTCGCGTCTTGGCTTGGGTCTTGATGTTTCTGAACTTGTCGTAGCTGCCATGCAGGTGTGCTTTTCAACTACATACAAGTAGACTAGCACACACCCATTGTTTAGTAATTGTACGAACAACTCACTGCACGGCGTGCTGCACCGGTCAGCACTTATGTAGAACACCCCATACCTACACCAAAATACTCCCGGACACCTGCAACTCAGCATACCGGCAGTGACGCACCAACTGGACTACCTACACTGCATTGCCTGTGTACCTACATACTCGTAGGAGCCGGACTTGCGTCCGCCACCCAGCCTCTGGAGTATTGTACCTCACCTGTGCATATGCACGCCGTGACACCGACGCAACGAGAAGCCGATATATACGCGCACTAGCGATTCTCAAGGTCATGTTGGCACTCTGCCCCCAAATCCAAGAGAATAACTAAAGGCCAAAAGTGGGAAAGGGGAAAAATATATAAAATAAAGATTTGCTTCGATACTACTCAATGAGTGCCTATCCATCTATTTCTATTGATCTACAGTATTTATCTACCTACATAGTTGGTTCCCGTGCAGGCGTTGAATTGTCTCCACCAACCAGAAATCTAGAAAGATCTCCAGAATTCACCAGGCTAATAATGACGGACAAATTAAGCTGCAGACCTTGGCGAATTAAGTTGGCTTGTACTAGGGGCGGATCTTACTGGGTTGCAATGCACGAGTCGACGCTAGGCTAAGTGAGGTCTAGCCCCATGATTTTAGTGCGCCTCTTTTGGCTAGTCATAGTCTAGTGCATAAGTGTACCGGCTCGATATAGTACCGGGTATCTAGGTTGCGGGTAGATAGGCCGAATAATTATAGGGATAAATTACTTGCGATTTGGCATAGCTATTCAGAAGGATTAAGAAGGATTACTTAAGAATGCGAATTTGAAGTGTGTACATGCATAGACTAGCAAACTGCTGTTGTTACTGATCACTGGACTACTAGCATAAGAAGTATGGTGCAGTGTAATAGATTGCTGCTACTTTGCTCTAGTTCCGCATCTACATAGTAGAGACAACCAGACTATACTATGCGTACCTACTCCTACCGTAGCTAAACAGCTTAAGAGTGGCAGCACACAGCACCCTACCTACATGTAGTTAGCATTTAACGACCTATACTAGCTCATACGATCAATTCACTTGTCCGAGACAAAATTAGAGCAGATAGCCAACAATGAGACCAACATCTACTCCCATCTCGCGTAGAACTTCCATCTAAGCACGTCAAGAACGCAACAGATGAAAAATGACGCAAGGTCTAACATGTGCGCCATCTCTCAATACCAGGTCATCGGGAATATATACGGCAAATAGGGTGCAATCACCAAGAGCCAACGCTCTCTACCTGAGACAAACCCAATAAATCGAACGGCCTGGATAAAGCCATTGCGTTGCTTCGCATGCTATGATAGGTATTATAGTTCGGTGGCAGTGTAACATTCGGCCTTTCCAAAATAGAGGCACTATAAACGACTGGCCTGGACACTCGGCTTTGTCTCTATTCAATCACCCGTGGTTTTTTTTATTTTTATTTTTTGTCGGTTGGAGACAAACGATAACTAACGTTGGTACCTACGTACATACTGCGTACATACGTATAGTGGCTCGACAACGGCTGTCACCGCTACCCTTGCGATTACCTACCTATATCCATAACGGTTGCTGGAATATTACCTGTCCGGACATCAGACTGGAAATGGTGCACGCATGAAGAACTCCAGCCTGCATACTCATTGTTGGCGTACCGTCGGGGGCTATGGTATCCTAAGGTGGTTGGTTTCCGGTTGGTTAACCAGATAAACCATCATTATCTACCTAACAATACGTAAGTAATACCATAATGTTTCATTATAGAATAATAGTGTAGGTACGTACGAAAAAAAATATATTGGTGATGACGCAGGTTTACTATAACCGTCTTTATCGAATATAGACCACCATTCAGATCCCTCCCCCCGCCTTGGGGGCATCCAAACTCATGGAAATGGCAACCCGGAAGATCAAACGCTTCTGCTAACGGCATGTTCCCCGAGTCTGAGGGGCGGTGAGCGCTGCGTGAGTGGACAGGAGGAGCACCAGACTGTCTATCGAGATCTAGTCCTTTGCTGAGGCCTCGGACTACCTATGGATAACCCCACGATGCTATACCGATGCAGCTTACGCACCGGAACTCACACACACACAACACACCTATAGGTATGTTCATCACAAGTAAGCTGCTGTGACATGCGAAAGCCTGAGCGCCAATCGCCACGCCTATCGCGTTACGCTGCAGACCGTTAAGTAACCCGTCAATGCCATGAGTGATTACTATGTCCACATACGACATATACAGTAGGGTTGATACACTGCAGGAGACCAGCAACGGTGACAAGTAACGGTGACCGGGCGTTGTTGCATCGGTCGGGCGCTCCTCGCAACAACCCCAGATCTACTTTGCAGACCTTCATTTCACGACCTAGCGGCGCACTGCACGAGCAGAGGACGCTCGAGATCGAGGTGGCCGCCCTGTAGCCGCCTGCTAGTTCATCTGAGATCGATGCCTCCCCTAGTATATGTAAAACCGCCTCAAGAGCGTCGCCGTGCTGTAAGTAGGTAGAGGGCACACCCGAATGGACGGGACGTGCGAACAGACGCCGTCGTCGTAGCAGAGAGCGCGCGCCATCTATCTAGATAGTGTGATAGTCACAGGGAGCGCATGCAAGCACTTTACCTACGAGGCAGGCCTCCAACTCGCCATGGCCGAGTCTGTCTGTCTGGCTGGCTGGCTGTCTGTCTTTCTAGCCGCAGGCTCTTTGACCGACCGACCCAAGCGAGCCCCGTCGCAGATACCGTCGCAGAGATGAGCCCCTGCAGCGCTATCCCCTCTAACTCTACCGCCCTGCATACCAACCAGCGCCATCAGGACATAACAGTAAGAAATGATGCTCTGAACTTGTTTTTTGTCCATTGGATATCTCTCTATGATCATGATCGTCGTACGCGTACGCAGCGAAGGCATTGAGAATGAGAAGTCGCCGTAAAACACCGCCAGGGCCTACGCAACAGGTCCGGACTTGCGACGACGTCGACCCGCAGGCCTAGGATAGATGGGATGAATGGGCAGCGCGTGGTGAGTACCTAGCGGCGGCGTCGGGATGGTGCTGCGGATGTGGGATAGGCTCCCCTCCTGCGCCCGCGGCACTATAGGTGCTACGTTAATGTCTAGAGAGGCCCGTTTGGTGCTTGGCGCTGCGGATGGGCGATTATGCGAAGCCTCAGGTTGGCGGCTTATCTAACACGCACGCAATAGATTGCGACTACATTTGTTTCATCTCCTGACGGGCTAGATTTAGGGAGACTAAGAAAGAATAAGACGCTAGAAAGGAAAATGCTAGTTTGAATGTCCTCGTGACTAAGTCAGCGTACGATCAGAATCTCCAATGTGACTGAGGTGCATCAGTTTCGTTCTCAGAGCCTCGTTCATTTTGCCAGGATCATAATTAAATTCATATTTTATTCCCCAAGTATAGCGCATACACAGCTAGCTGGAGTTTTCGGATTTTTCAAGGTTATAGTGGCGATGGTCTATAACCACAGTAGATACACTCCTACCTAGCCCATCGGGTCGCTCTCACATGAGAGATTACCCACGCCTGTTTTGACCTATTGGAATAGATATGCGCGAAAATGAAGTGTTTAACGCTTCAATGTCTAGCAGCATATGTAATTGCGATAAACATTATATGTGAACATATAAAACCCAACGAAGTGATATCCTTTAGGACGGTGAAGAGCGTACAGGATGCTCATGCGTGAGAAGATATTCTCACTCAACGCGGTCATTTTATCTACGCAGACAGCCTCTACGATGCAATAAGTGTACAACACATTTCATAATTGAGGTGTAAGTCGCGAAGCTCATATAACTGAGACTTTCTGTAACTAAACGGTTTGATGCCAATCGCAACAACCCGGACAGTGATGGTGTGGTCATATAAGTGTTACCTATAGCCGACTTCTCAAAGTTGTCTCAGGTAATGTAATCGCCCTCCAGCCCGGTCTTCCCAAACATAAGTTATGTCATACTCAAATTAAGAACACATTCATGTTTCGACTCAGCCGTTTCGTTCTACGTCGCTGCTGTGTAATACTTAGCCGGCGCCGGGTACACCTAGGTTTCACCACCGCCGACTAAAGATACGTGAATTTATTTTATCCTCCCTGGCCTCATCAGTTTTCTCGTCACGACTCTCTCCTCTTCTATTATAAGTGAAACGAATATGTTTGACGGCGAATAACAATTAAAATGCGTAGAAAGATTCGAGGGTGCTGCTAAACCTAGATAGTCTGTATGTGACACAATGATTCGCATGTTGTTATGTAATGAATTAAACCACGTTGCCGTCAAATATAATGAGCTTATTGCCGAGTTGAGTGTATGATTTTGCTAGATAGGCGATTCACTAGCCTCACAATGCGGTCATGCACTATATAACTTCATTGTGTATTTAAGAGAGATATCGAGACTAGATCCTGAGATCGCGCTCAAGGCCGAAGTGAAATTCACTTTCGTAAATATTCTTCTGCAAATTTTCCCTGCTGTATTTCGACGACTAAAATAACTGTCTTGTAGACTTCTCAGTTATTTGAGCTATAGCCTCTAATGTCTACAAGGTATGGTCATGAGAGCACTGTTTCTCTGTGATGAAATATGAATGATAGTCGTTGGGACCTGAAGGTAGGGTAAGGAGGCCGGTTCGAGGTGTCTGTAGAATCGTCGTCAATGTCGTGTAGGCTAACACCCTTAAGTGCCGAATCACCTCAAGGCAATCTAGGAGTTATCGTTTATATATAACAATAAGACGAAACTCGCAAATTTACGATTTTGATTAGTAAGCATACCGATTAAACTACGCATAAGCTATATTTTGTCGCTTACCTTGATATTTTTATCATCTGTCCTGTCTTATCTACCAGGCGAACTCTCTTTAATTAGCATGAATTAGTAATGTAGATTTGTTATATATCTCCGGTCCATAGACCCTACGGAAAGCCCGAGGTGTTAGTTTCCAGGGTAGCGCGAGATAGGGGCCGGCGGTGATCCGGTATCGGGAAAGTCGGGAATATCCCACGACTCGGCTTTGGCCTCTTAGGCTACCATGTTTCCAGTTCATTTTCTTGAGCTACATGAATACTATAATCACACTATCCTACAATGCGGACAACAATAGCGTGCGAAAGGTAAGTTGTCGTGTTCTACTTTGTACTCTTTCCCGAGCGCGTGTCTTACTAATTGGGTCGTAGGTGCAGGTATGCCTCCCCGACAGACACAGCACATAAGCCGTGACTAATTAGCTTATATAAAAGGAGGTCTAAGGTGAAATGCCATCATACAGGTGATTCGCCTTGCCGTGGGTGTCTGAGAAGTGGTAAATCAGACACCTGCGTTCTCACACCTACCATTGTCGCCGTCTCATCGCGTCCCCATACGCCACGAGCCTCGAGAAAGAGGGGATCCGAACTAGTTTCTCCGAGCCCTCGCTCGGCGGCAAGGAAGCGATATGCGGCGAACGCTGTAGCACCCACGAGCGATGGGCTCGCCAGCCACTTTGCTGGGATAGACACCAGCGTGTTCGCTCAGGCCGTTGCCACTTTCCGAGTCCAGTTTCCCGAGTGCGGGTTTCTCCACCCATCTGACCTGGAGCGTGTCTCCGGCGACGTGCCCGACGACGAAAAGCTGAGGCTCATAGCTATTCTTGCGGTCAGTTGCAGGTATCTGGGGGAGTCGGCCGATGTTCGTCGGACTGAGCATGCCACGTTATTGACTCGGGAGCTGCAATGCCGCATTACCGCTCCGCCGAGTTTGAGTCTCATCCAATGTTTCCTCGTCATGGCAATTTATGAGTGGGGAGAGGGGATTGGGTATAGTGCCTGGATGTATGCCGGCATTGCTGCCAGAATGGCGCAGGTCTATCGAGCCACTAAGACTGAAGTAATTGAGCGAGACTCGAAAGCCACATCGAATACTCCGGTTCTGTCTGAAGTAGAGATCAGAACTATGTGGACGTACTTTGCTATAGATAAACTGCTAAGCTGTGGCAAGCAGCGCCCGGCGATGATGAAGCCGGAGGACATCGAAGTTCGTATGCCACAGAGCGAGGAAGATTTCGTCTTTGGAGCAGAACCGCGCGGCTTGCTTAGTTTCGAAGACCTAATGAATGATAAATCCCTTCGTACTGAGACCTCTAGGCCCGGGTCTCATTTTTGTATTCTCATACGAGGCCTGGACATCTGGCATAAGATACATAGCTGGATAGTGGATGGAGGGAGGAAACAGCCGCGGATGACAGAGCCGGAACACTGCCCATGGAACCCAACTTCTCAGTGGGCAAAGCTGAAAGAGCAATTGTTATGCTGGAGAGAAGATCAAGATCCGAGACTGAAGTATCCGGAAACCAAAGTGGCGACTCACGTCCACTTTAGGCAAGGGGAAGTCTTTGCTTACATTAATCTGCTGCACTACCTATGGTGAGTTTTTCGGGCTTCACCATAAAAGACTAGGTTCTAATAGACACCAAAGTGTCATTTTTCTATGTCGGGAATATATCCCTCTTCTGCCTATCGCAGAACGAGAGCCCCGAGGGCCCATCGACCCGCCGTTCTACTCAGAAGAGGCACCACCGGGTTGGTGGCGCCAGAACACGGACGAGCTCTTCGAAGCAACGGCACAAGTATCATACATCATGCGCGACCTCAACAGCCTCGACATCGCGCTCCACACGCCCTTCACCGGCCTCTGCGTCTTCACCGCCGGGCTGATGAACAAGTACGCCGTCATGTTCCCCCACATGCACCACCTCGAGGAGCGGGGGCTGCGCGAGCAACTGGCGGCGGAGAACCTAGCGGACCTCGAGAGGATCGCGGCACTGGTGAGTTACCGCTGGAGTCATTTTCTTCCCTTTCTAGTAACTTGAGAGCTCCCGAAATGTCTCAGGGGTATGTTTCGGGAGCATGTTTCGAGAGCTGTAGAACTACGCAAAAGAGTAATTACTGACTCCAGCGGTTGTAGTGGAAGCTGGGAGAGGAGTGGGTGCAGGTGATCGGCGCGGCGCAGAGCCTCTACGACAGGCTGATCAGCAGCGCGGCGCCGGCCATCAGTCGCTGCCGCCGCGACTACCCCGAACTGGAGAACTCGGTACACTACGCGCCCATCGGTGGCCTCTACAGCGACAAGCGCGACGACGCCGCCGCCTGCCAGTGCCCCGACGCGAGACAGAGGGCCCGCGGGGCGTCGCTGCTCCATTCCTGTCGCCGCTCGACGATGAAGGTCGCGCAGAGTAAAGAGGCGGGACAGGTGCCGGACGAGTCCCCTGACCAGCCTGCGCCAGACCCGTTTGCCGGGTATGACACCGATATTACCAGCGACGACTGGCGACTTTGGTCCTTCTGGGATGATCCTCATCTTCTCTCTTGGGATACGTCGACTATTGGGATCTGATGACCCCCTTGTGCCTTCTAGCGGGCTACATTTACCCCTATTATACAGCATAGTTGTGGTCTGCATTTTCAAGAAATTGTATTCGATAAGCCTCTATCTAGAACTGGAAGGTATCAAATCAGACGTATGTAGTGAGACAGTGCGGGCGTATAAGCCACTGGGCATGGCTTACCATCGTAATTCGCCGCCACAGGGTTGTAGCCAAATCAACCTGCATCCTAGGTATTATATTTCTTATTCATTATCCTTCAGCCTTTAAACCTCGGATTCTGATCTGCTCTACTTCTCACCTTATCAGGGTTGAAAGATATAAGCAAAAAAAAAAACGTTCGCTCTACTGAAAGTATGCCGCTGCATCTTCGCCAGCGGTTAAAAACCCACTTCGGGCGTGAGCAGAGACATCGCCAACAAATCCCTCCGATACCCCGCAATACCACCAACGAAACCACTGAGCAAGGGACCAAGCAACCTAAAGTGGATGAAGGACAGTTAACGCTGTGTCCACCAGCACCCGCACCAGTTGACGCCGTCTCACTGAGCGAAAGCCACGTCGTAACCAACGAATCCCGCCCTGGTAGGGTCGAAACAGAGCTTGATAAAGGCATTGAATGGGTATCCGACACTGACGAAGCGGAGAAAGAAACATCAGAATCACGGGCTCACCAAGTAACGCAGAACGATACTCCAACCTCCGAGCCTGCCGTGGCGGATCCAACCACCGATGACAAGAGCCCAATATGGAGTCGATCAATGAAGAAATTTGCAGAAAAGGAGCCAGAGCTGTACCAGCTAATGAAAGACCATACTGTAGATTTTGGGCATCATTCCGTCGACAGCTGGGACACCTGGGGCAATAGCCAAGAGGGATCAGGGGCCGCATGGTTCCGCCGGTGTAAAGCCTACTTACCATCGGTTAAGGCAGTGAAAACCGCTGCGATGATGATTAGTAACCTAGACCCTCACCAGATTGCACCTTGGATTACTTCCGGGATTTTTGTCGCCGTCGAGGTAGGCTACCATCTCATCCTACCCCTGTTAGCTTCATCACGCGATTAGCCTGACAGCCGCAGCTCTGTTTTGAGTCTGTCGACTCTTCGACCCGCGACAAAGCCATGAACACCATGCTGAAGTTGAACGGGCTCATTAACAAGTGGACTGATAGCGAAATTGATCTACAAGGGCTAAAGGGACAGTTTTCCGAGCCTGACGAAAATCTAGAGAGAATAGATCGGATTGAAGCAGAGCTTGAGGTCTTGTACTTGGATTGCCTAAAGTTGATCACAACCATCTATAAGTCTGGGAAGACTAGACACAGCCGTGCTAGTATGCTCTCCATTACTCTTCACTAGTTAATCTCCTGCTCACAGTAGCCTAGCATCGACCTTGATCTCGGAACCTGCAGAGTGGGGTCGGGCTTATCAAAAGCTCAACGACCAAAATTCGGAATGCAGCGAGTCGAAGAGTCTAGTAGAATTGGCAGTAAAGAGGAACGACGCCGCCGTTGCCATACTCGATCAAATTAGGATCCGCAACGAGGATCCCGAGCCCGCACACCAGGCGGTCAAGGAAAGAACAGGAATCGACACTCCTGAATCAATTGCCGGGAATTGGTTCCTGGAGATAGACAAGTTTAGCTCATGGCTAGATGGAATCCGCCACAACGAGACAGGAGAGCGGTTGTTCTGGCTGAAGGGATCAAGTGAGTACTTATGTGCCTCGTTCTTCCTGTAGAGTCAACTGCTAAACAAGTCTTAGTGGGGACGGGGAAAACGACACTGATGTAGGTTGATGAGAGTCTTGTACCGAATACCCAAAAGACGTACCCCTGCTAACCCGTAAGTTCGCAGTTGCCGAGTTATCTCCCACTTTGAGGAGCAGCCGATAGGTATCGGTGGGGTCAGGTTCGTGCCTTATTACTGCTACGACAGCGAGACCAGCAAGGAATCGAAAGCGCCCAAGTATGAGACCATAATTCGAGCTCTATGCCGTCGGCTAGCGTGGAACAGCGACGGGAGCGTGGCTAAACCTGCTAGGGACCTCATTGAAACGAAAAGGGGCATTGATGCATCGTTCACTGTAAAGTCAACTTGGGAGCCGCTCCTCAAAGATTTGATTGCTTGCAGTAAAGCCACGATCATATTTACGATTGATGCTCTCGACGAATGTCAAAGTATGGAACACTATAATCTGTTTCTTGAAACCTTGAGAGATTTACCGAAGACGCCCAAAGGTCCATACTATTTAATTTCGTCGCGCCCGCAGGTTCCGGTGACAGACTACTTCAGAGGTAGTTTCATAGATTTTGATGCTACTGATAAAAATGCGGAACAGGACATGGAGAAATTCATCATTGATCAGATAGATTCAAAGAACAACGGTCCGTCGGCAAAAAGTATTTTCTGTAAGTGACATTGAAAGGTTATCTATGATGAGGACAGAGAAACGAGGATGAAGAATACAAAGTCAAGTTAGCAGTGCTGAGACTTAAGCAGTTAAGGAAAGTACACTGCGCCACCGGCTAGAAAAGGCACTATATGAAAGTGCTGGTGGTATGTACGTAATGTTTCTAATAACTACGGGCTTCAGATTAGCTGATACTGACAATTGACACAGGTTTCGTTGGATAGAAATCTGGCTTGGGATATTCTTCCCGAAAAACAAAAAACCTATACGACAGAAAGAATACGCGGAGAACCTACTACGCAACCTAGAAGAGCTAAAGACGCTGGCTGTATTGGAGAAGCTTCGAGGTGGTGATAGAATCGATCCCGCAGACATTTGGAAAAACCACCTGGACAAAGCTTACAGGAAGCTTTGGGACATCAATGGCGAAGATCAATACAAGTCCTTCCAATCTAGCGTCTTCGAAATCGTTACGGGCGCCTTCGAAAGCCTAACGCCCCAGCAACTCCTTGAGGCCGTCTGCTTCGACCACCTAACCGATTCCGGGAGCAGCCCTCCCCTGGAGCCCGACGAGCTCGAAAGCTTGTATTACAATTTCCTGAAGGTAGATAGCACAGGCCACCTTAACTTCGAACACCTCTCAGCTAAGCTATTCGTGTCCGAGATGAAAATGGAAAACTCTGATGAATTGATGTTTTCTGAGAGCAAGTGTCACAATGTGCTGGCGGATATTGGCGTCAAGGCTATAGAGCAGCCGAATCATCCGATCTGGAAAGACTCTGCGATTAATCTAGTCAATTGGGGGGCGTATGCGAAAGCAGAATTAACAGTCACGAAAAAATCATTGCCTAGGATAATAATATCGTCCACAGGCAATATCAACCGCCGAACGTGGTCCAAGCATGGATACGAATGGGAAAGACTCGAATCGCCTAATATACTATTCGCCAACAGTAAGATGATCAAAAAGTGGTCCAAGATACGCAAGACAGTCAATTCGGCTCACTTTGGCCGATATCTTTTAAACTATTGGGTTTTACATTGCAATAGGCGCGGCGACGATATTCAATTCGTCCATAGAATGATTAAGCTTTGCCATAGTTCCTGGCCTTGCTTAGAGGGTTGGATATTCAGTGCAGCACTCGTGGAGAGAAACCCCATCCGACTTGAATTCGAAATCCTAAGGCTACCAAGGGAACTATGGATGCGTGCTTCTAACGCCCTGTATCCATCATATGAACAAAATGGAACGGCTGTGCGTGCTAGCCCTTTTCTCTTTATGATGACCCTCAACCTTTTCCCTTTCACTCAAGATTTTAGATCTAAGCTACCCCTTCCATCATGCTTTAATGATCATGACATCACACTTCCAAACCTTTTAAACCACACACCGCTACATACTGCCTGCGCCTTAGGGAATAGCGCTATGGTAACAAACATTCTCGAGATTCAGCTGGCTAAACATGCCTCTTGCGTCTATCTTATGGATGCAATTGATTGCTGGGGGCGAATCCCTATGCACTACGCTTCAACTGAGGACGTCGTTGAGACCTTATTGAAGTACGAGATGAATGATAAGCAATTCCAAACCGCGCCCGACATTCCCCCAACTACCAGGCTTCTCTCTGACGAAGATAATTTCCGCCAAACTCCCGTGATGTATTTAATGAGAACATGTAGTGATAGCTATCTTGAAGAAATGCTCGAAAAATATCCGACAAAAATCAGTTATTTGCTAAACAAGCTACTAATGGAAGCAATCGAGCTTGCAAATATCAAGGCCGTTGGAGTTATCCTCAAGAATGGAGCAGATATTAACCATGAAGGTAAAGGGCTTATAACTCCATTATGTATGGCCGCCCAGATTGGCAGTGTGCCACTTCTTGAAATCCTTCTTCGCCATGGAGCGAAACTTGATGACCCCACGTCAGCTCATAGTAGCGCTCTTATCAATGCGATAGAGTTCGGAAGAACCGAGGCAGTCCAATATCTTGTTAATCAGGGAGCCCGTCTTGATACTGGTACACGGAAGCATGATACAGCTATTGAAGTGGCAGCGAGCACCGGCTATATTGAAATAGTACAGATTCTATTGGAAGCAGGAGCAAACATTAACGCCCAGGATGGAAAACACGGCAGTGCTCTTGCGGCGGCAGCATGCTGTTCCAATGCTAAGATTATAAATCTTCTGCTTGAAAAAGGAGCAGATATTAATGCTCAGGATGGAAAATACGGCAGTGCTCTTGGGGCGGCAGCATACCGTTCTAATGCTGAGATTGTAAATCTTCTGCTTAAAAAAGGAGCAGATATTAACGCCCAGGGTAAAGAATATGGCAATGCTCTTGCGGCGGCAGCATACCGTTCTAATGCTGAGATTGTAAATCTTCTGCTTGAAAAAGGAGCAAACATTAACGCCCAGGATGGAAAACACGGCAGTGCTCTTGCGGCAGCAGCATGCTGTTCCAATGCTAAGATTATAAATCTTCTGCTTGAAAAAGGAGCAGACATTAACGCCCAGGGCGGAGAATACGGCAGTGCTCTTGGGGCGGCAGCATACCATTCTAATGCTGAGATTGTAAATCTTCTGCTTGAAAAAGGAGCAGATATTAACGCCCAGGGTGGAGAATATGGCAATGCTCTTGGGGCGGCAGCATACTGTTCTAATGCTGAGATTGTAAATCTTCTTCTTGAAAAAGGAGCAGATATTAACGCTCAAGGTGGGAGATATGGAACGGCTCTGGGCGCAGCTCTAAACAACCCCATGCATTTTTGGCTCTCTACGGTAGAATTGCTTCTAAAGCGAGGAGCAGATATGGGATCACTAAGCGAAGAAGATAAAGCAAAGGCCAGGGTACATCTTGAAGAGGTCTCTACCAACCAAGGAGACCATTTATCAGTATCAGATAGTTGACCTTGAATTGATAGAGACCTTGCGAATTCGGCATGCCTCTGTTTTACCAGACTCAGCGACGACCGAACGTACCAAGAACCAGTGGAAAGAAACCCCTAGTCTCCAGAGCCGCTCCACCACGTTCCCCATCGAACGCTATCTTCATTTATAGCTATAAAGTGGCTATCGTCGGAGACTTATTTACTCCTTCGATTTTAGTGTCCTTGATTCGTCTCAGCCAGGTAATGTCTTTAGTCGTGTTTCGTTATTCGTGACAGCAGGACTTCACGACATACTCCTATAGCTAGAAATCGAGAGAGGTCGGACATGAAAAGAATCCCCCGAAACACATAATGAATCATGCATACATAGAGACCAGACGAGAAGTATCAGATTCCCATCCAGATCCCGAGCTACTCCCTTAGTCAAATCGATGTGTGCGACGTAAGTAGAAGGAGATGTTGATAGTAGAAAGCGGACATGCGCTTGCTCCGCAGGAATATGAACTCGGCGAGTACGGACACGATGAACCGCAAGAGACATAACAACACCTACGCGTCTCGATATACGCCCGTCATCACAAACCGCCACGAGACATAAACATACAAGCACCAAGCACAAGCAATAAACGGCATGCTTACTAAGACCCCTTCCAACCCGTAGCACACATCAGAGTACCATCATCCCAAGACAGCGTGTGAAAGGCGAACACACGCATCCGTGGTACGTGAGTTACACCGTAAGTGCACAGAATCGACGGCATGGCCTTACCATCATCCGAGTCTCGGCATACGCTGACATCTGTGAAGTCGCACGGGAAACTAGACATTGGCCGTCATTCATCGCACCCGCCTCGTAGCGATAGAGGTCGCGGTGTCGGCCTAAAGAACACCGACGAGACACACGAGCGCGTGTCTAATTGTCTCCCTCGAATAGTGGCGGACACGGCGCGGTGATTACGAGAGGATTTGAGGTGTGTCTCACGTGCTAGAACATGAAGTACCTATAGACTACATGAGTAGTGTAACCATCACTTAAGATGAGTCTTAGAGTTCGTAGTAAGTGAAGAATATGACAGTGGTTTGTTGTGAGAGGTGCGAAAGAATGTATCGGCCAATTGTAAGTGATAGGTTCTTGGGCTCTCTCTCGGTGTATGAAGTATGCCTCACAAAGCGAGTTCTATAATCCTATTTAGGCCTGTATCACCGTGCATCGCACAGTGTCACATGAGTATGAAAGTGAGTAGTGTGTTGTCGAGATTTGAAATCAAAATAGAGTGATTGTTTCGATCCATGTACATAGATACATTCTATCCTCGATGCCCTCGCTGTCACGCCTACTTTTGGTACCTATATTTTACTCTCGGTAGGTGGCCTATAAGGGAGTAAGCTGACGTCAAACATCGGAGGGACTTTCATGTTGTACTTACTCACTTGAAGTTATTCTTCATCTCTCGTAATGCAGCCATCACCTCGATAGGGTCCGTTTTTCCGGTAGCCTTCTGGATCTCGGGATCCTGTGAAGAGGCGTTCGTCAACTATACATTTCCTGACGACTAGCTCGGTAAACTTACCTCTACTCTCATAAACACATTATGTTTCTACATCGGGGATTAGCTTGTATTTCAATTCGCAACATGCCTTTGCAATAGATACCTTCTCATCACCAATGGTGAACTTTCCCTGAGTCTCCTCATTCTCCTTAGCAAACGACTGCAAATTCTTAATCGCCTCGTTTTGTAGAACCGAGATACCGAACTTGACGTTTGCTTTAGTGTATTCGTGGCCAGGCTAAGGTTCATAGTTCAATTAGAACGTAATACATGGCTATCCGAAACATAGCATATACGTGTGAAAAGGAGTAAAGGGGGCCAGGGGGGGGGGGGGGGGGGGTTGTTGGGGATTTGCAATTCGCAAACTCACATAGACTTTGGTGTCATCTGGCAGGGATGCAAGAGTCTTGTTTAGGGCAGTGTGCATCTCGTCAGCAGTTCCCTCAAAGAATCTTCCGCAGCCTATAGACATAGCAGTTTAGCTATAACTCTCTTATACTTATGCCATCGGCTCTTGAATCTTCCGGCAGCAGTAGATGGGGAGCAAAGCAGACTCACCACCGTGAAACAATGTGTCTCCGGTGAAGACGACCTTATCGTCGCCATCTTGCATAAACCAACAGATGCTGTCTTGGGTATGGCACGGCGTGTAATGTCCCTTTACAGCGATGCTGCCAATGCTCCATGATTCCCTGTCGGCGGGCGTCTTGGTGACGGACTCGCAGTTCTTGCCGCCGATAATAGGAAGATTTGGTAAGCCGAGCTCAGCCCGCTGTTTGTGCCCGTCCGAATTAGATGTGTCCAACGAAATCAAAGCGGAGATATACCCACCAACTTCCTGTTTCCGCCAGCGTGGTCCCAGTGGCTATAGGAGACATTAGTCGGGGATCTTGAATAAAGAGAGAGATGGTATGAAAAAGAGCTGGCTTACTGGTGTGTGTTCACAATTGCTGTGAGGTTAATCTTGCCAGCCTGAATGGCGTCCTTCAAGACAGGAGCAACCCTATGACGAAATATTAGTCGAGCACAAAATATATGATATGAATAAGGGGAACATCGATGTTCATAAGGACCGCCTTGTAGCTCTGGCCACTCGGCCACTTACTCTTCAGGGTGCGCTGGATCAATGATCACGGCATCCTTAGACTTATCATCCGTAACAAGATACGCATAATTATCGCTCGTCCCCGTCCCTGTATCATTCACTCGTCAGTTTTGATATAGTACCCAAAGCCAATCCTCGCAATTGCCCCCCTCCGCTCTCCTCCCCACCGTTGTGTTGGGTTGCAAGTAAGCGAGGGGCCAACATTCAGCAATCCGGTGTAGATGGGACGTGATGCACTTACACATAGGAATCGACTGGATATGCATGGCGCGTGATGAAGCGAGCTATAAAAAAACCAAGAGAACCCGTTAGTTTAGTCGCTAGATAGTCGAGGACCTGGAGGGACAACAACAGCACAAGCACATTCTTCTCACCCCCTCTTCTGCGGCACCTCTCTCCCATCCACGTCTCAGCACCCCCTCCTCCCTAACACAAGGACTCAACCAATCATATGTGTTTGCCCCATCCGCAGTGATATATTAAATAGTGGACTAAACTCACATTCGCACTCAGAGATGTAGCTAGCGGCCTCCTCGCAGCAGCTCTCGCGATGAAATTCATGGAGGAAAGAAAGCGCAGCTGTCGCATGGGCCCCTCTCTGTTTTCAATGGGCTGGCTGATGCTGCTGTCTACTGTATTGCACGCACGTCCGACCTTGGCTGACAAATGCGGCTCCTACTTGTTCCTGCGGACGGATATACGGATATACGGATCTAATGCAGCTGTGTGAGTGGTGAGTGAGGTGCTTGGAGGATTCGATCACGATGACGTCGACTGTTCGGTACGGGCTGTGAGCGAGGTGACTATCGGGACCTGCCAGCTGGCAAAAGCCGCCGCACTCAAATATGAAGCTTTCTAGATCACAAAACACCTGTATCATAGCTCACGCAACAGCAATCCATACTAATTAAAAAGAGGTTGTGTTATATTTGTTGAGATACCTCTTATAAATTGCGTTAGAAGCGGTAAATCTAGTGATCCTTTATGTCAAAACTTCATAATAAAGTTCCCATCTGTGACTGACGACTAAGACCTATAGCTTTCTTATGAGTGAACAGCATGCACACTCGGGGGTATGACTGATGTTAAACAAGCAATTTGGGAATTCTACCTTCGCGGTAAAATACGGGAGCTTTATACTATGATGAATCCTAAAGACTACATAATAGTAGACTTAGACGAATAGTAATCCTACGATCTTACGAGTCTGTTAAGGCGTACTAAAAGTGGATGATTCTCTTGAATCGTAAATATGAGACCTCTCTAATGACTACACAGCCCCAATAGGTTTCGGCGACCACGTGCCCTGATATCGAGTCCAGCCCACCGAATGGCTCGATGCCTCGCTAGCTGTCTCAGTGGGTGGAGCTACGTGTTCTTCGCGGGTATCTTCAAGCACCTGGTTCAAGGTCTGCAGCTCGACGCGAACAGCCTCCAAGTCCTTCGATTTCGGGATCCGGACAGCGTCTGATGCTGCTGCGAACGACAGTTCGGATCCGCCGTCCAGTATCGCGCGGGAGAGCTGTAGAGCTCGCAGTATGACTCGAGGCTCCTCCGAGGACTCGGCAACCTCCTCTAGGGTCTGTAGTAGAGATGCCTCATCCCACGATTTAAGCTGCCTCTGAAGACCTGCTCTCAAGGCCTCGTCCTGTTCACGCAAGTATCTTACGAGCACATCCCTACGAAGATCCGATTGGCCGCCTTCTCCGGTGCTCCCTTTGCTTACCGGGGCGAGGTCTTTCCAGTAGAAATTCCAGATCCATGCGAGGGCGTTGTTGGCGGCAGACCTGAGTTTTGACAGCGACGGCAGTTGTTCATGCGTGGCCTGGTGTCTCAACTCGACAAAGGTTGCCGGCAAGCCGATGTTCTTCGCTATCGAGTACATGCTCATCTTGCGGAGCTTGTCTTGTTGGCCATCTAGTAAGCCTGTAACAAACCTATGACGGGCACGATTAGTGGGTCGATGGCAGCATGTAAACTAGGTGGTTGCGCTAGAACAGAGTTGAGAGACTGGATCGTGTTAAATCATTCCATTCGGAGAAACGGAATGTAAGACCAAATCCACGATTTTAACCCATGGTGTCTTGATACCCCAAAGCGGGCTGCTCATATACGAGCAATCATGTTTCGCCCGTGAGTACCTAGCACCGTGCCGAGGAATGCTGTATACATTTCACCCAGCACATGCCATGACTGACTGGCATAAGCAAGCGGACAGCGAGCCACGAGGGGAAGGAGGCGGCAGATCCATAAGGAATGTGAATGAGTAGGTGTAGGGGGGAATATTAGAGAAAGAGGGAGAAAAACGGGGATAATGAGAATAAAACACACCGACTAAAGGCAGCCGAGTAGGCGGCTCGGATGGCGTAGGAGGACGAATTCGCCCTAGTCCTGGACTCGTGGAGGTCACTCAGGACAGCAGCCGTCAGGAGGGCGGTTGATTCGACCAAGTGGGGGCAGCCGCCGCGTTGCATCCACATGGAGACACGTGAGACGGCCTGTTGCTGCCGCTTCTCGGCATCTAGGGCGAGGGCGAGGGCAGCGTGGTGGTGCACGCCGCCGTCGGCATCCTCATCTCCTCGGGGATTGTCAGCCGGGGGGGTGTTTGCTGGGTTCTACAATACCTAGGCACTACATAAGGTATGTATGTAGGTATGTAGGTAGGCACAGTAAGTGGCACCAGATTGGGGTGGCGCATAGCGACGGCGACGAGGTGGCGGGTGGGGTGGGCGGTCTGGGTAACTAACTAACTCTACGTGCTCTCTTCTACTTACTACATTGAGGGAGGATTGTCGTAGCATTGCTGGTCTTGGCGCTGGCGCTGGCGTACGCGGATGACGATGCGGATGATGATAATAGTGATGAGGCAGAAGGAGAAGAAGTAGAAGACGGATAAAATTGCTGACGGACTCGTAATAGCTCTTCTTGGTCCCGCCAGGGTGTGTGGATATACTGAACCATTGTTTCGAGTGCAACGGGGGTTTAAAATTGATACGGTATACGGTATAGGTCCGGGTATGGTATGTATACGGTAGACTGTATGTATGTATGTATGTAGATATGTAGGTATTCTGACAAGGCAGGATTCAAGGCGGGCCAGTCGACATTCGAAATTCGAGGACGGAGGGGCCGATGATGAACCTCGACGTTTAGTTTCTCTCTTTCTCTTTTCGTGCTCTTAATTGCTCCTCGGACGCTTGCTCTTATGAACTAGCTTGAAGACTCCTCTCCACTGCAGAAATAGTGTTGCAAATACGTAGCTGACAAGGCTGGGTGGATGAGGTGGATGAGGTGGATGAAAGTGATGAGTGACGAGGACGGTTTCTCGGAGTGTCCTACGAATCACAACCGTCGAGGAGGAGCTTAAAATTTTGCTAGGCGGCCCACAAGATGGTACCACAAATCTAGACTGCGAAGTGCTCTATTGGAAAGTACCTACCTTGGGTTGCACTATCACCGCGCGTTGATATGCCTTAAGTGGTACTAGTAAAGACCACCACTAAGAGCTAGTCTCCTGCGTTCCTGTATTGTACAAGTAATGAGTTACTGCGTACGAACTTGCTAAATGTGGAGAAACATCTTCTTCTCGTCACATTCTAGAATTAAAGGTATCTTGATCGATCTAGATTCTCTTGTCACCTCTCCTTCTATGATGCCTCCTGTACTTATTACACTCTCGTGTCCATCTTGTGTTACGGTGTACATACCTACGCTGTTACTTGTTAGTTGACGAGATGACGATAGTTACACTGTAGGTAGGTACTGCGATGATAATCGCTCAACCTGAGCCAACAAATACCGAGGTATTTGCCGCTTGGCAGGGTGAGCCTACCTACATAACACCTGTCTACAGCAGTAGGTACATACATACGTGCATTCCACTAAAAAGGCCACGGCTCACTCACCCACTCGGAGCTTAAGCGACAACCCATTTCCACCTCTTTACACGAAGGATAATGACTGCTGATCCTCGACTTTAACGGCCCAACCTTTCTCCTCAGAGATTAGGCAACAAGGGGCATGTTCAACCGCCACGACACACGGCGCACTCTCAGGTAATACTAGCTCGCCCATGGCTGCGTATTGACCGGCTGGTTTGCTATGTAGTCGGCCTAGCAGGGTACATAGTGTCGAGTTCTATAAAATATGTATACCATGTATGCGATCTAGGTTGTCGTAGCAAAGTAGCGTCGTCAGGCGTCAGGATGTTATCATGTACAAATCATTGGACAACGTCCAAAGGCGCCCTGGCATGCATTTTCCCACTGAGACGCGCGGGCCTCTTGGATAGCTCACATGCCTACCTACATCACAGTTCTGCACCTCCTCAGCACGTATATTTACGCTACAATAATGCATCAGAAGCCACGTGGGCCTTGGGAGTGACTAGGGCCAGCGAGACTCCGGTCGCCTGGAGCCTGTCCCTCTAGCGCCTATTCTGTAGTACATACGTAAGTATAGACGCTCCGTTCTGGGCCAGTGATGGTGTCGGCATGAAAAGCCTCGGGGAAAAGGTGGATATCGTCTTGGTATTCACGAAAAGCCCCAGCAACGACAGCTGCCTCGCTGATACCTATGTACATAGATGGCGGCCGTGCGCACGACCAAGCCGCTTCATGATGGGACCTGAGCGGTAGTAACCTGCAGGGATCTTCAAGGCCCCTCGGCCGGTAGGAGACTACCTACACTAAGACAACGACGTACATACTTACTTAAAAGCTGAGTCAATCCTTGCATGGCTAGCGAGTTCATGCAATGTATGTACGCAGTATGCGTAGGTATGCGTATGTTCGGTGAGATAGCCAGTTGGTGGTTGACTTATCCAAGAATTTCTCGAGAAGCGTTTCTCAGTGTGGCAATAACCGGCGGACGATACGCAGCACAACCTCACTAAGTTCCTTGTTATCTGTATGTAGTAGGCAGGGGCGGGCGGTGAATGCGAAGACGCCGAAGTCTGCTAGGTATAAGCAGCTTTCCATAAGCTAGGTTCCTGGTCGATAGTTGATTTGTGAGCGTAATGTTGTATGCAAATGAAAGGTGCTTATATGTATAGAGTTAGTTGGACCGTGGAGTCTGTCGAGGATGGAGGGGCACGCGGGGTTCCCAAGCACCCGCCGCGAACACCGAGTATACATGAAAAAAAAGGAGGTAGGCAGGTATCCGGTACGAAAATAACAGTACCGTACTTATGCGTAGTAGCGTACATATAAAGACTGGATGCATGGAGAGAAGCATGGGTGCCACACGACGTTCAAATGCATCTTGCGTCTTTCCAGCCAACGGCACGGGCAACTCTTCCGCTTGGCTGCTTGGCGGATGGATTATCTTATCGGAAACTCGTAAAAGGCCAGGCTTTTTGCCCTGGGGTTTCGAACCAGCGCTTGGGCTTGTGATGATGCATCAAGTATAGGTTTGCTATGTACGTACGTACCGCAGAACCTGGGGGCCTACTGTAGGAATTCTCGATCCATGCTGAGTCGTATTTCCCACTTCTCGTTACCGTTCAGTTAGCTACTGTATGTAAGTAGTGTACCTAGACTGTAGATAGTTTGCCAGATACTTACCTACCTTCCTACCGTCGGAATCACAACGAAGGATCAGACAGCAAATGGTCCCCGACAGCTAGCTAAACGAAACACCCTACAGAGTACACTGCCTACTCAGTACAAGGCTGTATCCATGTGATGCACACAGGCGGCAAGCTATCACCTTATACGTATGTATGTACTGGAAATTGCAGTGCTGTTTCTAGTGCTGCGCACCGAGCTGACAGCGTGACGAAAATGACGAGAATGGAGATTGTTCCGTATTGGCATTGTTTAGGTGGGAACGGTGGGTCGGGGTAGGTTTACCTGTAGATGTCAAATTATATCGGGTTAGGGTGCAAATGCTGAGGTTCATGTTGTGCGTGGGTAGTGTGGTGGAGGTACGGAGAGCCATGCGAGAAAGGAAAGTATCTGCACTGAAGCGCCCAGATAGATAGATGGAATGGATGGCCGGGTGGATGGCAGGCCAAAAGTCGCCGGCCAGCGCGTGCATTATTGCATTTGTAGTGTCATAGGTAGTAGGGTGCTGTAGGCATAAGCTAATGCTACGCTACCACCACCTACCTAGGTACCTACTACATGTAGGTTTTGTACGTACCCAATACGTACATATAGCAGGTACCTACCTAAGGTAGTATGTACTATGTACGCTAAATAGGCACTACACTACGCATATATGATACCTTAGCGCCCCGGGGGGGGTTTTCGTAAGGGTTGCAGCAAGGTTATCTAAAAAAGTAAGGCTTGCAGCAAGTATGACAGGTGTTGACAGGCAATTACGGCCAGATATCATTGCTACAAGGTTTTTATATATGAATTGCTTATTATTTGAGTGTACCTTTTTAATCCGACTACATGTCGAAACAGAAACTATGTCCAGACGGAAACCATGTCTACATTATAATCCATTTCGACATTATAACCTATATCTAGGTTATAATTTATGTCCAAGTTGGACATACGTATACAAATACTACAGTTTATAACAGTTTGCGACAGTTTGCGACGGGTACAAAACCTGCCGCTAAAGTCCTGATCTGTATAGCGATTGCACTAGTTTTCCTAGTATTAGAGGCAGTGGTTGTGGTGCAGGTGGTAGATTGATTGAGTTGTAGGGTAAATCCCTGCAGTCAAATCAATCCAGTCGGTGATCCTTGCAGTCGGTGATCCTTGCAGTCGAGTGCAGTCGAGTGCCTAGCAGTGCCTAGCAGTCGAATGCCTAGCAGTCAAGTACCCTGCAGTCAAGTGCCTAGCAGTCGAAAATGCCCCTGCAGTCAAGTGCCTAGCAGTGCCGGTCAGTCAAGTGCCCTGCAGTCAAGTAGGTACCTAGTCAAGTAAGTACCTAGGTAGGTGTTTCCGACATGCTTTCTTATTTCGACATGATTACCGTTTCGACATGGTTTCCGTCTCGACATGCTTTCCACTCTCAGTAATCCTTACAGACCGGTAGTAGTTAAATCCCAGTAAATGCTAAGCAACTGTCTTCACCTGTAATGCTTTCGAGACTTGGTAATGGTTGCTGCAATGCTTACGAGTACCCCCCCCGGGCCACTAAGGTAGGTAGCTGTAGGCTGTACCTAGCATTAGGGAATTTCCCAATTCGAGCAAGGGTTTGGTTCTAACCGCGAAATACCTAAGGACACGGAGAAGAGTTAGGCATATGTATGGTATGGTATGATACATAAATAATAGCATCGACGCGACAACAGAATACAACCGCACGTGCGAAACACTGACCCCCACATGATCTTCAGGCTTTTGGCAAAGAGAGGAGAAAGAACAAAATAGTGGGGAGCTTGTCATCAACGAGACCCCGGACAAGGAATGTTGTTCTGGAAAAGACCAGGGGAAGAGAAGGGGGGAGGGTGTATGCGCAAGTACCTACTGTAAATCAAGGCAATGCGAATGGGTAACGAAACGAGGGGGTGTATGCCTACACACAAATAGAACAACGAGAAGAAACACTGACCCTAGCTTCCCTTCTTGCAAGGGCTAGGCCATTGTTAACTCGGCTCGGAATCGGTTGTGTCGGACCCACCCCGGTGTATTCATTGAAAATCAGAAAGAGCGTGAAGGGAACAAGCAAGAAGCAAGACGATCCCTGTTGTCCCATGTTTGCATGTAAAATATCTGTAGTTAGTTTAGTTTAGTCTTAGGTAGGCATATACGTACTTGGGCAATCTGCATATCCTCATCCCCACTTTGCTAAATACACCCGTTCAACTCGAGGGAGTGTAAGCTAAAGTAGGGTCTTTAAGACCCGCATTGTCAAAAACCGGGGGCTGTTTAGTACATACATAGTACGTACCTTACCTCACAAACCTCACCTCATGATGACAGGGATCTATATGGAGTGCTAAGGTACACATGCTTGCAAGACTATAACCTACATCACCATGGTGAATTTGATCAGCATCACTAGTCACGGCCGTTTGTTGTATACTTACTTTAGCTAAGGGTTAAGGAATAGCTAGGCGCATGTAGGTCATGTAGCCAGCAGTGACCAATAGACGACCTATCATATTCAACATACGAGACAAAGGTTTACTTATGCGAGTCGTTGTAGGCGCTATCACAAAGGACGATTCTAGACGGTCGTAGATATCATCACGGATTTAGACCGGTATCCTGTAGAATCTGAGTGATTTGACTCATAATGACTTTCTCATTGTTTTTGATCCATGTATGCGGGAGAGCTGGCTTGTACCATTGCAACGCCATGTCTTACCCGGTGGTTGTTTTATGAAAATTTTACTATTTTATGTATTTACATGTTCGCCCTTGATATTCTCAAGAGCCAGAGTTGACATGGGCACAGCAGGAAGGTGACACTTAGAGTCACTATCATATCCAAGACTGCTGTGCCGGCGGTGACTCCGTAGGTTTGGGCTCATCTCCCTGATCATCGCCATCGGCGTCCTCTTCGCTGTCTTCGTCATCCGTGGCGGGGGGCTCCCAAGCCTCTTCTAGTTTCCATCCTTTACCGCTACGATACGTAGTATCCAACAACCGCGATGTCGTCGTGTGGTAATAATCAAGCTCTGGGTCTGTATCCGTTTTGGTTGGGAGATCGTAAAGTCCCATTCCAACCAATATCTCTCCCTCTTCCTCTTCGTTATTATGTTCTTCAAGTGGCTGGTATGATATCGACTCTTCCGGCAGTACTGATTGTGGATGGTGTACTCTCTGACCCTCTTCAGGAGTAGGCGGAGTTGTGCAGGACTCTAATCCGTCCTGAGCATATGTATACCAGTAAGACGCTGGGTTGGCGTACGTTGGAGATGGCTGAGCAGCCTCGGGGCTGCCCAGTGGTCTGTAGCAATGTGATTCTAACTGTGGTGCTGGAATACACGGGTCTAATATGTATGCCGGCATAGTATTAGACTGGGTTGCCGGGCCATAAGGAAGTAGCAGTGGCGAGAAACCAGAAACTGGCGAGGTATTCCCAGAGTAAGCTGCCGGTGTTGGTGGTAGGTTCTGATATCCGGTGAAACATTCCCTTGGATAGTATGGCGTTGGCATGGTCCAGGCAAACTGGTTGAAGTCTGCTTGGGGGGGTTGCATGTGCATCCGCTGTGCATCTGGAAGCTGAGAGCTTGGATGCCAACTAACAGGACGGCTGTTCTGCTTGGCTTGCTCTTGAGGGTGCGTATAGTATGATGGCGTATCCTGCATTTGTTGTAGTAGGGCTTGATCTATAGCCTGCTGGCGCCGCCGAGCCATGTTGCCATCGTTTATTAACGTCCGCCGTCTAGCCATCATTGCTTGTGGGCTGTTGCTGGCACTACTAGGCTTCACTACCCGCATAGCGCCTGTGGTTCTTTGTCCATTAGGGTGACGAGATATCCTACGGGGCAACTCTGGGAAAGGCAACTGATGTCCTGAGAAGTCGTCCAGTATCGGATGGGTTGTATATGTGGGCGGTATGAGCTGTTGCATGTTCGCGGCTGAGGGCATCATCTTGCTGAAAGTCAGCTACGGGAAGTAGGTCTTGCAAATAGAAGCCGTGTCTATCCCTAGCAAAGTAAGGCGGGTGTTTGATAGAGGCAATGTGTGTTTGAGAGAAACTCAGGTTGGAGGGGGTAGAGTATGTAGTTATGTATTAATGGTAGAAGAGGAGCCTCGGAACCAGTCAGCCCAAAAATGTTGCATGTTTGATATCAAGGTTCAGTCATAAAGAATACACTAGATGGATCTTGGGGCAAAGCTATTAATTGCTAAGTGGCATCAAGGCGGATTATATTGGGGTGGTAGGGCCGACAAGCAATACTTTTTTAGAGACATTGGCCGCTTTGGCATGTGTATGCAAGTGAGCGTGTGCTCATGTGTCCGCTTCACCTGTATGACAGTTCGTCGGGACATTTCTTTCTGCGTCATGGTTCCGGCAGGGATCTGACAAGATTGAATAGGTTGGAAAAGGATCCTCCTTCATTGTGCCCACAGCCCATGCCGGGGACGGGCGGATTTGGTGATGGTAGCGTTGGTGTAGTGGATTAGACTGGGGGAGGTTGCAAAAAGCCTTTCAACTCTGATGGCTCGCGTTCAAGGTTTGCTCTGTACAGAGAATGTACATACAGCACCCCACTATGCGTAGTCCCCAGTCAATGAAAGGAACGAGTTTGGAACGGTCGATAGGACAAAGGCATTCCCTGCCGGCGGAATCCCTGGCCCCCAACGCCTAACTAGTTATTAGCCTTTCTGTCCAGAAGGCAAAAGGCTCAAACTAAGGTAGCTACTATGTAGGTAGCTATGTAGGTAGTGTAGGACGAATGAGGAGGGTAGGGGTTAGGTAGGGAAGGGTACGTACAAGTTTGTACATATAGGAGGTATTGAATCAAAGTGGTGCATTGTTTACTTACATTGTACCTGTGCGTACCTAGCGGTTTGCTATGTATGTAAGTAGGCATGTGTACTGTATAATAGGTGGGATGATAATGATAAGCGCACGTGGAGCCGTGTACCCATCAAAACTTAAGCAGAGCCCTACCTTGTCACTTGTCTTTTTGTCTCGTCAGGCTGCCGACTCAGTCAAGAGAGGTGTGTCATGAGACGTTGGGGCGTGCAGGTCGCGACTGAAGCGGCCATGACTTTGCCGTTCTTTGCCAAAAATATAAGGAGCCACTATAATACATATTTCGGTAACGCTAAGGACGCTTCTAACCCGAGGACGGTTCCATCACAAAGGTAACCCTGGCTGTGCCCATTTGACTGGCTGCAGAGCGTGGGAAGCCCCTGTAGACTGTAAATAAAAGAGACACTTCACTTACTACCTATGTAGGTAGGTACCTACCTAGGGGCCCATCCCGTTAGACTGCAGATAGACCTTTCGGCCTTTCTGCATCCAAAACCAGACGTCTTTATGCTGAGCACCTATATGTACTGTAGTAAGAAGCGGCTCACCGACGGGTAAAGAGGCCACTTAGGGATGTATGTACTGTATAGTTTTATTTTGTCCGTGGTAGTACGTTACAGATTACCATACCACCTACCTCGGTACCTAAGCCAAGTAAAAGAGCAAGCCGATAGTCTTGCGTGTGGATTATATATAGTAGGTAGTCTAGCATTATCTATCGAGATAAGTACTAAGTAGAGTACAGTAGGTGCTGTAGTAAGGTAAAGTAGGTACCTGAATACCATTATGGTCCTCTGTATATTATAGGATGTCTAGACTTCCGCCCAGACGATGGTCCTATTAGTACGTGTTTAGATGAACCCGAAAGTGTGTTTGCACAGCCTAGTCCTTCAAGTCGAATACCTATGTACTACGTACGCAGTAAGCCAGACAAGCCAGGACGTTCGATTCCCATTTCAGGGCTAAGAAGAGCAAGGGCGAGGCAAAGACTTGTTTTTTTCGTGGAATGGAAAATGAATAAAGACACAGGGGTTTGGGAAGTGTGCCGAGATGACCTCCTGCTTGGCCTTGTTCGCTCACTTCACCCATTGCACTCCACTAATCCGGCCTCCTACAGTACATATGTACGTATGCATGTATGTATGTACCAACACTTAGTTCTGGTATCTTACATCGGCGCCTGTTCGCGACCTCCATGGGCTAGGATCTATTCCGTCTGCAGTTGGTTCTCAAGTCATGCCAAATTGGTTTTGTTTTTTACCGGACCAGATCCTCCAAGCCACTGATGCATGTCCGCTTGCGAGACCTGGCTTTCATTTGTTTCGACTGGATGCAGCTAAGACATATCTTGTACGTACGCATAGGTACAGAGTGGCTTTTAGATAGCATGTTCCTATAATTGCGAATTCCCGCCAATTGCCAATCCCGATCTGACGAGATCAAGCCCTTAGAAATGCGTTCCTCCATAGGCAAGGGTCTCGTGAATGGCGCATATCAGGTGCCACTACGCTATGACTACGCAGTACGTGGAGTCAATAAGGCTAGCAGAACACACAGGTGGCGAATCCCTATAGTAGAAGGAATGAAGCACGGCGGCAGCCAGCTTTGTTCCAGGGCGAAGGACCAAACGAGATGTGAGCTTCTGCGTGGGTGGATTTGCCAACTCCAGCCAGAGGAGTAACTTCAGGGAGGTAGGTACTGTAGGTATGTAGGTGGTGATGTGATACAGAATACCATGCCATCCAATCCATGCCAGTCGTCGATGTTGGCATAGGAACATGCTTGTCCGATTACGATCGGGCTTTTTTGAAACGATCTGAGGATCCAAAGGACGGCAGGTTTGCCGGCTCAGGATGGTTTGAATAGTTTAATTGGTTCCCTACATAGCGGTAGCACGAAAGCCAGGGTCTCCATATACCTACGCAGGCCAGTGTGCTACTGTACGCTACACTTTATGCGTACCTACATACACTACCTACCTACCACTGAGTGCTGAGCATCCCCGTGAAACCTGTGCCGCTTTTAATGGCGGCTAGAGAGTACGAAGTAATTGAAGTACTACGTACATATAGTATGTACTTATCTCTTTACAGTACCTACCTGCTTAGGAAGAATTGGGTTAACGATGACCCTATGAGTGAACCCTTCAAACTGAGGAGGCGCCACAGCCGGCGTTATACCACATACTTATTAATACCCCGTAAAACTACCTACAAACGTATACGACACGACTCCCCACCGGATGCCGAATTTGCTCACGTACTTGTAAAGGCTGTGCATTAAGTGAGGTACTGTATTCTGTAGAAGGGGTGATCTCCGTGTATTTCGGTCCACACTAAATATAGGGTACCTAGGTACTGGGGCATATTATTGTCTGCACTAATGGCATATGTAGTACACGTATAGTATGTAGGTAGAATAGCATCGTGGTCTAGAATATACCAATGAGAGAAACTTTTGCATCAGTTGTACGTGTGACTTTAAAACACGAATGTGGTTCGTGATCATTTTGTATTTTGTGTCTAGTAAGAATCATAGAACAGTTTGAGACTAATCTAGTGTACTCAGCAAGGACCCAGGTGAAGCTTTGCTTTCACTTTTATAAAGTTCATGTGTATATAATATACACCGCCAACTGCTGCTATGTTCTAGAGAGGTCAGTCAACGCTAGTATGCTGTGATAGTAATAATAATCAGTCCTCTCGTAAGCTTCAATGGTGCGACTCCACGGCTTATGGATCCAGAAGAGAAGCTGCCTAGCGTAAATAAATGTCGATCCTAACTAGTAATATTTTTCAGTTGGCAGCATTTATACTTGTAGGTAGTACCTAAGTACACAGATCTACTTACCTAGTGTTGTTAACTGTTAGTAGTACATATATAAAAAAAAGTTCACGGAGCAAATAGCATTGAGAGTTATGAGCAACCCTGAACTTTAGAAGTTGGATTTCGGCTAGGTACCTACATATTCACCAAGCACCCGGTAGGTAGATCGATGTGGCGCAAGGGCCTACAATAAGGCCTACATACCTATAAACAAATAAACAGTTGCGACTATGCACATTTGCATAGTACGGTGTAAGTATGTATTGCAGTACTTGTAAGCAAACATCTAGGTAGTATCCACTCATAAGTGGTCCAATAAGTACATGGTATCTACTAGGATATCCATCTACCTAATGTACGCATACCTGTGGCTTACCTTTTTGCACTCCCTACGCAGCCGAGGTCACCGATCTACAGTAGCAGTTATTTTTTTTCGAGCTTAACTAGCCGCTGATTCATGTATGTACCTGTGTTCCTGCAAGTCTTTGTAGATATGGAGCCCACGTCAGCATATAATAAAACCCTCTCAAGTTTTACTTGTAAGTCACCAGTTCACTAAATACCTACAGTATGTAAACATACAGAAAATTGTCTGAGATATATATGTTCTATGGCGTGTAGCTAGCCTTGTATTGCAAAGCTTCTTTATGTTACATCGAAACTTGGTGATTTGTTCTACCTTTTTGTATTTTTGAGGATGTAGTTTGTACATCGCTCACACATCAGCAAATACTCGCCTCTATACATACACTAGCGCTGCAAGTCAGAACAGTTTAAATCTGCTCTACTTTGTAGGCACGCCTTGGCCCTGCATCCAAACGGCAGCTCACCGTAATTCCAAGTATGTAAGAGGCCATAAAGTGTCATAAAAGGGTTGAGGCTGGCCTTCTGCTTGTTAGTTTACTTTGGTAAATAGTGCTACCTATGCGTACGACTCGGTATCACAGCCTCACATTACCTACAAGTATTTGGTTTTCGTCCAAGCCGTGTAAGCCAGAGCTTAAGTCGGGGCCGTAGCCGGGGTCTAAAGTACAACTGTATCATCCACATTACTTATGGCTACTATTGAGTGTTCAATCTCGGGGGCATTTGTGGCGCCGCTATTGCAACTACATACCTAGTAAGGGATCTCACGATGGTCATGCTAACGGGTGACAGATTTTCTATGGGTGCGTGTCTCTCACGACACAATGAGACACGCTATAGATATCGTGAGCTGGTGTGTCTCTTAGATTGCCTGAGCAGGAATCAGGCATCCTATCATTATCATACCCCATGTGTGACCAAACGATACGAGTAGAATGCTACGTATTGATTTCGCAGTCAGAGAAGTACGCATAGTTGCACCAATGCCACTCTATTTGTTACAACACGGGCGATTTGTTCAACATAGGTCTAAATACCAATGCGTAAGTAGCTCGGCAAAATGCTTCTAATATATACCTAGTATACGTTAGGTTATAGGTATATGCGTAGATTGTGCGGGCATTAAACACTTATACGTACTTACTGCGGTAGCTTTCGCTGCGCCTACTAGCATATCCTTCTTTAACCCCGATTGGTCCTTCGTGTATAGCTCAACGATACCTATGCCAACCGTGGAAAGATGAACCAATAAGCCGAAAATCATGGCTTATACTTACTTTAACCGCAGTACCATGTAGATAGTGTGCATTAAAATCACAAGCCAGAGAGCCATCTGTCATGGACCAAAGCTGGAATACCACTAATACCTAAGTCAAACTCTATTATAAACGCAAACTTATACAAACTCTGAAAACCTAATCCCATAAGTATCACAAACTTATAACTTGACTCAGGTATATGGGCCATGTATACATATATGCCTGCGTATATACCTAGTGTTTTCCTATATTATTTTAGCCTACCTACCTACCGTTCTACCTACGCATACTATTGAGAGACAATTAGGCCTCACCACAGTACCTAGACTAAATAACAGTATATCTGATACCGGATACTGTGTAGCACACACTTGTAAGTATGTAAGTATTCATGTACCTATCTTTTAAGGGTACCTGCCTAGGTAGGTTTTCGTTTGATTTTTTTTATTTATAAAAAAAACCCTCCCTTTGTGTCTTATTTAAGGGATAGCTTAAATGAGCTACGGCAGATACTACATTACCTTTCTCAACCGCCCAGATACTTAGCAATATGATACCTCATGCACATCCCTTTTCGCTTCCTTTCATCCAGAAGAGCAGGTGCTAACTAAAAGTCACCGGGTGGGTTGTGGAGTGGGCCGCTTTAAGGCGGGAGGCTGAACATTAACGAGATCAAACGCAACCCCATCTTCATCCACCATGCCCGTTAGCGTTACAGTGAAACGGATAACCAACAAACGCTACTAATAATGGAACCTCGACCAGCCGCCAAGTAATCGCTATGTATCTACTGTGGGTAGTACACTGACCTCGAGGCTATACCACAGTGTAATGCATAATACACAACACAGTATCTGCATTTACATACCTCCGGATTCTCGCTAAGCCCCCCTGGTTGAACAACAACAATAACGTCGTCATCCTCAGACAACCAATAAGCGGCTGAATCTCATTTCCAAAAAGGGTGCTTCTCCTTGTTCAGCTAAGTAAACCATCTGATACATACAGTCTGGAGACACTATACCTCTGCATAGTACAAGTAGATAGGTACAGAATAGGCATCCGATAACAGGATCTCATGGCTTTGTTTGTGCTCTTCCTGCCTGCCCTCCGCCCTACAAAATAAAAATAAAACCCCCATAACATATGCGCAACAAAGCACTGCATGCATGAGTTAGAAACATATGATACATATACGGTGGTAGCTCTTTCAGACCATACTTGTATACTAGCACCATCGCGGGCTAAGCTCATAGCAAGACTCGCATCAAGCTTTCAACAGTGTGTTCCAATGTAATAATCACTGTACAACGCGGGAGCAGTTGTGTACTTACATATAGGCTGTACATAGGGACCATACCTTGCTCACTGGCTCACAATCTAAAATATCATGCTCCTGCAGGTTCGACCCAGCAGTTTCCGCACTACTGCGCACACTATCTACTTACCTACCATCGTGATGCCTACATCTAGGTAGCAGAGCGTTGCCATCTGATTCATTGATAACACGCCACAATACGCGTATATCCCTAGACTGTGCACTAGCATTTTATCAGCCCAAGGTCACACTCCTTACACTATGGGGCAGGTAGTGTAATAACGCTCGACGCATCCTTAATAGGTACCTACGCTAGGTACTCCTTTCTCTTGGACCTACATACCTACATTGTATACATACATAGTAGACAAGGGGATTTTCTTGGCATACAACTCTATCCAACGGTCACATTCGATAAAAGTTGCCACACTACAGAACACTTCAGGATTATAGATATGTACAAGTATCTACGTTATGCACATATGCGTATGCACAGGCCAAAAAAACGAGGGGACGAATTGGCCGGCATCAACGCTTAGGATTGGCGGATAAACAAACCCCCCTACTCAACAACTGTTTGAGAATGGGGGTTTGTTTGGGTTGGCTACCTACTGGTTTGGCCACTTGTATGTATGTATGCGTATGTACGCATATGTATGCTTACTTATGTATGCTAGGAAGTATGTATGTACAACTTTAGGACCCTGCCATCATATTTGTCAGTTCTCCTAGCGGAATCCCGGATAGGCTAACACACGATTCAATGCCAGTTTGCAGGTAACCAGTCAGGCACAAGCACTCGTGTGCCGGGTGTTGCGTCATGATTAGCGCCGTCATCTACAGAGTACATCTGGGCGAAGCATGCCGAACGGCCATTCATCTTCCGGGGCGGCTCGCCCAGGCCACTTCCTTGGCCATCAATGATCGATTCTACATACCGCACTCTGTACAGAGTGCTATTCTGTACTGCGTAGGGATGTACATACTTATGTATGTATGCGCAGCATACAGTATCTTCTCCTACTGTGCGGCACTGTGATCCCCTCCCCTTTTAGCCATGCTGCTGATTGTCATTGGCGAGCAGGATCAAGGATGTGGCACAATCATACATTAGGTATGTAGGTACAGTCCTGTTTGTTAAGATGCTAAGCAGGGCTACTTATTAGGCCTTGTAACGTCCTTACCTACATACAGAACATACGGAGCATACGACTGTACATACAGGACCTACCTAGTACATATTTTCGTCTCTGGAGGTTATCGCAACTCACCCTTGCCCTTAGCAGGAAGCCGGAGAACAGATCACCATGGCCAGGTCCGATGTAATAAAGAAGTATCGTCACACATGGTTGTACTCTAATCCTCGCCGGTGGTTGCCTTTCAATCCACTTCGTGGCATTGTGGACGATGATCACCGAGAACAAGATTATTGCATCTAGGTATCCTAATACGTTTTCAACCTTCAACTCCAAGTTCTCCCATTCAACCCACATTGCTGTCGTCGCACTCAATCTTACCCAACGATTGACCTCATCACCGATCATCCCGAGTCACCGAGTTTCCTACTACGGTAGGCAGTACGGCTGACGGAGGGTGTGCCCCAGTATTTCGGGGGGTAACGCCATGAATAGGCGGCTCCGGTACTTCCACTGACGGCGCCTGGCGTTGTGATTCGTATCCCATACCCCTTCGGGCCTTTGGGGGTGGTTATGGGGGGGCCTTGGCGTGTGGGTGAAAGTCGCGAGAAGCCTATAGACACGTAATGTATATACCTACATACAGCATGCAACACTGTATAAGTAGGTACATTGTCCCTCCTCTCATAAGATGCTGCAGCAGTAGCCGAGCATTATCCATCCATCCCACCCATGCCACAACGCCCCCCCAGTCATCTTACTACAGCTCCATTAGCAGCAATTACCACCTCCCTGAAGCTCGTGTCTCGCGTGGATTCAGCACTGCGTGCCTGCTATAACGTATCTAGCTCACTGATCCACAAAGTCTCACCGCTTATCGTTACAAGCTAGGCTAATATGATTCTCGTGCGATTCGCCGGGCCTCACCCGGTCCCATCTACATATACCTACATAGTATATGTACAAGTAGTTTCGGGGAGGGTTTAGGCATAACGCCAATGCGCCATATTCCCTACCTACTCTCCTCAGCAGCATAGCGTAGTAGGTACGCATGGAAAGGCGATCTTTTAGTCTCGGCCAGTCCTTTCTCTCATCCTTCCACACCAACAGATCACATTCGCACTAGAATTTTCGCTTCTGTTTGCTCGCGCTCTTGGTGCGCTTGATGGCGCGTGATTGCAGGCTGGTCTATGCAAGCTGTATCCTTGTGGCCAGAGCCCGATGGCTAGGTATGCCTACTGTACTCTCTGTATGACCTGTCCGATCACTCTATAACCCGCTCGTACATCAGCCGCCAGAGCTACTGTTCGCGAAGCTAGCGTATTAGGTAGCTTTTTACCAACACCCAACAAATGGACTGTATGTAAATAAATCCACGCTTTTCATTAACCTATCTGGCGCGCCCCATCCGTATGCTCTAGGTACTCATCCTCACTCGTCAATTTTAGGCCTTTATGCCACCGCAACACGCCTGAGCACTTTGAAACTAAGGTCGTCAAACCCCTCCTGTTGAACCTTGCAAGTGGCCAGTTGTACGGCGAAGCTAAGTTTCGCCCAACTGTTCCATTCGTAATCGTGGTGCAAGAATCCAAATAGGATCCCGGCGATAAATGTATCACCTGCTCCAACAGTGCTACCACGGTGGTGCTATTAGTGATCTCAGGAAGAGTAACAGGTGCAGCGCGGCCGGGATGGTTGACCTACTCAAGTACACGGATCGTCTGGCCCGATTGCGTCGCCGGGCAAGACACGGTGGTGGCTCCGTCGGGCGATGCCCACGCAGCACCTTGTGAACCCCACGTACAAAACAGATGGGACCTTGCAAGCATCATCTTCTAGTTAGTGCCGGCTGCGGACGGATGTAACGATTCGTGATCAGTGATCAGTGCCAGTGGCCGATGCAACTCACCCTCTCCGGGCTTTCGCCGATTGGGCAACAAGGCACTCCTCGGCACTCCTGTATAGCTTACTCTATATAGGCAGTTGAGTCATGATGCAAGTTCTTCATAACTGAAGGGGGGGTTGTCCCTCTGCAGGAAAGACGTACCTCAGCCCAGCTGCGAGAGAAGAAAACCACGTCTGCCTCAGCCACCAGGTTTTCTAGCCCCTCGCGGCCCGGTTTCTCGATTTCGACACTCACTCTTGCCTTGGGATTTGACCGCCTCAGCCACTGGATGCACTGCAACGTCGTCGCCGGGATTCTACCCTGTGCATGTCTTAGAGCGAGCGTCGTGCCTTACTAGACCCCTTTCATGCTGAAATGATAGTTGATCGGTTTGCGTACCTCAAAGTGGTACCATGTTTTATCCCCACCCAGGCTCTCGGCGACCGCGACAAACTCGTCAAATGTCATTTCAGCCACTACAGCAACTGCAGTCAGTTATCGCCACCATGTGTCCGGGGGTGTCTCGGAAGTGTAGAAAGCTCCCCAAAAGAGATTACAGCCCAAATATGAGCCCGCGCAGGAGGGTGATAGGTTATAGAATTACCTACAGTCGTTGTAGTTGACTATTGTACGACTCCCAGATGCCAAATTACGGATAATGTAGCTGCTCGCCGGGTCTTCGCTCTCGTCCCGAAATATGCATCGCGAAAAGTCTACAGGCGTGTCTGGGCCAAACGATTCAATAATTCTCATCGTGGCTGGCGCATTGCGACCGGGTAAGCATGTCACGAGGTATGGTCTAACCTCATCGCTTTCGCGTGCACCTTGCTCTTCTCGGAGGAGCTGTTGGAGAACTTCAAGCGTGTTGGGACAATTGCCACCCCGGCGAACTTGGAGGTTCGAGGCACGTAATTTCGAATCCTCATTCGGATAATGAGGCACGCTGCAACACCCAAATGATGAGCAATCCTACACGCTAAGACGCCTCCTCGACAAATCATACTCCTTTCACATCTAGGATTGGAAACTTGCCTAAGGATGGTGTCAAGGTAGCAGGCCCCGACACAAACCAGATTTATCGTCATATTGTGCCAGTCAAAAAAAGGGTAAACGTAGTATCGACGGGGTTCCAGTCCCACGCTGTCGGATTAGGGCAGGTAGGTACAGAATAATTCGTGTAAAGAGAGATACTATGGATAATCAAGGTACCCCATCCCCCAACTCAGCATTTGGCTTATACCTGCAGTAGAATCGGTTTCTCCTCTTCTGACACATACCATGGGCTAAACTTCTCAGTGATGTAACCGACACTCGGTCCTATCAGCCTAGCGGAGCGAACAAGACTGTGGGTATGTGTGACCAAAGCAACATAGCCATTGTAACACTATGTCTACCATTGACGGCACCTAATAATAGTCAAAAGGCCATCTTCATCACAATGAGATCCCGCCGATGATGCAACCATGTCCTATCCACATGCACTCAGCTGCCTAAGTAGAGGTATATGGGTATTCTGTTACATTTGGAATCCCGAGTCTCGGGGTTATTATCTTATCAACGCACCATTCGAACTCTGAAGTAGTCGCCTTCTCACATCCCCTCGATGCCTTCGAAGCTGATCGTGGGCCTTCCAAATCATGGCAAGATTACTTCTCCTGAGTATTGAATACCTCTCGCACGGATTGGCCACATCCGAAGTGCACGTGTTCGCATGCGTGTTCTCCAACCAAGATATATTAGATAGTATTCACGCAGGTCGCTTACGCTGCATTAAGCACTTCATGCTACCGTACCATACCTGCCATCTTCTCGTACAAAATCTCGGCTCTCAATTCACGACTGCTACTACTGCCACCACCACAGTGACAGTCTCACGAAGTTAAACGAGAGTCATGGCGCCGCCAGTCCCTTGCGTTTCGGCCTTCCTTCGTGTTTGCGCTCCCGCGGGATTTACTTGAAGGGCCATCCCATCTCATCCCATCCCATCCATATGGGTTTCTATCCATCAAGCCGAAAACCACACGATTACCAATGCCGACATCGTGCATGGTGCACAAGGACCCATCAATCAACATTACACTCACGCTATGTGGCTCACTTGATTGATTGATGTAAGGTTTTCGAGGACCCGGATACTCCATTAGTTATGTGGCTTTCCCATCACATTTCATGCATTGTGATCCAGTGACCAGTCGCCTTCGAGGACCGGCATCGGTTCTGGTAACGCCGCGCGACGCTATAGTAGATACTATATCCTACCTACATGCTACCTACACCGCTAACAATAGCTTTTGTTTTTTTGCTCAGGCTCGAGGCTGAGGTAATCGTGTCATCCCTGCAAGCATTTGGACTACTGCGTGGTCACCACCCCCGTGATCAACCTTGCTCTAATGTACATAATGTCGATGGCCTTCCCTACGAGTCATATAGGAACCGTCTCACAAGGTCGCATCACGCAGTTGCCTGGATACTGGACCCCCGATTACGACGCATTGGACTCCCTCGCTGGTAGAACAGCCTTTCTTGGTACGGGCTTTCTCAACCTTGGCCGCGTTGGTCTCGAAAGCTGCGCGCTCTTGGGTCAACATGGATGTTTGGTACGAGAGTGAACTGATTCTTCAAAATGACGCAGAAGGGACAAAAAAAAAAGAAAAAGTAACCCTGTCTCCTGGAACTAGGCGTACTTCTGCGTCAGGCAATACCTAATTACTATGCGCGATACGCGGGAGACCAGCGTGTCATCTACCGCCTTTTGACGCTTCTCAGTTCAGTCATATTCCGAGTTTCATTTTACACCTGTGGACTCTATAGATAACTCTACGGATTTGTGCCGTGCGACTAACTCAAACAATCTACCATCGCTTTGCAATCAGCTCCTAGTCGTACATACCGGAGGGTAGGTCCGAGTGAACATAGAGTTGGAACCTAGCGGGCGGCACATTGCCACGGCCCAGCCCAGACCGCAAACTCTCTCCGATGGTTCTAGATACATCCCCTGGTAAAGTGATTAGTTAGAATCGCACACAGCAGAATATCGGGCTCGGAGCTAAGATGGCAGAGTGTAGCTCCTGCATGCTAACACTACCGTACTACTACCAAAGTTTTAACTAGGTACATACCACTTCGTTTCTAGGATGCTCTTCTAATGTCTAAGTACCTAAAACCTAATACGACGGTTTGGGGGTGTGCTTTGAGTCCATTTGGAAACCCCCGAGCCGGAGATGTTAATCCTGGCCTCTGCTACGTGGAAATGAATACTCTAGTGACCCTCTACAGAGCCTAGATCAACTACACACGTCATGGTTCCGCGAGAACCCCTAGAGTTACGAGTTAACATGTTGTAACGGTATGTATAGTAACCGTAAACGGCCAAACTCCCAGATCTCGGTAACGTTCTGCTTTTATAGCAGTATCGAGGTATGGTGCTGTAGTTCAGTTGCGAGCTTCGTGGCATAGGGGCACTAGTCGTTTGATGCGAAGAGACAACCAAAACTACCTGATTAAATCACGAGTGAATTAAGGCAGGCGTGATTCATCTGTTCAATTCCTTAGTGTCCATCTCAAATATTTCGCATCCTCGAGGGAGATAGCTTTCTTTCCCCGAGTAACCAGAACCTAATTCACCGCGAGTCTAGTTTAACCAGCCACCCCATCGTTATGATCAGTTCCACCGCCAATATGATCATACCTCTGACTCTTCGGTGTTTTTTAATACTTACAATTAAGATTAGCTGACGCAAGATGTGATATTAAGCTCTCCTCTTCCTCGTGTAAGAAACATTCGCAATACATATACAACTAGATATATCGTAATGATTTCGTGATGACGTATGCTCAGACACGCTCATCCTCTCTGTAGCTAAGCTATACATATCGCCTCGTCTAGGTAGTCGTAGGCAGTGGAAAGTTCAAGTCTTTGTCACTAGCTACTACAAGCGATGACATTCCTCGGGTTATACTTCCCCGTATGCAAGATAGACTAGTTCGGCTAGAAATGAGTCCCCAGTCACGAATTTGAGTGCTTGGTATCGTAGCTTTCCTTCGATCGACGCAAGAAATCCGTAAATCCTCTTCATGTAGGATTATCGGCTGATGAGGGCCTTGAAAGCCGTCTATAATAGGTACGGACTGGGTACCCTAAAAATGGCCATTTGTATTAAAATCGCATTTCCCTGATCAATTTGACGCTCTGTCATTAAATTTCCAGGCGAAGGGTTTATTTTTACTGAGTACGCCCTAGCTTAGGTATGATCTACTCGGGTGATATACTTTCATGAATTAAATGTACGATTATATAAGATAAATCTCTTATGGATCATGAATTTGGAGACCAGGTCTAACCTACGAGATCTAGGTTAGCTCCGCGATGAAGTACCTTTTAGTAAGTAAAAGACGAAACTGTCTATTTTCCGCCCATATCAAAATCAAAACGGCGGAGACTCCAGACGAAGTGAGGGAAGGCACTTAATAATTAATGAATATGTGCGACTGCTTCGTCCTCACATCACCCATATAAAAGCTACTTACGAGCACACGAGCTAGAAATGTGTTGTTAAGGTGGAAATCAGGTCTACAGATCAACAGATCTCATACCCCTAGCCTGATTTACTCGATCAAAGTTCGAGCTCGAGTTAGATAGGTGCTGCGGTTGGAACAAGACCTCGAGGGCAATATGATTAAAGCTGTACAGTCTTCGATTCCTCGCTAGTGGTGTGTCTATCGCAACCACGTAGCTTAATGCATTTACCATTTGAATGAGTGGCGTTCAGTTAGCAAAAGACCTAACCTAGACTGCAGTAATGTCGCCGACCTTCTCCGAATTATTCGTCACTTAGGGGGATCATCTTTGATTTAATAATGAAACTCAATTTAATGAACACCATAAGGCCGATTGGGTGGTAAGCGTCCTAGATGCAATTCCCCGGCGCCTTTATAATTAATAAGAAAAGTTTTGAAGCTAGGTGGGAAGTCTCGAAAGAGAGAGAGAAGTCGTTTTGAATATAATATCAAGATCCGGGCTAGAAAACTCTCGTCACTTCTCTGTAGGTTATATCGAGATCACACAGATTCGATCCCAATTTGAGATAAAGAACTAATAGCTGTCTGCGTAGCCTAAGTCGACCCGACTGTTGCTGTTCTTAGATACGGCATTTCTATGATACCTAGTCGGTATCTTGTAGTAGGGGAGTAATAGGGGACTACTACATGATAGGCTTCGTCGATGGCAACGCTATCCTTCGCCAGCTTCTTCCTGCCTATACAATGAAACGGAGAGGTAAGGGAGGAAGCACGTGTCATTCTATCATCCTATCATGATGACGGCACTGTAGTAGAGTCGATCGAATATACGCACTCGGGAAAATTGCTCTTAGATTAGAACGTGTGTAGTTTTGTCCGCACACGTGATGATCTGAGATATTTTTCAGGGTCTAGGAATAATACAAGACGGGATCTATTGCGAAAAACCTAAGTCTACTTTCTAAGGAACGTATTTTCAAACCTCATAATAGAAAATCCCGATCAGTGACCGCATCCGCGAAATAGTAGAGACCAGAAACGGCGTTGACCCCATTGCTGAGCCCGGCAGCCATCTATTTACCCCCTCTCCCCATTTGGGAGCGCTCGGCATCGCCATGCAGGCGCTTTTTCTACTATACCGTCCATTTGGCACGCGGGCCTTCCTGACCGCTTTGAAGCCGTACTAGCCAGCGCTCCATTTCCTTACCCAGGCATCGACTTCGCTAATATATGGTTGAGTCGCTAGATTAGGGACGCCGTCCTTGCTTGCATATCAATTAGGTAATGTGTGCATTTCAGCGCACTGCAGACATCAGCTTGGGGCGACGACACCGAACCATAATCATGCTACACCAGGTCTGGGCATGAGTGATTATAGCCCCTGTAGCTTGCTTTGGCTGAGTAGTGGCGATGAGTTTGATAACTCGTCTCAAAGCATATTGCTGGTTATGCATCTTTGTTGTTTTATTCAGAACAGGCTTTGAAGCACATATGTATTCTTAAACTTATCTTAGCCTTACGCCAGGGAGTTGTAGAGATAGCTGTGGATATAACGTATGTATCGAGAGACGCACTTGGGCGCATGAGCTCGTCGACCTGTATCTATAGTGGCTAGGCAGGCGGTGGTACAATAGCTTCATCGGAGGTTATACAGGTATCATGCATAGGTATTGATCACACTGCCTATTGAGTTTGGTTGTGATATTATATAGCTGACGCAAGCTCTGGTAACTCCCACATCGGCCACTTGCCCGCGATAGTGTGATATTTGTTTCAGTAGGTACTCTCTCTTGCTTGTGGCTAGCTGATCCCATACCCTGAACCAAACTATGGCTCTAGATAGTAGGGACACTTTCGGTATTGCCGGAGTTGAGAGTTTGATGGAATATACCTACACACGAGCATTGTATCATTCACAGACTACTTGCTAAGTATATAGAGGAATGGTATAAATATAGGCAGTATTCGCGCTTTCTTGAGCCTCTCGATCAACTTCCCTCCTTCAACTACAAGTCTTGGCACCTACTGTTAGTGCGAAAGTGGGTCCTCCCATACAAAATGTATGCGGCATTTTCGGCGCACACTAACAGACTGCCAAAACTACGCGTTGTAGTCGACGAAGGGCGAAAGGGAGTTCCGGCTTTGGCACAGTCGACAACAGGCCTTCGACCCTACCTATAGGCTAAAGGCCTAACCTACGGGGACGGAAGTAAACTCGACGCTCGAATAACGAGTACGGAGTACGAAAGCGTTAACGAATGCGTTTAACGCACCTATTTTCGAATAGCAACCACTTCGGTACACGGGGACGACGGGACGCGACAGGAGGCTGCGTTAGCACTCGTTCAAGTTACCTACGGGTTTTTCCCCACGGGGTTTTTACCGGTGTAAGCACGAGGGATCCTGGAACGACGGGAGGAGGTATACTAGCAAAGCAAGTGTTTGAGGGCGTACGAAGCGGTACCTAGGTGTGGACAGAAACGGGCTTGGAGGATCTGGTTGTAGAGACCACGAGTACTGGAATGTTGAGCGCTTGCTGCACGAGATGGTATCATTATACATGTTGTATGAGAGCTTACCACGTCCATAGTTCCCCCAGGGAGGACAGCGGAGAGACGCGTATCGTCCCGCACGACGTTAAAGAGTTCAATCAATCAATCAATTGAGCCTCTCGATATCGCAAGTCAACAGTTACGAATGAAGCATCTTCCATCCATTTATTATCACCATCGACCTACCAGAATTCTCTCCGTTACTCAGAAACTGTTAAAATCGAAACTATGGGTGACCAAACTCCAACCTATACAATTAGGAACAACGCTCAGGATTACGAGAGTTTTATCAAATCTCTGCGTCAGACGCTGGCAAACCCTGGAAGTTTTGCTCGGGGCCTCCCGGTTCTTATGGTGCAAAACGATCACCGTCCTAACAATTTGATCGATATCGTATTGCGTACAGACACTCAGGCCGTGGGACTGCGTCTCCGACGCGATAACTTATACCTAATCGGCTTCCGGGACGAGACACAAGTCACACCAGGTGTCTTTGGTCCGTGGTTCGAGATCGACAGCGACCGACGGCGAATTGACGACGCCACCCTTGTGGGATTCGAAGGTGATTATCTCGCCTTGGAGGGCGCCGCGGGCATTGCAGCCCAGACAAGGTTGGCCATCGCACTTGGCCAGGCGCCGCTCACCAATGCTGTGAATCAGCTTGCCACCATGAGAAATGCGACAACTAGCAGAATGCAGGCAGCGAGGTCATTGCTTGTTGTCATCCAGATGATATGCGAATCAGTCAGAATCCAATGGATATCTGGTTATCTAACCACAAACTGGCTGCAGAGCCTGACTACACCTGGCCGGATGATCGAATTCGAAACGGCTTGGGGAACATTGTCTTCGTCGTTAATACATGCTGACCAAGAGTACGTGTTCCGCCCCTTCTACTTGACAAGGCAGGCCACAGGCTCTTGGCCCCGCGAACTACTAACTGCAAGGTTTACTGCTCAAATCGACGTCTGACTCTTGATTTTGTACAGTCCCGAACCTAGCCACTTTCGACTTCCCCGAGAAAATCCATTTGGTATCACAAATGCAGCAGGTGTGATTGCTGTACTAGGCATATTACTTCATCGTGCTCTCCCCTCCACCGCCGGATCCTCGCGTAGTACTCGCGCTGTTGCGATGCCGTGGGACGACTATCCTCGGGGTCGCACATTGGTGGAAGTGTTCTGGGTACGCATTGAGAACATCGACGGTGAGAACCCAGGAGACCTCTACGGCACTATTAAGGCAACCGACGCCCTGGGTTCCCAATACCTTTACAACCGGGAGAGAAGTAATTACGAATCCATCAGGCCAGGCCAACATGCATCGCTCACTGGACCCTCTCGGAGCATCTTGGCTAGTGACAACTTCGCCATTAACCTGGACCTTTGGGACAAGGACGCTGATGCATCTCCCGACGACAACATCGTCGCGGAGACAATCCGTTGGAACCTCTTCGACGAACGGAACACCTTCGACCAAACCACTACTCGGCGAGTCGATGGGAAATATGGTTGGGCAACGGTGCACTACATTGTGTTAAGCAACGCTGCACAGGCTTTGATTGAAGTCATTTTAATCAATGGCGACGGCGAGAACCCAGCCGATATTTACGGGACTATTACTGCTCGCAATGGCTTCGGAGACATCGACATCTTCAATAGGGCATCCGCTGAGCATATCGATGTACGGCCCGGTGCCGCGATTCCCTTAAAGAGAACCGTCGTGGCTGTACCGCTGAGCCAACGGCTTGAAATCGATGCTTCCGTTTATGACCACGATAGCGATTGGTCTTCTGACGATGAAGTCGCAAAGGGGATTGCCAGATTCGATGTCGACATCTCCAGATCATCTAGCCAGTCTATCCGTGGGGCTTACGGCGAGATTAGCGTGAGAGTCTCTTGGTTCTAGAGGGCGTATTGTTGTTGTATAATACTGCCTATGCCGGAAGGTCAAATATAAATTACTCAAGGACGGATGCGGGGCAGCTCTGTAGAATTGGGTCTCGAAAGGATGCTGTGCTAGAAACCCCAGTTGCCGTGTACACATAGACATGAATGAGACGCGAAGCGTGTATAAGTGCCACTTAGACTAAGGGCTATCGAGTACTTAGTCACAATACGGACAAAATCTAATAGTGTCTCCAGCAAAGATCAAACCTCCGCTCCTAGGAATGAGCAGGACGTCCCCTGAAGGGCAAAGATCCTCATTGGACCATCGACTGAATGGTTTTCAACGACAGGGGTTTTCAATCTTGCTTCATTGTCCACACTTGCGCGTCGTAAAAAAATCGGGACGGCAAGCTCTAGCATAAGTTGAAGCTGGGTCTCTCTCTATTTCGGAGATCGAGATATCAGGTGGTAGCAAACGACTGGGTTGGCTTGGGGAGACGAACAATAGGAAAAGAGACGCGATTGAGTACCATCCACAGGAAATACCCAAGTACGACCGCATTCATCGAACAAAGAGCGAATGGTGGCTATTGTGATGATGCAGCATGTGTATGTACAAACCTCTCATCCTTACTACCATACTAAAGTCTTGCATGAGAATGCTGGACTTTGGTAGCAAATCTGTGGTTAGATGAATTAGGTAGTTAGAGTTGACGAATCTGCTGAGCGAGAAATTGCATTGAAATAGGTTATCAAGGACCCACTGGTCCCAGCCCGACAGCCGCCGACACTTGTCAATATATCCAAGCCACCTGAGGTACTTAGAGACAGATATTATTAGAAATGTTCACAAGGAATACAACATTGTTTATACTAACTATAATTCCAAGAAAATGATAGAAATGATGATACATGCTATTCGCCTCAAACAATAGAAGCGGGTAAGGATGCAAAAATTGAATATGAAAGAGGATGTCGGGGAGAGGGATCTGCTGGTCGTCACCAACCCAAGTACTAATCACGAATCTGACTTCTGAACCACCTTCAACAGGTACCTTAGGTAGGTACCTAGGCGAAGTTGATGGTAGGTAAAACCAATGGAAGATATTACCGAAATGTTCAATATGGGAGACTAAAGGATCTACCAGGTATGGAGTATATACAGGAGCAGCCAGGTTCTAATACATGTCGATCCCTAATTAAAACACACGAGACGTCAACGCTATGGCAGCTCGGATGCCCCTCTACTACTAGCATAGCCCTGCATATATTTCTGCGCATACATCTGCCCAGGCCGCGTGGGCTTTTGAACTTGCTGGGCATAAGCCGTGGCAGCCGTCCGATTGTTCAGCTCGTGAGTGTTGGCCAGCGTCGCCATCTCAGGTGTATTATCTACCGTCTGCAGCTCCGGCTGGAATTGCGCCCACGTCTCTATGGGCAGCTCCGGCTCTCTAACGAGCGTGTTCTCGCCGCCGCCGCCGCCGGAAGGCTTCTCGCCCGACCCCCCGCGCGCCTGTTTGTTTCTGCTGCTGCGACGCCTCACGTACCAGAAACAGAACGCGGCCGCCCCCAGGAGGAACGAGCCCCCTATCCCAACCCCCACCCCGACCCCGATCTTGACCTGGGAGCTGGTGGGGCCTCCGCTGTCTCCTTGCCCTGTAGATGGCGACTGTGTGGGTGGCCCCCCTATTGTTGATGATGACGTCTCAGCCGGAAACTGTGGCGACGAGCTGGGGCCTGTGGATGTTGAGTCGGTGGTCTTGGCGGCGAAGTCGCTTTCCTGCCATCGCACGTTGACTGCGGCCTCGTTGATAATGGGCTGGAGTTCGACGACCATCGACTGCTGGTTTGCTACGTCGGGCACGGTGACGTTGAGCACCGATATGGCTGACGAGATGCAGGATAGCGTCGACCACGTCACCGTCGAGGGCGGAGGGGTCTCGCACGTGTAACCTCTAGCAAGCGCAATCAGTCAGTCGGTTAGATTGCCTACCGTCTCGTCTCGAGAGGACATATGACAGTGTTGTGAAAAACGCACAGTGGACAGCACGTAGCTCGCGTCTCCGTGACGGTCCCCGCTACCTCGATGGAACCGCACGCCGAGGTCCATCCCTGCGGGCAGACGCCGGGCGAGTAGAATATGTCAGAGCCGATGCGAAACGCTGGCGGGAAACATGGCACCGTGTTTTCTGGGCCGAGACTGTGGTACTTGTAGGTGGTCGAGGTCGTAGAGCCGTTTGTCGTGACGGTCTCCGTGTGTACAATACCCGAGATTATGGAAGTGCAGTTCGGAGCTGGCGTAAACGTAGTAATGAGAGCTCCCAGGTTCGACATCGTGATACCGGCTCTACTTATACCTTTACATGTAGGTTTATATCTTTGCTCATGATCTAGGCATAACTTCACTCATAGAGGTGTAAGGTTAACATTAAGACGGTTACGAGCTCACAGCGCTTGAGACGGCGCAGACCCCCTATATAATTAGGTATCGTTGATCCCGTAATAGGATCAACGGCGTCGTCTTTCAGTCATCTCTTATTAGCGGCCATTGCTGCGGCCTCGACTGATCCTCCTTGACGCGAAACAGGTGGCTTGCATTCTGCTGTGTTACCATCACTTGTACAAGATAAGTGGCTAGGCGGCGTTTAATCGCGGGGGCGATTAACTTCCTGCCATTACCGGCTGTGTGGAGACTCACATGCAGGCGATATAAATCCTACGGAACTTCAACCTTACCAATCACGAAGCGAGATCAAGAATTCTCGCGCATTTAGTAGGGGCATAATCTGCATGTAGTTTTGCCACAGCGAGTACTATACTCTCGACGGGTGCCGGATACCATCTAGGCCCTGACGATTAGAGAAAGGTATAGACTTGATTTGAAGTGGTCGTCGAAAATAGCTACCATACATGGCTTAACTGCAGGATGTATGCCCCTTTTTGTTTGACTCCCAAGATAGGTCGAGCAGCCGGTCAATGTTACAGCCTGCCTCAGCCACCCAGATTGTATGTGTTGACAGCAACCAATCACTTCAGCATTACGGCTGAATATAAATCCAGCAGAGTCAGATTGTCATATGATAGGTATATTATAAGTGCATCATAGAATGTAACACAGACGCCTAATTGTAGATTGGTAGGTTACTTTCTAGAGCACGTAATCAGATGTTGATTGGATATCCTCTTGATGGGAGGATCAACGACTTTTCATTCCGCGAGCGTCCAATCTGCCCTGCATCACGGGGTAACATAAAGTCTTATCTATTCATCTCGGCTGGGGATTTTGGGCACTAGCCACCAAGCAATCCCTCCTACTACGAACAGAGCAAGCACAATGGGCTGTAATACAGCCACACCAGCACTGGTAGCAATCAAACCTGTAATTGACGGGAATAGGGCACCGCCGGCTTGGGCTAGTACGAAAATAAAACCTATAATCACTTAGTATGAAGGTGTGTGTTAGGTTTCCAGGGTATTCCTACCTAGGGCTGCAGGTTGCGATTCACGGGGGAAGAGTTTTGATGCGACGGACATGCCCTAAGAGTCGGGTTAACCTACTTACTCAATGGCATCGCTAAGTTGTATGTGTACACTCACAGTGGCAAAGAATGGCCCAGAGAAGAAACCAATTAAGCTCAGCGCAATCGCGCTGCCTATGATGCTGGGTTGCAACCAAAACACGAGTTGGAGGGCCGCACAGCTGGCGCTGTATACCAATATCATTCTCCGTTCCCCAAACCGAAATGTTGGCTCTGGAAGCAATAGTCTTCCGGCTAATAGCCCGCCATAGAACCCAGTGGGAATATAGCCAACACTAGACAGTTTGCCACCTCGGACAGTCGTTAGAAACTCGACCACCCAGCCACCAGCCGTAAATGTAGCTCCGAGTTCGAAGAAGTAGAACAAGCTGAGAAGCCACAGCGTCTTCGACTTCAGCAGCTTTACCATGGCGACCAATGCGAGCCGGCTGTGCTTCTGGCCGCGAGGCTCGTCCTTGGCGTGGAGCCTGCTGTAGAGCGAATCTCGGAACGCAATCATAACTCCGGCGACATTGAGCACACTGACTCCAATTAACACGAAATACACCCGCCTCCAGCCCTCAACCGCCAGCGAGTTGGGGCTGTTCGCGATCGCGGTAGCGATAAGGGGACCGATGAACGTGCCAAGAGCGTAGCAGGCGTGGATGAAGCTCAGCCAGCGATGCGGCACGTTGTGCAGGTTACTAACAAAGGTATTCGAGTGGGCGTCTTGATAGGCCATCCCGAGGGACTGGAAGAGGAACGAGACGCAGAATACGGCGAGTTGACTCCACGGGCGCAACGCTTGGGCGATCAGCTGGAGAACTGCGCCGATCAGCAGTAGTTGTCCCAGCGTTAGTTGTGCCGTCAAGACGGGGTTCGTGGCGGCAGCAAGAAGCCATCCGGCAAAAGTTGTTCCATAACTAGCAACTTAGCCATGCATTTTAAGGTAAACCCGCTGCCGTGAACACCTACATAATAGCGATCTCCCCAGTTCCGATATGGAAGCTACTTAAGATATACGGGATCAAAGGTCCCACTGAGAGCTTAAGGTCAGAATATGCCCTAATAGGCGGGACGGGTTGTTTGTCACAGCGTATAGCATCCAAAACGATGAATACACGACCTTCTGGTTCTTGGAAATAGGCATGGCAGAACGCGGATGGCTATGGGCATCACTCACAAGTACCGTCACTGATACCAGCACAGAAGAACGAGTATCCAGCGACAATGAGCTTAACAAAAGGCGTGGCGGGCTCGGGGTCAATGGCTTCGCTCTCAGACACATGCTGCACTGGTGGCGACTCAAGTTCTGATTCGCGACTCAGCTCAGTCAATGGGTACGACTGCGCCGCATCCACAAAGATGGTCTGTGTCTGTGTAGTCGACATTAGAAGCAGTAGTATCTAGACTCTAATAGCCCCGATGTTGGCATTCAAATCTCCAAATATCTTACTCACTTAGAGGAGAATCTCCTTGTTTAAATACTTAGACAGGGAATCGTTGCCATTGTAGATTGATCGGCAAAAGCTCGGGCGCAACCTAGACAATGGTGCACATACAGTAGGTGGTGATACGACGTAGCTACTTGGAGCTCTCGCTGCCGGAGCGGCCCGTCTTCCCCGACGAGCTCTGATGCGGAGACCCCGGATGTGGAGGTGACGCCCGGAATACGGACACACTTATCGGTACCTACCTTGTACTGGGTAGCTCTGCCAATTAGACGGAAGGTTCTCTTCATCATTTAAACTCACGATCAGACTTATCTAAATTCTAGGCATATTAAGTGGATAGGTTCGGAAAGGTTTCGCTATCCAGTGCAAACAGCTGTAGACCGTGCAGGTACCACTCGTTTGATTGTGTATGTAGGTAGGTAGCTTGTCCATTTCTCCTGCTGTCATGTACGAACCTCGGGCGATTTCTACAGTAGGTTGACATTTATCTAGCGGAGCTCGGGTGGAAACAGGTACATGTCTACATTATGTAGCTACATTAGGTACCCTGCATATACATATGTGGGTATTATTCGATTAAAAGGGTATCGATCTACTTGGAACTTGTCAATGCGGTTATCTCAGCTTCCAGATATCGATAACGCGAGCGACAGTGAGGTCCTCCCTAACAGCCATCAACCTTAGCAACCTGAGTAAGATCGCGCCTCGGAGGACCTGCCTACTTACTTCCCTAGCTCTTTCATATTCGCGTGTTCCTACCCTCGCATTTCATCTACCTAAATCGGGCCCAACAAGTCATAAATTGTTCTTTTAACCCGCCGACAGTCTCCCGTTCGGTGCCCCGCAGCTTTTGGGTATATTCGCCTTTCAGCTGAACAACCTACTCCTATAGACATGGATCGACCTTGCCGCAATGGGTGCCAGTGATTCTAAACTCGTTTTCAAGAAGGGCATCTTTAGGTTGTCCGAAGAGCGACACATACCCGCTGATGATCCCTACTGGACGTCTGTTAGTCCCCTCGTCTTACCACCAAGCAAGCGACAACGCCTCATGCGCTCCTTACTAACATTCCATAGTTCTGGGGGCTCCCAGAGTCGTCCGAAGATGTGTTCAGCCTCTTCTCGCCCGCAGATATCCGGCGGACACGAGATAGGGCCATAGAAAATCTAGAGACGCTTATCTTGGCCGTAACCTCGCGCTTGTTCATACTGCGCCATCACCCTTCTTTCCCCGATGCCGAGTTCGCGCCCGAGCGAGACGCCCTAAACTGCATCCGTATTCTAACCCGCATATTGCCGTACCTTTACGAAGCCGACAACTTACAGACCTGGGAGGATAAGTTCTTTTGGGGCACGAGGAGGAAACGGACCAGGCGATCAACCATCGCAAACGAGGTGCTTTTCGACGAAGCGCAAGAAGAGGACAAGCAAGATGCGAAGCCCCCGGCCGACGAGTTCGAAGACGCGAAACCTCTTGCCGAGGAACTCCTAGATACACTAATCGACCTCCTCTTCTTCTCAGACTTGACGGTCCCGAGGCAGCCTCATGGCAAACCAAAAGTTACCTACGCCATCTGGCAGAGTGGAGTGGGTTGTAATACAGCTGTGCCGACGACGAAGGAGTACGAGAGTAACCGGTGCGAAATACTGCGATTAATCTTGACTATAGCGAGCCAGAGCATGTATATGTCACCAAACTTGCTTCCAACTAAAGGCACGAAAGCTTTGACCTATATTTGCGCTTGCCCGGATAAGCAGGTCGTGCTCTCGGTGCTATGCTCGTTGTTGAACACGGTAAGTGGGAGTGATTCAAAGCTGAGCCGAGTACAATCTCTCTGACTCTTATAGACACTCAAATATAACCCGGCGAGTTGGCGCGTTCCTATCAACACTCTCGTCTTCAAGGATCCGAAGGAGGTTCTCGTCACGTATACTCTACAGTTCCTCTTGGTCATTTTGCTTTACCCGATACCCGAATCGCCTACTGGCCCCACGCCGAAGAATTATTATCGTCATTTTCTAGGTCGACTACATCGACCCCAAGATTTTCAGTTCATTCTAGACGGCATGACGCGAATTCTCAACCAGCCGATACAATCCAATACATCATATCTACCGGGCACTCAAGCTACTGCTAGATTTTTTCCTGAAATTATCATGTTGTTTTGGGAAGTTACCCAGTGTAACAAACGCTTTAGATCGTACATGATCGACACACAGCGCGCGCATGATTTTGTCATCCTGATTCTATTCTACGCCACCGAGTACAAGCTAGATGCCTCGAAGCAAGGTCTTGTGAGGATGTGCGCTTTCCTGCTGCAAACATTAAGCGTCGAGAAAAACTTCGGTATCAATTTGAATAAGAATTTCGGAGCACCAGACACCCTCCCAACGGTGATCAGAATTCCCAATTTCAAAGGGACTTATGGAGACTTCCTCATACAGGTAAACATCTTGGCCTTATACTGAAATACAGGTACTAATAGTTATTCTTAGTCTATATACAATCTCATCACCAGAAGTCAAGGCAAGCTCTCTGCCATTTACCCAGCGCTGCTAGCCGTTGTCAACAATGTTGCCGCATATCTAGAAGGCATTAGTAGTACGACATGCTCAAAACTCATACAGCTGTTCAACTCGATGTCTTCTCCATCATTCCTTCTAGCTAACGATAGCAATCATGTTTTGTTGACTTCCTTATTGGAGTCTATAAATGCTATTGTAGAGCATCAATATGAGAGTATGTGGCCTGTGAATAAAATAACATACGCGTTGAACTAACCATTTTAGAAAATACAAATCTTGTGTTTCTTATTCTAAAGAATAGAAAACGGTTCGAAGCTCTGCGAAGCTTCACCCTTGAGAACGGCCAAGAAGAACTCCAGCGCCGAAACCGCCAAAGAAAAGAAAACGGACAGCCGATTGATCCGTTTGATATAAGTTCTAGACGGAGTTCCGTTGAGAGCTTACGAAGTCCTACGACCGCTACACCAAAAGTCCCATCATTAAGCGATGTGCCGGAAGAGGATACCACATTTGCTATTGGGGATGATGAGGATGACAGCGACGAAGACGAGCGTCCAACGCCAGCTCAATCAAGCTCCAGTGAGAACCCTTCTCGTGCTTCATCAGTTGCGGATGTCGAGGACGCTGTGCCAGCTCAGTTAAAGGGAATGTCCGAAAAGGCCCGGGGGAAAATGCCTGCTGGAATTCCAACCTTCTCCAGGCAGAATAGTACAACCAGTCTAGGAAGCTATTCTGCCGCCGGCCAATCCACTTCAGGCGCGTTCGAACCATCTGCAGGCTGGATTGAGAGCTGGCTTCCAGAGCTTCCGTTGCACACGATCCTGACTGTTATACAGCAGCTCACTGTTCTCATTAATAGTCAGGGGCTTAGCGCAGATTCCCCATCACCTGCAACTCTCGCGGCGATTAGAGAAGCCAACCTGGTTGCTATTGAGCCATCATCAGTGAGAGTTCAGTCATTCGAATGGTCCCCGTTGGCCCTTGGTTGGTATGAGTCCTTAATATGGAGCTTCATCTTCGCCAGCGAGATGCAGATCTCCAAGGGCATGGTCGGCATATGGAATGGCACAAGCATCAAGTTGTTTAGGGTCCAAGAGACAGCCGCCGCAGGCCCGACTCTGACATCGCCACGCGGAGCCGTCGACGCCGTCGGCAGTAACATTGTGTCCAGAATCGGGTCCATGAACCTCCGCGGTGCCGCTCCCACAGGTCCCGCCTCGCCTGGTCTTCCACCACAGAGACCTCCCCCTGCTTAGGGCATATCGAATTAGAAGAACCGGATATTTCAAAGTCGGCTTGTAGGTTTTGTCATGAAGAGCGAATGAGGCGGTGGTGAAGTGAAGGGTTATTGTTCAGCCAGGGGGTTTGGAATTTTCACCAGTCCTGGAGCCTTGAGCCATGCCATGCATCGGTGTAGTTTGGAGTACTTTGAAACTGATTTTAAATCCATACATGTTCATAAGAAATGCTACCTCCCAATTATAGCCACGGCTGTCAGTTGGTCCTACATTCCCCGCTATGTGACTTCCAATATATGACGAGGTCAAAATCAGCCCTCCTATTATCATATCACCTGCGTACTCAAAGTCAAAAGCAGAGCTTAAGCCGTCTGCCTGAAGGCAATGGCATTAACAAGACTTCATAAGCAGTACACTACCATACCTCACAAGTGTAAGAAGGCAGCGAATGCACATGCGTAATTACGTTCTTATTAATTCATTTATTCGAGACAGGGTTATCTACGTCTAACAACAAGCGTAGTGCAATAGTAGACAAATTCGTACAATAATAATCCTCGTTTTCATAAAACGCGTTCTTTCCATCTTTCCATCTTTCCATCTATGCCAAATTTCTCATGCGGCGCTTTCTTTGCAAAGGGGGTGGATGTATGTATGCATGGATGGATGGATGGGATGGGATGGGATGGGATGGGATGGATATCTTAGTTCATGTGCCTATGCCAACGCCGGAAAATGCAATTTTAGAAAAACAAACAGACAAACAAACAAACGGTGAAATATAGAACAGCCACCACTCAACCAGACCGAACTAGACAGACAGACCCGTGTACCCGTCCCTATCCGAATATGTACAACATGTATGTACGTAGCAGGTCTTTACGATTCATCATAACTACACGATAGAGGTGCCCATCTGCAGGCTGACCTCCCACTTGAGGCTGCCGCCACGGCCGTAGCCCTCGCCGAGGCGGTTCTGAATGAGGTTGGCGATGCGGAGGCGCAGGCGGCTGAGGGTGGCGTCGTCGCAGCCGCGGGCGACGCTGACCTTGAGGTTGGCCATGCAGAGGCCGTAGTGCACCTGCCAGAATTGCGCCTCCTCGACACGCTCGATGCTCGGCTCCGTCTCGATCTCGCGCAGCACGTCCGAGACGCCAAACTCACGGTGCTTGCCTGAGGTCGCGCTGGAGCGGCCGCCGTAGCTCATGAGCAGCATGAGGCCCTGGGCAATGGCCAGCCGCGTGCCCAGCCCGAACATGGAGATGGCGATCACGCCGCAGATCACGCTGTCGAGCACGATGTGCAGGTGGATGGAGAAGAGCGGGAGCATCACTAGGAGAGCGGATACCGAGAGAGTGAGGAAGTGGAACGGGTTCGACAGGATGCTTGGCAAGCTGGCGAGGTAGCTCACACGCATGGCCCGGCTGATTCTGGCGTGGTTTCTGAGGCCGAATGCGCTGATCAGAGTCGCGACTATGGCCGCCAAACTGACAAAGTCGACGCTGCCCATGGCGACCCTCGGTTCGTCGTGTTCGTGCGCGTGCGCGTGCCCTCCGTGGGAGTCGTTGCCCCCATGCCCTTCGAGGACGTGCTTCACGTTATGGCTCACCAGATCAAAGCCGCCGAAGATAAGGAAGATGCTCATGGCGAAACCGGCCAGCACCTCGGCGCGTTCCAGACCGAAGGGATACCGGATGCTGCTGCGCTTCCAGACCTCAAAGTTACCGAGAGCTTCGACTGCCACGCAGATCAATGCGGATCCCACATCGAAAAAGACCAAGTGGGAGAGGGCGGTCATGGTGAGCGAACCGTGAGCCGACATAAACAACCAGGTCGCGACGAGGGCATGGCATATACACCAGTATAGACGATGGCGCTGGTCTCGGGACATAGACGCCCAGGTTTCCTTAAACGTGGGCACAGGTAGGTCGCGCGGTAGGGCGAGGGGCGGCCGTGGAGGTGGCTCTTGGAAAATTTGGTGTTGCGCACTGACACTCGAGTGCTTATACTTGTGACCACGCCGTTGGCCGACATTGGGCTTGATGGGCGAGGTGGATATAACCTGGGTCTGGAAGTTGAAGGGGTTCGGGGCATTCGAGTTTGGTATGTCAATTGGCGCGGTATTCTCGTTAGAGAAGTCGTCGTCGACGGTAGACGCCATTCTCGGGACTAGGAGGTTGTTGCGGTCTTGAAAAGTTGGGGCGACAGGCGAGAGACGGTCGTGAAAGGGGGGGTGGAAGTGGTGGTTGTTGCCCGCAGAGGCGGTCAAAGCCGATCGGGAAATGTTCTGGCGGTAGGCAAAGCGATTGAAATCGTCGTGGCTATGGTTATCATAGTAGTCGTCCAGCCCGTCAGGTTCGTCAGGCGTCTCGATGGTGGGAATGAGAGAAATGGGAGGTGGAATTGCCTTGTTCATGGGAGCCATAGGTCCAGTACAGTATTCTGTACCATAAGTGTACCTTTGCTCACGACACGACACTAAGCGTCCAGGGCTTGGCGCTTATTCCACGCCCCGATTTAGAATGACTAGATAAGTACTCTGTAATAAGAAGGGAACGAACAAGGCTCCAAGAAAACCAAACTGCCAGCAGCCAAGATTCTCTCAGGTGCGAACAGAGCAAGCATCCAATTTCATGACGTTTTCATGAACCACAAGCAAAGGGATTTGTGAAACCAAGCGGGAGATGTCTCAGTCAGATCGGATGGGATGGTGATATGCGAGCGTAAGGCGCGGGGTGGGGGTTACTATTAGGCTGGGTTGGTGGTGATGATGGCCCGCAGCAGTGCCTTGGAATGGATGGAATGCGGAGGAGACGCTGCGGGACGGGACAGCGCGGTAAACAGCAGTCAGTCGGTTTGGCTTTCGCTTTGTTCTAACGAGGCCAATCAGAGATCGTACGTACCTTACTGCAAGCTGTGCCTGGCTGCTTCCATAGTTGCACAGAATACAGAATCGACTGGACAGAGCGACCAACAGCCGCTGCAGGGGAAACCCCAGTGGCTAGGGTGCACAGGGGATCTGTACTAAAAAGAGTACCTACAGAAGGTACCTACTTTAAGTCCACGTTGATCATCACGTCACCTCGCTGGCGACAACTCCCCAGGTTAAACTTTAACTCTATCTATTCCCGACAAAGACAGGACTTTACCTAATACTCTATATGATCGCAAATCAAATTGCGCGCCTCGCAATTTCTATCTTCTCAAATACAGCTTGCGGTTGCGATTAAAAGGGGGAAAAGCACACATACACGAATGGAATCCGACTGCTGATCTCGGCTCGTCGCGTTGACATGATGGGAATCATTGCACCACCTCCCCCTGATGGTACTTCAGATCTACGAAATACCGTGTTCATATGACAATGGAGAACACCCCTCCAATCCAACGCTCCAGCTCGCATCAGTCGCCGGACCCAAATGCCAGCGGTCGCAAAAGAAGCGGTTCCGGCGCCAGTATACTATCCAAGATCCCCTTCCTTCGCACTTCCGACAGCAAATCGAGCCCAGACGATTCACGATCCGACAAATATCCTCCCGCTATTAGCAGCCCGGGCAGTCCCGGAAATGCCTTCGACAGGCCACCGCGCGCCCTAGCTGCCGCAATGTCCCAACAAAAGACCCGTAGGCGTAGGGGCTCTTTGCGAAAAGTCGCTCTGTTAGGCCGCGGCGCCGCACGTGAGAAGCGTGAGCTAAGACCGCAATCACCGCAGCAGCAGCAACAGGTGCCGCAGCCTCTCGCCCTAGACACATCGCAGATTCTTCTCCAGCAAGCCTCCGTGCCGCCGCCGATAAAACAGCAGTATACCACTAGTCCCGATGCCGTGAGCGGGGCGGCTGCAATCGGCTTGGGCTTGTCGGATGCCACCCCACGCCCGTCGCTAGAGGGCTTTGCCTCGAGAGGAACCTCTGCGATGCCCACTACGCCAACCACTATCCTCAGTTATGACATTCAGGCGACGAGCCCCACGATTTCTTACACGTCAACCACAGACGAGGAGGATGGGCTTTCCATGTCGCTGCCCGTGCCCTCACTTCCTCAGCCCGACCGAGCGGCCTTTTCCTCCGGTTCCGAATCTTATTACCGTGGCCCATCTCACCGCGCACAATCCCCGGCGCACTCGATACAGCGCCGACGATCCACAAGCAAGCAGCAATATGCCAAGTCACCTCTATCCTTGCAGGGGCTAGCAACGGGGAGCCCAGCCTTGGCCAACATCGATAGTGGGTATCACGACTACAGCGAAACAGAGTGGTGGGGATGGGTCGTTCTCATCGTGACGTGGTTCGTGTTCGTTGTCGGTATGGGCTCTTGCCTAAACATCTGGAGCTGGGCTTGGGATGTCGGTTCAACCCCCTACGCTCCCCCCGAGCTCGAAGACGACCCTACGCTCCCCATAGTAGGGTATTATCCTGCCTTAATGATACTCACGTCTATCATGGCGTGGGTTTGGGTGATCGTTGCGTGGGTAGGCATGAAGTATTTTAGGCACGCCAAAATTAGTGGCGATTAGGTCTATTCCTGTATAAAAGAGATAGCTACATAGTAAATACCTACCATCCAGCACATCCTTTGGTGCTTAATTCTAGATTGCTCAAAGCTCATGTGCCGAACAGCTCTACAAAGGAGTTTATAACTATTAGTTATGAGGAGGTTTAGTAAAAAGGCAAGCTAAGCCAGATTATTGTTTCCTTGAAGCTATATGAAAAAACCTTGAGTGCGGTCTCACTATAAAAGTAGGGAAGAGACTCAGGGGACCTTCAGAGAAACGCTCCCCAAAAAGTAGGTTCTTCTTAAGGAAACAAATCACGAATAGATGAGACAGTTGATATAAGTAAGAAATATAAATTCAAAGGATAACCAACAAAAAAATCACTCCAGTGGGAAAGTAGCCAGGAATATAAGCCAAAACACAACGTCGACCTACGATTATATTCTAGTTTTCACTATCCTAATTCTCAACTTCTCCCATTCATAGTTGTCCAGTAATAATAATCATAGAAATCCCCCTCGGCGGAGATCAGCTGCCCTCCCACTGGATCTCTATCTAGCCTTCGAGAGAGTCCTCGCCGAAGACTGGACGTCGACGTGCGGCGTTTGCTCCCGCTCTAGCTGCTGCGGGGCCGTATTCCGGCGCGTCCTAGCGGCAGCGGTTTGTGGGCTTCGGAGACATGTCGGAGATCAAAAGGGGGAGACCCCGTGCGTGCTCGTCGACGCCGGCGGTATCTTGACGTCTTGCGAGCGGTGCGTGGGGAATGGGCGCACTAGCCCCGAGAGACGGCAAGTGCTTTTTTCAGTATACTTCTGTGGCTTTGGAAATATTTCTCTATTTGAAGGGGGCCATCTAGAGACTGAAGAAAATAATTGGGGGAGAAAAAGGCAAATGAGTATTGACTGACTATCTGGAAACTGTCTAAAGGCTATTCATATTCTCTTGATTAAGACGGAGCAGTAGGAGCAACGGAAGCACGAGGGAAGATCGCATTGCTAAATATTCCTTGCTTTCGGCTGTCTTCAGTATAAGACGTTTCATCTCCTATTCCATCCTCTAGGAACAGAGGAAACTGGACTACTAGTGGAATCTGCGAGATGAATCACGAAAACGGTCATAACTAGCATATATGTATACACCTTTTTCGAACCTATATTAGATGGTCCGGGCCCTTAGCATTGCTGTAGTCAACTTGAGGTTGAAAATAATTCTCGGCGTGTGCTGTCTTTAGAGAGTGACTTCCATGCCGATATAACTCTTGATATGTTACTCTTCTTAGATATGACATTCCATATCACTCGATACTACTACTATTGCTGTGCTCCCTACTTATCCACATTGGCATAAAGGCAAAGACCCCCCGAAGTAGCTGTAGCGTCCTACTTATAATAGTTGAATTGAGTAGAGACCAGACTACCTACGCTCACGTGGCAAATCTCGACATTGGCACGAGCTTCGAGGTCACCAGCTGTATCCATAGAGGGGTTTAAATAGCAGCAGCCTTCAAGCTCCATAACGAAGATGCACTTACATATAAGACGCTACTATCGGTGGTCTTTGAGGTCTCCTACACATGCACCTCCTATCTAAGCTTCGGAGTAGAATTTGGATAGGGGACAACATGACAGAAGAGGAGATGCTACGGAGTCTTGCGAGGTGATTGTAGGCTAGCTTAACTAATGATATGAGTTAGTATTTGGTGCTAGTGAATGAACAAATAGACATAACTCGCAGCTAGTTAACTCGTTCAACTCTATTACACCCTACCCGTCGTCTATTGCCTGACTAGATAAGCAGATTCCATGGCCGGCTATAATCTTCTCTTCGCCTTCATGATACTGGCAGAAAGCCTGCATCACACTACGCACACTAAGTAGGTATTTACACGCTCGCTTATGTAGTCGCCAGTTGCATACGGGCCGAGTTTGCCGGCTATCTGGCAGACGGTTACGATTTCACGTCGGACGCATCGGGATTATTCCTGGAGGTGGCTGGGTAACACGGGATTAGTCCTCAGCGTATTTCCCTTCCGAGACTAACTGCGTTTCATCGAAACTCATTTCTGAGTAGGTAGGCATAGGCAGTCCTGGATTACGCAAGCCGAAAACCTACTGTGGCTCTGGACGGTGCGCTGCTGCAACAGCCGTGTAACTCAGGAACCCGGCGGGCTGGGTGTTGTAGTGTGAGTGTGAGTATGTATGTAGTGTATATATTGTAGTGTGCCCTCTCTCAATTTTGTGTGAATCCTCATGTTCGGTGTGCCTTATCCCGGTCACTAATAATATCATGTTTGATAATGCCCGGAGGGCCGCGCATGGTCCCAGTTTTGGTTTCCCGTATTCCTTGGTTGCTCTGGAAGGGTTGGATAGGTACCTGTGTAAACCTGTCTAGGTAGCTTAGACTGTCTAGACAACCAGGGTTTCTACCAAGCGAGTGGTCAAGTGTTTCGATGTCTAATCCCCCTAGTTTTGAATTTGGCGATAGTGACGGATCTCAATGTCAAACACGGGAGGGCAATTGGCAATAGGTAATTCTGTGCCTCGCGTCATTATCCCTTGTCTTTGTGGCGCGTCGGGAAGCGATCCGTGGGACGCCTTTGCCGTCACACCGGAAGCTCTAGGTGCCTTGACCTACCTAAATAGGTACCGTACCTACTGTACTGGTAACTAAAACAATTGGTAGGACCTGGTAGGTAGTACGCAGTACCTATCATGACTTCCAGGTCCCTGATCTTGACAGCGGTTTAAATGCTAGATCTTACTAGCAATGCCCCTGTAGCCCCTAAAACGATCAATCAGATGAACACCATGGACTCTGAGAGTCAAATATAGAAACAAAAAAATAAAATAAAGATCTCATCGTTCACTAGGTAGCTGGAGCCATAGGCGAAGGGATTAAGCATGTGCGCTACGACCTCGATTTTCCCAACTGTAAGCGCTTGCGCCTGGCAAGGGGCGGCAAGGAACACCAATCACACATATTGGACCGCGCATACCGATCGATTTCTTATTAAAGCACGCACATACATACACACACACACATACCCACAGACATGTGGCGTCCGATAACATGCACGTTCCAGCGTGAAAGGGCAATGTTGATGTTACATTATTACATTGGAGGACGAGGAGCAGCGGCGAGGGATTGTCTTGAAGACACACGCTGGTTTTGATTTCGAGATGCGATATGATGCCCGTCTGACAGATGACTACCTAGACTACTTGTTAGCTGACCTGTTCATACGGACTGTAAGATACCACATAGACCAGGACATGCCTAACCATGAGATCTGTCTGCCTCATCTATTTACAGATCGAGTGGTAGACATTCGGTTGCCGGCAAGCCCAGGAGCGCGTAAGACGATTTGAGTCCATCAATTACCTAACTCAACAACTCAGGCTTAAGCTTTCTCGCAAGACGCGCGTTAGGCCTCAAAGGTAAGTTAATTAGGTAAAAGGCCCACACGCGACTAGGTATCTAAATCCATGGGTGAAGAAGGTTTCTGGTGCGTTTCAGATCTTCCTTAGCATAGCAACGTGTCGAGCAGCTAGATAGGAATGGGGAAATTTGGGGAAGGGCAAGAAATCCTCCAGGGATCTAAATACATGATAATGATGGGCCACGCCTCTTTCGAAAAGCCAAGTCACGTGTGATGGAGCTGCTGCGACCTCACCTATATTTGTGTAATTAGGTAGGTAGGTAGTGTAAGTGTTGGAGAGAAGCACGTTTTGGCTGAATAATGAATATCTACATGTGTGTTGTATGCACATGCGGTAACTCGTGTGAATAGGTATCCTGTACTGCTAATCTTGATAGACTACATAAATACGCATAGATAGATCGCGAGAGTTTCCGATACCCTCATACCTACACTATCCTGCCCAATCCAAAGCCTGCAGATCTCCGCTCTGGGTAGCTCGGCGGTGGCCAATTATTCCTTGGGCTGCATACGCATACACAAGTGACAGGGACAGCTGCGGGAGGGGAATAACCAGGAGGTCTGATAATTTCTGCAACTCTACTACAAGTTAGGTACGCATATATTAATAATTACCTTGATGACTAGGTACCCTAAAAGAGCTGTCTCATGAGGGCTGTTAGCCTGTTCGCGCAAGCCTGTTCTTCGGAAGGCCCATATTAATTAGCTATTATGCGTACCTGGTACCCTGTAGAAGTATGTTTATTCGGACGAGGAATAATCGCTACATGTGTGTAAGTAGTGGAAGCTGGGGCGATATTAAAGTGCCGGCCTCTGTCGGTAATGTATACCATCCCAACCCCAAGGCACAAACACCTATAGAAGAGTGGGTTCATCCAACAACATCAACAAGCCAAGGTTTGTTGACCATCTTTGAGGCCTAGTGGTGCCAGCGAGACGGAACCGCCAGGTTGAGAACACGACTTGTAGGCATAACCTAGCTGCATTAGGCAACGTAGTCATACCCAGAGCACACCCAGAAGCACACCCAGAGCGTCCAAAGCGGTTCATGTTCATGACTCGCCAGTGAGATTGGCTGCGGAAGAGATAGACGTTAGACGAGACTGACTAGGGTTGATGTTTTTGTTGACTCAGGCCGCATACAGAATACAACAGTGGTGTCTCCCCAGATTGGTATGGTATTGTACTCTGTAGTACCGTTCCAGACTACATACGCATACGCAGTATCTAGTCATGTAAGTAAGTAGATACCATGTTCGTCGAGATAGATTTCGGTCTGCACCGCAGCGGAGAAGATGGCGGATCTAACGGTCGGACGTAGTGTGCAACACTAGGTACCCGTCCCTTGACTCCGTTCGCCGTTCGCTGGTTACCTTGATAAGCTTGCTAACCTCTCTCTGCCTGCTCCGTCACAGATGGGCCACCTACTTACATATCTACATGTGATTAGCTACCGGCATGTGATGTCACGGCAGCCATCTTTCGATCCCACGAAGCTACCAGAAGATAAAAATATCGTATAAACGAAATAGCTCTACTGAAACACGAGAAGCGCCGACAACCTAGACTATTCTGTACTTATCTGGTATTATCTACTCGGGCATTGCACCGTATGTACGGATAGGTAAGCAGAAGCAGAAGGATGGAAAAGTATATAAGTGGTCCACTTAACTGCCAGGTTAAGCTCATTGCCACATCGTCATTCGCCCCCTCGCTCCGTCTAAGTACCTACATAGGTGAACAGTAAGTCCATTTCAAGACCACTTACAGTAGATGGTGAGATTCTACGCTAAAATCTAGAATCGCTTCGATTTCTCGTGGACAAAAGTTTAATCAGATTAGCAAGTTGACCCACCGATTTCCCACCCTTCTGCTTATATAATTAGAGCCAACGATAGCGACCTGACTAACCACCCATTTGGGTGGTTGGAGAGGGACCCTAGGCCATGTTTCTCGGTGGACAGGATGTGCGTGACTGGGTGGTTGGAGTCCAATAGGCCGCATTTGATTTGTAAGGGAGAATGAATGAATGCGATTCTCGGTGGCTTGCTTAACAGACCGACGCAGTGCAAGACTGGTATTAGACAGAGAGAGAGGGATTTTACTTTGATAGATGTGTTTTCGATTCATTCAAAGTCATGATATTCAACTCGAAGAGTCGATAACAGGAGACAAAACCACTTATTTTCCCAAGTAAGTGGGTATGTACCTATCTACTGTAGTGGCGAGTTCGTGGTGCTGGGCAGGTGATTTCTCGGAATTGCCGCTCTGCTACCTACCTAGGTAAAGTACCTATCGACCGCCATACCATACCTCGGAAGGTAATTAGACATGATTTCCATACTGAAATTCCACACTGAAACATGAACATGAAAAGGTCGTGAGGCTAGAATAGGTAATAGTGAATTACCCTCTCGCGCTTAGCGCTGCTTCGGCGATGGCTCCTCCAATGTCATCGATCACTGCAATCGGCCAACTTTAGGGGATGGCAAAAGCAGGTACCTACCTGCTTCAGAGCTACCTAAGGTATCTATAGGTACCTGCAGGTGCTGTATGCTGTGCTAGGCATTCTACAGACGACTTTTTTTTAGGGCCATGCCAGTCCTCCAGCCTTGAATCGTTACCTTTTTACTTACTTAATTACTTACAGTGGAGGATAGGTACCTTGGCGGGTCTTAGGCCGATCTTATGGGGTCTTATTTAGGGGATTACCTGCCTGCGCTGTGAGCATTAAGTACCGGTTATTCGCTGCCAGCTCCCATATCCCCTCCTCGGTCTTTTTTTCGCACCTCTCGCACCCAGTACCCAATGCCAAGCCCAAGCCCAGACCTAGCTTAAGCCCTTTTCTCTCTTGACTACCCCCAACTCGCTTGCCTGCCAGTTCCATCCCAACCATCCTTTCATCGTCTCGACCCGAAGCCTCCCTCCCCTAATCGAATCGTACCATCGTACTCGATCTCTCCATCCCCCATATCTTCTGTCGACGCTGGATGGGGTTTTTCGTCTTCGAATAGTGTCCGTCGCGCTGGAGATCCGGGCCTCCATCTTCTTGTTTCCTCGAACCGTTTCCCACAACCACGAGCGGGTTAGCCGTCGACGTTTGGCCTTTGGGCATCCCTTTTGGTCCGATTCACGATCTAGTTTCATGTTCATATCCGCATGCATGCCTCTCCTCCTCGTCAACCTCTACCACTACCTCTATCACCTTCGCCCTTCTCTCATCATCAGAGTAGGTACGCCTCGGTCAGTAGCTTGATCTGCTTGTCCCGTCTAGAAACAACAGAGCCGCCGTTGTTGTCGTGCATCCTCTGCAATCGCCGATCCGCCGAGAATCGCGCGCTTGGAGAAGAGTGCAATTTTATTTACTCATTATTGGGGGCTGAATAGCTTCCGAGCTGCCAACAAGTTCCTGCATCTGTCTGTGCATTGACATTCTGCATTGATCCTCAAACACGCCCGTCAACTAAATACATCAGGGCGCATCTGTGCCTAAAACCGACTTTATTACCGTGCTGTATATACTATACCTACTCGCGCCACGCACCCTAGCTCCCGGTCATCAATTCCTTAGGTCCCCTGACCTCTTCTCGACACCGCCTCGCGCGCTGACCGGCTCCTCCTGCACCGATCTCGTCGAACCTCACCTATCCGCCATCATGAGGGAAGTCAACTTCAGCATTCCCAATGTCAACAAGGCATCGGTGGGAATCACCACAGCCTTGTATGATCGCCGTGCCCTTGATTGCACCTCGACACTCCCCCTAATCAACTCGCTCAACCATCTTGCGTACCTGACCACCTCGTCGGCCCGCATCCGAGACATCTTAACCGTCGATGGAGGCATAGAAAGACTGGTCTGCATATTGAAGCAAGGGCGTACTAAGGATATGATGGATATGTGGAAATGGAACCTCGCCTTCCAGTGCGTAGTCAACATTGGGGTTCGTGGGACGGAGAACGTGAGAACTCGAGTCGTCGAGGCTGACATGGTACCCGTCATCGCCACCATTCTCGATAATTACATCAAAGTCATCGACAAGTTCCGCGAACAAGCGGAAGAACGAAAGCAAAAGGAAATGGCAGATAATCACCAACGCCATCGCAGCCACAGTCATCGGGATGCGTCCAAAATCACCCCCTTCACCACCTTCACAAACAGGTCTGTGCGCTTAGAACTCGAGCAGCGGCCATTCCGTAGGCAAGCGCCACCGCCATCCATTGATGTATCTGCCGCTGCCTTCGCGAGCACGTCAGCTGCTGGTGAGCTAAGCAATGCCGAAGCTGGCCCCTCCGCTCCGTCTCTGCCTACTACTTCGCCTCCTGAGCGGCCAACTTTCTCTAACCACCGTCATCATCACCATCACCACCATCATCACCACCACCATCACCACAGACATGAGAACCGTCAATCTCTTGTCCCCACTCCACGACAAATTATTAATGTTCCGGCAACCGCTGTTCCAACCATGGAGGCGGTTGACGGGTTCCTCCGTCCTGTTCGTGACATTGACCGGTTGCCTTCCATGGTCCCCGTCTTTCACCCCAGTGTGGGATCCCAACCCGCCTCACCAACAACGCCACTACCTCCCTCGCAGGCTCGATCACCAACGCTTCGGCCCACTTCGGTACTCGGCCCAAACACTCGATCCCGGCGGCGCCCTTCTATCCGTCATCAAAACTCAACTACCGACACAGACGACTTGAACACCGATAGTGTGCAATCTGACGGGTCACAGGATGCTGATATGTCAGGTACTGCAGATGTTACACCTACTGTTGGTTTTGACGACGTCACAATGGACGAGGGAGATAGCACTCTCGCTGGAACCACTCTCGATCTTACTACACCGACAGTATCTGAGATCCCGGACGCTGGCACCTTCAATATCACCCATCGGACTACCATGGACGGGAGCATTACCAATAACACGCCAACTCCGGGGCCTGCGGGAATTTTATCTCCCAATCGGCCTCTAGTTCCGACTCATCAGCCTACTTTAGCGAGCCAAACTACTCTTCCTCGTTTCCTATTAGACCGCCAGGTTAATCCTAACCCACAAATGCTGGCGGCAATGCCGAGAGAGGAAGACGTGCTTATGTCGTTGCAGCTTCTTGCATACGTTTCCAAATACTGCAATCTCCGGTCATATTTCCAACAGAGCCACCTAGTGCCGCGGCTAAAGGTTGGGAAAGAACTAGAGATGATTGAGAACGACAACATAGCAGTAGATTCACTGGATAAGCAGGAGTATGAGGAGGAGTATCTCCTACCGAACGATTTCAATATTTTCCCTCTCGTAGAGAAATTCACAGTTCGATATCACAGCACTGATATGCAGTATTGGGCTGGTGTGGTCATGCGGAACCTTTGCCGTAAAGACGATACTCGAGGTGGCATCCGACAATGTGCCTACTACCAATGCGGCAAATGGGAAGAGTTTACGCGGCAATTTGCTAAGTGCCGCCGATGCCGCCGAACCAAGTACTGCAGCAAGGAGTGTCAGAAAAGTGCTTGGGCTTTCCATCGTCATTGGTGTGTAGCCGCTTCACAGTAAACGCTGCTGTTGTCCGCTGGCCACTCCATTTCTTTATCATATCTCATTTGACTTGGCGTTTCCTGCATAATGTCTATTTGATTCATCTACTTCGTTCATGGCTTGAACTGCATGGCGAAGCAAGCATATCACGAACTGGCGTCTGCGCTCTGATACCACTGTTTTCATCGGCATCACGGATTTCCTTTGTTAAACCCTTACTTTTGGGTGAAATGATGCGAATGCAACTGAAGAACACTCAAATATCTGTCGTGCCTTCACACGCATGATTGAGCCGGCGGGTGTCTTTTTTGCTAGAGATTCCACGCGGTTACTATTCGGGCTTCCCGGCTCGTGTCGTTCGAATGGGAGTGGCACTACTATGGCCGCTCCTCCCCCCTTTTTTTGACGGAACCTATCACGCGTTTTCTAGGTTGCCTATTGTTGCTTTTCTTCTCGTAGCAAACGCGCCTATCTCTTAGAGTGACGCGACACGAACGGGACGAACTCCATACGGGTGGATGTCGCCTCCTCGTGGACCTGTTGCATTGGGCTGAAATGCCTTGATATCGTGGTTCCCACGTTAGAGAACTCCACCGCGTAACTGGAGCTTGGAGGTGTGGCTGATAATTGGAATGGGGAGTTTAGATATCCCACTCTTTTGATTGTGTAGTATGGAAATGCGGTAATCAACGATGTAGCCCTGATTAGACTATTGGGGTGCCTTAGTCAGATGAACTTAGGGAGCCGATTCATTTCTGGGCAGCACATACATGGAGATGGGTTGAGGGAGAGTAGCTCACGTATGAGACTTAACTATTGCTACCACACAATCCCAAAACTCAAACATTGTATCTATAGCGAGGGAAAATAAAATAAAGATGATCCAAAGAACCCTGCCTAGCATACGCTCTACCGTAAAGAAATGAACAGACAGGTGTAGTTTCATATGAATGAGTGCAAGTACAAAGCAAAGTATGTTAATCCCACTAGGCAGGCATCTCTATGGACGTTTGTTCTGGCGGTATGGGCTGGTTATACAGCGTAAAGTTAGCTTTCATGGCCGCCTTAAGAGTGAGAAATACATAATCTATTTTCTAACACTTGGACCTAGATAGTCTGCGGGTAATATGAGAGTTTTGGTTCTACTCTTTCGTATACATGACTCTCTAACTAAAGCTACCTCTGTCAAGATTTAGATATCATCCTCTGCCTGTTTTTACGTTTTTCTAGATAAAGGTTCAATGCGTATTTCAAGTTGATGATAAGATTTCATTTTGTTTCGTGGATTTAAATTGAATATGCTTATAAATTTTATAAACTAAGGAATAGCTGCCTCGTAATTCAACAGTCGACCATGCTCATACTCTAGCTTCAATCCTATTTTATCCTATACCACCTCGCCAACTAGAACCAGAAACTCACCAATTTTGTCTCGTTAGAGTATCGAGCATCATATCAGCCTCAGTAAGTATATCCTAGGAATATTTTCCTATTACTGTAGGAGCTAGAACGAGGCTGTTCCGCTGGGTGAGTGTCAGGCTGAGAGTGTCTGAGACATAACTGAATTATGATACCTAGAGGTTGGGATTAAAAGCCCACAGAGTTCAGAATCAGAACCAGTTTAAACACAGTATCTGCGATTTGGTGTGATTGAGAAGAAAATGATTGATATGTACAACTCCTTAGGTATCTCATACCTAATATTTCTTTTGAAATTGCCATGCCACTCTTTAAGGACTGGGTAAGACAAGGCTCGCTGCTTAAGCCTATGTCGTGTCTCAGCAGGATTCCCACGGACCCGGTTGCGGGATGACACGTAACAGGCGCTGATTCAGGGCTAGACTAATACGGTTGGAAGATCAACTCACGCGACAGAACGGTTTTTGTCTGACTTCCTCGTGGTGGCGCCAAGGGTACGGCACCAATTATATGATATTCTGTATCACGGGTCGCTTTATGAGTCTTGGTTGAGCGGCGTGAGTTGTTATAGTCAGCTGAAACACGTTAGATACATCTGATGATAGTTTAGGAGGAGAATTATGATGCGATAGTGACTTTGTTCGATATATCAACCTTCTGACAGCTGTTCTCGGACACGCTCTAGATGGCATGCTCCTGTCAATACTCGCTTGTCAAGCCCACGGTCAAAAGTGTATTAGCTGCGGTAAGCCCATATTCGTATTTGAGCGCGTATTGATGTACCTCTGCGTAGGTAATTAGTCCTAGAGTGCCCTTGGCCTAGCTGAATGTCTTTCAAGCATTATACATCATCTAGTGAGAGATGGGGGCCGGGCTTCCTCAGCCACTGAACAAAAGTCCATCAGCCTTATTTAATTTTCATAAAGCCTTCTAAGCGTTACATAACTATACACCAAGGTAATGTGTTATACGTACTTACTCCTAACCTGATATGCGTTTTTCTCCTAACTACTTTGATTGAATGGTGATTAGGAGACATTGCTACTCGAGATAGTGAGAAAATTCGGTATCAAAATCCGGGGCGGCAACACACCTAGGTCCCTGTGAACGCCGGGCTTAAGTCCTTTCTCTGCAGCTGGTGTCGTGGGGGACCTATTTTACTGATTAGGGTTCTCGAAATTGAGAGGGTTTGGAAGACCTTGGTATCTTTCACGAAGGACGAGTTGGCGCGGGTCATGTCCCGGAAGACCTCTAGATTACTAAGGTGTAAATCATGGAGGTTAGTTTTGACCATAGGCCTTGTGAATACGGGCTCTAAGCTCCTAGTACGCTTGTAGTAAACAGAGGCTTCTAAGAGTGATTACCATGAAGTTTGTTCAGCTCAATCTGAGGATCCTTCGGACCCTCTAGGGATTCACCCATCCGTGACACCTAGTATTGTAACTAGCGAAGGAAGGAGTTTTCAAATTTGTGGTTCGCCGCTCTCGGTACTAATTGCGCCTTTGGGGTGTCGAAGTCTCGACAGAAATCTCCCCGCCGCTGAAACTCCAAATAAGGGCCGTCGTGACTAGCCGTGAAGTTGTTTAACAGCTGGAACACCCTAGCATGTGCTTTGTCGCAGGCTCCCGCACCCGATATTTCAGGCGTATCCATCGCGGGTTTGAAATCAAAATACCACATCATCTTGGCCACGACGAGGAATATTTCCAAGTACGCCATGGCCTTTCCCGCATATCCGCGCGGGCCCAGAGAAAACGGCATAAACGTATCGCGCAGATTCTTGGTATCGCCTAGCCATCGTTCCGGGTGGAACGTAAACGGACCCGGGAAGTAGTGCTCGTCGTTCGCCAACATGATCAGATAGACAGCTGCACAGGGCGGTCATTGTCTAACCGACGCCGCTACCCGACATGCAGAGGACAACGGGGCTTACATCAGTGAGCAGACAGTGAAGAGGTAAGTATGCTGGACCACCCACACTTCCACGCTTCCACCTCCCTCTCAACCTCGGTTTTAGAATAATAGGTACTAACGAAAACTCGCTGTATCACTAGCCCATCTCCCTTCGTTCTCTCGAGTGATAGTCGAAGCGCACAGGCCAAGATTTGGAACGAGACTGACCAGCTTCTCACCCGCGAGTCTACTTCTTCGGCTGGCCTATTATCCAGTATCCGTTCATGATGGCGATAATGACATTATCACTTTCTATTCGAAAGGCAATCAAATGCCCAGCGCCCGCTTAAGGCTGCACCTATCTAGAAGGCCAAGTAAGTAGGAGCGTTAAAGTTGTGGCTTAGTTACTTATTGCTGTGCCTCCGATCAGGTAGTAGGTTTCTTTACGTATAAATAATCTTGGATTGCTTCAGCTTGCTCTGTCTTCTGCACACAATAAGTTAGACCAAGGAACAGGTCAGAGCTTTGGCGGGCAGGTGTCCCAAAGGGGGTTAGCACGGTTTATGAATTGTAGAATGTCGTTTCCAAATACCAACTGAGGCGACTATGGGACCAATGCCTAAAGTTGCTGAAGTGTGGAGCTTGCTTCATCCGAGGCTGGTTGGACACGAAATACTATGTATGTAGAGAGCCTGCATACAAGAAGACCCAAGGTATTGGCAAAGGGCAGTCGTGAGTAGGTACCACTTTCTATAAGTGTTACACAATATCAGGTAGTCTGCGCCTAAGGAGGTAGTTACCTGCCTAGGTAGTAAGTACCTATTTCAATACATACCTAGGTAGGTAGGTACAGCACGCCACCTATAGTAACATAGAACCCCCGGTCCAATTCGTTCGTGTGCTGTTTCAAAGTCGCCATGGTGCCGTCCCCTTACAGACGCGGTGATCCTCCATGTGGTTGGTGGTTGGTGGTTGGTACTTGGTGGTTACTGAAATCCATCCATGAACCTCTTTGATTCGTTTCGTATTTCTTCTTCCACCTACCCAACTACCTACCTTATTGTTTCTTTGCTCTCTCCCCTTTATCAGTCTGCTTCTCTCCTAAAGGCAGCTGTATCTGAGTCGTAGTGAGTGCTGTCGTCCTTTGTCCGCATTTCGTTCCTCACCTTACACCATAACCACAAACCGATCCTTGTGAGGCGAGCCCATCGTGTCACCTGCATACTTAGAGGCTTGGCAACATTGAATCGCCCAAGAACCCCACTATCACCATCACCACCACCACACCTGTTCAGCCCGAGCAGTGGTCCGAGGTTCTCTCCAGATCGAGTGTTGACTGTATACATTAGAGAAACTAAAATCGGTCATTTTTCACATTCAACATGGCCGCGCGACCGAGCTTGTTCACGAGGGGCCTCTCCTCCCTCTCTCAGAGCAGCGACCCCAACTCTCCCAGCGTCAGCTCGCCCGCCGAACAACGAGACGATGCGAAGCGGAACTTCCTCAAGACCATGCGGCCGCTGCCTACCCAGCATTATTGGAACGTATGGTTCGATAGGTAATTTGGCGCCTTCTCATTTCCCCTTTTCGATCATGACACCTACTTGTGGGAGACAGTCCCCTCAATTCTAACTCGCTCGCTTCTCCAGGCCGTCCAAAGAACAGAAACCCGATGACGGCAACTACCAGGCCTCCCTAGAACAGCTAGGCACCCAGATCGAGTCGGTCCAGGACTTCTGGCGGTACAACAACAACACCCCCGTCGACCAGATCAAGATGCGTGAATCCTTATACCTGTTCAAGAGCGGCTTCAAGCCCATCTGGGAGGACCGCCGCAACATCCAAGGAGGTAGCTGGACGTTCCGCATGCCCAAGAGCGTTGGCCCAGATTTCTGGACGCGGATCCAGCTGATGGCAATCGGCGAGACCCTGCAGGAGTCTCTCGCAGAAGGTAAAAGCCTACCCACCTACCTAACCCACTCACATGACTCGTGGTGTAAATAAACCCCTAGTAGAAGCCAGGTAGGCGCTAACACACGGGTGGTTTGTAGGAGACCAGCTCTGCGGCGTCGGGCTCTCGGTGCGGTTCAACTCGCACCTCATCTCGATCTGGCACCGCGACGGCTCGAAGCAGGCGTCCATCGACGGCATGCTCGAGGCCGTGCTCGCTGAGCTGCCTGCTGAGCTACGCCCTAAACCTGATAACTACTTCTACAAGAAGCACTCGGACCACGCCGGCTTCAAGGCCCCGCCCGAGCTCCAGGCCGTCCTCGACTCGCAGAAGCGCGCGCAGGAGGCCGAGGATGCTAAGAACGCCAACGTCACCGTCACCGCTGCCGCCGAATAAATGAAACTTTGTATCCTCTCTCTCCCAAGTCAGCGCTGGATGCGTGGGAACGAAACGGCCAAGGGTTGCCTGTTGTGGCCAACGTAATCTAATGAATCCGGAGGCTCGTCTGCGCCGGCTCAATCATCTATCTCTCTCTCGATTGCTTGTACAGAAAATTTGAACGGTTCTGGGATAACCGGGCACTTGCCCCTCAGCAGTACGCAATCTTGGTTTTCACAGTTGGCTATAGAAGGGCAGGCAGGCAGGCGCGTGCATTTACTCGGGCGTTAGCAAAGGGTGATCTTGCGAAGCAATTCACACGATATAGATTAGCAATATGAAGCGAAATCTAACATTATTAGACTATAAGAACCGTGATGTGACTGCACATGCTCCTGGTAATCCTTATGTTTGGTGGAATCATCCCATAAAACTGTCTGTGTCGATAGGTAGGTCACCAGTAAGTATCGAAAACAACGTATCTAATTAGCTAGATGCGAGGCCACTATCATAGATTTAGTACACAATAGCGGCCGGCTCTCGGGCTCCTCGCTTCGCTTCAATGTCGCAGCTCGGCGGCCATCATATTATACCATATACAGTCCCACAAGGTCGAAGGGAATCGGTGAAAGACCTCGTTGTGACCCATCCTCGGGATATATCTCGTCAGTCTTCAAGGCGGATTTGGTATTAGTAGATTTCCGCCCCGGGACCTCTAACTCTTGCCCAACGGTCGTAACCTCTTACAGAGCCCCTGTTTGATAAAGTATCGCGTTCCTCAATAGAGCCATAGCTGAGCTTCAATAGAGCTGCATACATGTCTGGCTCACGCTCTCTAGTTGGCTGTCTACGCCCGAAAGGCCCTGTGTCTCTAGAACATCGCCCATAGAATGGCTCGCAAGTCCAGGCCCGATCTCCGTACTGATCGATCTCCCCCAGCTCGGCGGGGTATTCAGATAGGAACTACCCCCTTACTCCATGTTCCTCTCCTATCGTCATCCTATATTAATAGGAAAGAAGAAGCCACAAGAGAGATAATTCTGGTTTCCTTGGGAGGGAGGAAGAAAGGAAGGGGGAAAAGCTGCATTTCACTTCCAAGCGCCAGCCCTACGCATGACCTCCTCGAATTCGGCCCTCGAGACGCCTCGCCCGACGCCGGCGCCGCCGTTGGCCTCGAGGACCATGTCGCGCAGCAGGGCCTCGTCGACGTCCTGCTTGAGCGTCATGGCGATGCGCTTGAGGTGGGCGAGCGTGAGCGTTTCCACGTCTCCCCCTCCTCCGGTAGTGCTACCCGCGCCGGTGAACAAGCGGAACGCCTCCTCGACTTCGGCGGGGTCAGGCCCGCTCTCCCCGTCGTCGCGCGCGTGCAGCTTCAGCGCGCAGATGGCGAGGAACGGCTCGTACGTGGCGTGGCCCTCGTCGTCTGGGTCTAGGATCTCGAGGAATTCCTTCAGCTCGGGCTTAGAGGGCGGGAGGCCGAGGGCGCTGTTTGGAGTCTTTGTGAGTTTTATCTAGTTTTGTCGAGGGGGATATAACATATCATGAGATATCTATACATAGGTATTATACTCGCACATCATACGTCTTCCATGGGACGTCCATAGGGAAGAAAACTGAAGAATGCGCATTTCCAATGACGGTAAAGGGGAAAGGGAGAGGGAGATGACGTACACCATGGCCCGCCGCACGTCCTTGGTGGGTATGACGCCCTCCTTCTCGCCGTCCATGGGCTCGGCGAACAGCGCGAAGGCCTCCTTGATCTCGCGCTCCTCGCGCCCCGAGATGTTGTGTTCCTTGGCGAGCTTCGACTGCCGCTCCTTGGGGAGGGCGTCCTTGGTCAAGCCTGCTGCTGCTGCTTTCCGCTTTGGTGGCTACGTTGGACATATAGAGTGTTAGCTTGCCTCGAGATTTCACGAATACGGTTGGTTAAATTTGCTCACCATTATGATTAGTATATGTTATGTGTATGAAGACACGGGATAAGTAGTCTCTTGAGCTGTGGTTCAAGTTGTGATGGATGATGTGTTGTGTGAGTGAACACCGGCTGTTGAGGTCAGCAGCTGCACTTTACTTTAGCGGTAAATTGTGGGGCAATGTCTCGCAATTCATACAACAACGGTGCTGCTTTCAAGGTTGCAGTTAAAGTGTCGCAACTGCACTGTACCTATGTAAATGAACAAGCTAAATTATTTAGACTAAGACATGCCGCTTTACAGATAGTATCTTTATTTTGGAAACTAGGTGTTGGGTAGGTACCTAGATAGCCATAAATCTAAGATAGTTCTCTAGCTGTTGCGCTTGATACCTCTCGAAGCGCTCTTTTTTGATATCTTTGTAGTCTTATTATATATACATGAAGGATCACATAAATCGCTGATTTCTAGAATAGTACAGATTTCATAGAAAAAATCGCTTCCAGATTGTTACTTCGTCTCTATGTCCCTGAGCAACAAACTCGTTGCTTGGATTTGAAGATGGGCTTGAGTATCCGATGATAGCTCGTGAGATCATTGTCTGGTGGTTCTGAAATATGAGGGGAAAATCGCTAGAATCGCTGGAATCGCTGGAATCGCTAGAATCGCTAGAATCGCTAGAATCGCTAGAATCGCTAGAATCGCTAGAATCGCTAGAATCGCTAGAATCGCTAGAATCGCTGGTTGAGCTTAGATTATCAAGCCATCAACAACCAAACTTCCCTCTTGAAACTTAGAATTCGAAAAGCTATGAACACGACTGGTGCTTCATAATAATGTTGATCAATAGTCCTATAAGATTTATTGGTAAGTGAAATGTTCGAAAGCCTGAATTAAATTACCTACGAACTGGGTAATGATAAAAGAGTGTCATAGGACTACAATACGATCGCATGGGTGACTTACAATATGTTATTCCGGTTTCATGGTACCTATGTAGGTCGCTTCTACGACCTCTTGTCTTATAAAAATAGGTGGCCTGAGCCCACCAGCTGCGGATTCAGTTCTATAACCGAGTAGCCAGCTAATGGAAAGTATGGGCATGAGCGTTGGTGTGGAACCCCGGTCTGAGTTAAACAGGCCGAGAAGCTCAGTCCCTCGAGTTTTCATTCCACTAATGTACGAATGATCATTGCTGCTCTTCCCGGTTCTTGAACTTCGCAAAGAGACCGTCTAATTTGCAGGTCCACTCGACCGGCAGGTTTTTATAAATGCACCGTATCTGCCACTCGCCAGCTCGTCCGATGAGCCAGACATCCTCGAGATGGATCCATAGGGACATGAAGTGGGCCAAGATGACAAGCGCCCGTGGGCGTCGCTGCTCGATAAACTTGCTGAATTCGATGGGTACCCAGACGGCAAAGCCGCCTAATCTCCGGGAGATGGCCATCCGCGGTTCCTTCCGTTCTATCGCCCGCACTACGCTGCATGTGTAACCCAATGCCTTTTCGTACACGGACCGCACCCCTTCCTCGTTCAGCTCCTGGTCCGTCTGTGCCTCGATCGAGGAAGGGGGAGAGGGGTGGTCGAGCAGCCATGCCAGCCGGGAGTGGTCGGACAATATAGTTTCCGTGGCCTCACGCAAGACCGGCGGGTGATCCGCAAACTTTCCGATGATGCTGTGGTGCTCAGCCTTTAGCTCGCTCCTAGCCTTCCTAAAGACGGTACCGGCACCATGCCCCATATATAGCCACTGTAGAGGCGGCTCCCAGGGATCCAACGATAGGGTCTGGACTAGGGCTAAAGAGTGTGCCACGATCCTCAGCGCCGTGAAGCAGATGTAGTCCAGGAGCTTGGGACTCGCGTTCGGGATCTCGTCGATGTCGCGCCGCTGCTCCTTGCTGCACATGAGCTGATACGTCTGCTGTAGCTTGATCAGCTCGTCACGCTCCTGCTTGTCGGTGCTCGTGGTCCACAAGTGCAGCGCCGAGTGAGCCATTTCTATGTAGAGTAGGCCGCACCGTCCCTGCGTCTGCGCAAAGGAGAGGGCCATGGTTGGTACGTCCTCCGACCACATCTTCTCGATCTCGGGGGTCTGAGGTTCAAAGAAGGGCTGCCTCATGCGGGTTTGACTGTTGTGTAACAGTCGCAGCTCCCACACCCTCCGCCACGGACCCTCGGGCAAGTCTATGTCGGGCTCACCGCCATCGTCGATGTGGGGAGTTAGGTGAGTCGAGCTGGGGGAAGGGTAGAACCTCGAGCTGTGTGGTGACTGGACTAAAACTGAGTCACTCGGTTGAGAACTCAGAGGACTGGGTACACTAGAGAGCACACTCCTGTGAGAGGGCACTTCTGCTGGCGTTGACACGGCAGAGGCGATGCTGGCGACAGAGTGGGCTAGTGGCTTGCTCTCAGGCAAGGCAAGGGAGTCGCTTGTCTTTGCATGAGCGAAGGCGCGTGGTTGCGTCTGGTATACGCATTCAACCAGATGTCTTGAACAGCTGCTGCAGGTAGGACGCAGCTCATCACACTGCCGCAGGGTTCATGTTAGCCACAGTGCCTTTTCTCCGCCGATTATGAACCATATATAGTAGATACAGTACACATATCATTATCGGATACGTTAGAAGAGGCCCGGAACACCATCTCACCTTGACTCTACGTTGTTTGCACCGTAAACATCCGGTCCGTGACTTCTTGTGGTACAGTCGTGGACCACGCGGCCGGGGCTCTTGGACGTTTAGGTCTTCCATGTCAGGCGACAGTTGTACGAGGCCCGTCAGATGCGGCGTGTGCTAGGTAGTCTAATGTAGGTACGGTATGTAGTGTAGTTGCAACCGTCACGTCCTGTCCTTAGTTGGTACTATGCGTATGTAGTGAGGTAGCTGGGTCTCTTATCTCACTTCTTCCCCCTCTAGTATCTATTTGAAAGGGAAAAAGAGAGAGTCTTGGTAGACTGTGATGCTTGTCGAAGTTGCGATAGCTTCTACTCTAGAGAGCGAATGAGCAAAGTCAGGGTCGCTCGCTGATTGACCCATTCTAGATAATCGCTCTCGACACGCTGTCTGGCAGCAGCAAAGTTAGATGAACCTCGTCATTCTATATTGATGCTACGGGGGCTTAGCACCTAGCACGCCCTGTATCGAGACCGAAAGCCCTGTCATACTGCCCCACGGCCTGTGGCTAGTGCGTTTCTCCATAGTGAGATGAGTCAGACGAAACTGTGGCTTGCACTACAGAATACACGTTGACAGAATCTTTGTTCGTCTATGTAATAGATTCGTATATAACCTTTCGGTTGTGATTTCAATCGATCTCGCGATATCTCGAAGGGACGAGAGGTAAAAGATTTCGAGCTACGATGGAGAGATTTAAGTTACTACTACTAGGTATAACCTGCAGTTATGTAATTGATCTACTTAAACGAAACCGAAGCTACACGCCTATAAAAGAGGCGTTATATGCCCTATAAGCTTATTTAAGGACCCGCGAAGGTAATGCACGAGCGTATTGATGGTCCTAATATTTGCAATACAAGTTGTTACTAGGAATGTTGTGCTGGGAGTGGCGAGAACCGATTGCGAATGCGAATGCGACGGTCACAATTCCATGGGTTCACTTCTCTACTCTTTCTCTCCCTTTGTTCTACCTACACTATGAACCCCTGCCAGTAGGCATGGAATTGCTGACTATGATTTCGACGTGTTCTTTTAAAGAGTTCTCTCTACCATATGGGTTTTCGTATTAATTGAATAGTTTGGACTGGGAATCCTGCCATAGTGGTCGCCATCCTATATGACTATCTATTGAAAACGATGTGAGAATGTACTATGTTTGCCCGATATAGTGGTAGGCTAGCTAGAGGAAAAGACTAGTAAGCTATGTGTAGCTGAGCAACATGCATGTAGTAGAGGCGAAGGGATCACAATGCCTACTTGCAGTATGTATGATGGATTGCCTATTTAGGCATTCCTCCTTCATGTCACCCAAGTTACCACCGGGTTTCCTTGAATGTGAGACAAACTATTGTGTAGATATTTTATGAAATATTCGCTGGCACCTTAGGTGTCGTATAATAGCCATTCACAGCCTTGTGCAACAGGGCAACAACACGTATTGTCTCACGGATAGAAATGGTTCTTGGAACCTGGCGTGTTTAACAGATACTATTAGAAGGTCAAAATAAATATAAAATCAATCCCTATATGGAGGTGAAGGTCCAAATTGGTAGATAATTAGGTAAACTACCTAAGGTATATATTACTTAATTAGGCAATGCACTTTGGCGTGGACAGGACCCCACTAGAGCTAGGTAGATATCAACCCGATAAGAAAGTGGCTCGAGCTTCTAAAGCAACATCGGCTTCCGATATTGTAGGTGATTGAATAGGCGTTTACGAGATATACTCGAAGATTGTAAGCGCAACGGCCCAAGTCAGGCGATCTAGTGTTTGACCACAGCCCAATACACAATGGTGAGCCTTTCTCCCACAGCATGGTATTAGACCTTGAATGCTAAACTTTTGCAGGTGGCCATATTAGGAGCGAACTTCCACGAGAGGAAGCTGGTGAAGGTACGCCCACCTTACTCCCGTGCTTAATCAGGGCCTTTCTTCCCTCCAGACGAGCCAAAGCCGTCCCAAGCGAGACGCACTGCGACACTAGAAGCGCCGAACAACCATAACTGACCCTTTATACCCACAACAGAAAGCGCTGGAGAGCTTCTACGGGCTCGGCCCGCAGGCGTCGGCGCGCATCATGGCCAAGTACACGCTGCACCCGCAGGCGCGCGCATGGGGTCGGTGGCGGCCAAGACGATCACGGCGCTGACGGCGGAGCTGTCCAACATGACGATCGAGAACGACGCGCGCCGCATCGTGCAGGACAACATCCGCCGCCTGCGCGACATGGGCACCTACCGCGGCCGCCGCCACGCCATGGGCCTGCCCGTCCGCGGCCAGCGCACCCGCACCCAGATCGAGACCGCCAAGAAGCTGAACAACCTCGAGCGCGGCGGCAGCGGGTCGCGCTTCAACTAAGGTCGGGGAGAAGGATGACTCGAGACGGGTTAGATGAGGGCTGGGGGAGAGGCTGCCTGTGAAAAGGAAAGGGGGAGGGAGGGGGGGTAGGTTGAGGCCTTTTGAGGTGACTGGACGAAAATCCTAACGCGCATTCTCCGGCCGACTAGAGAAAAGGCTATATATCGAGACGAGGGAGATGAAAGCATTGGGCCTGGCGTTACTAGAAGGGTGTGGCATAGACTACTATTGCCCTCCATTTGTCATTTATGACGAGGAGTCTTGTTATCGTTGTATTATCACGAACCTAGGGGGTATATCTTCCTTGTACAACACGAACATGATTCACGTCCTCAGCAATGACTGTACTCTGAGTGAATATACTGTAAAATGAAGCGTCTATAATTACATTTAGGTTGTCGGTTTCTGTAATTCATTTATTTTTATTGGATATAATGTTTCCCTTACGGGCTTGAATAAAGAAAACGAACATTCTAAACTGGTAGATGTGACACTTCAATACTCTCATAGTAGTAGTAGTAGTAGTAGTAGTAGTAGTAAGAAAGTTAGATTATAGGCAAATTTTGTGCCTATGTGGTTCACCATAAATACTGGCAGTATTCTTCAGTCGTCTTACTCGTGTAACAGGAACGAAATTCATGCACTGTCAAGCCCCCTTACATGTCAACTGCAAACATTGCCGCCCCCATAATACCCTTCAGGTCATCTTCCATGACGGGCTCACCTTGCGACTGCAACTTGGCAGCAACCTTTTCGACGTCGGCCCAGACTCGCAAAATGTTGCTACCCACGATCTTTGCGGCATCAGTGTCAGAAACGCCACGGCGCAGCAGCTCGGCAATGAGGTCCGGGTACTTCGAGACGTCGTCGAGGCCCTCAGGCGTCGACGGGATGCCGTCGAAGTCGCTGCCGAGTCCCACGTGGTCGTATCCGATCAGGTCTCCGATGTACGTGATGTGGTCAGCCACGTGCGACAGGGTGTTGTTTGCCGGGTATAGGTCCGGCACCCCGTTCGGATTATTATTGTCCACGCAGCTGACAAAGTCGGGCGAGAAGTTGACTGTCTATATTAACATGCGAAACGCTCTGGGCGAAGGAGGAGGATGTGCAATCTTATCAAGGGGATTGAGGGGGGGGATAGGAAAGGCACTGGGAAACAACTCACCCATGACGATAGAATTGGTCTTCTTCACGAGCTCCAGGACAAGGTCCGGGACGTTCCGCGGGTGCGGGCACAGAGCGTACGCGGAGCTGTGGCTGAACATGACGGGCGCCTTGCTGCCGGCCCACTTCTCCTCGCGGCCGCCGAGGACGTCGAGCATAGTGTCGACGCTCACGTGCGACAGGTCGACGATCATGCCGATGCGGTTCATCTCGTTAACAAGCTGCCTGCCCTTCGGGGAGACGCCGCCCCAGAACGGCGGGGCCTTACGAAATGGGTTCTCCCAGAGGGCGGCGTCGGCGAAGATATTGCCGCAGTTACTATTAGAAATCAAGAGTTAATGAGCACCGGTTATAGTAAATGTCTTGAGTAGATTCTATATAGGAAAGAAAACATGCCAAATTGGGGAATGAAAGACTCAGAAATACTAACTGTGTCAGCGTCGCGTAGCGGACGCCGAGCGCGTGGAACCGCCGTAGGTTTGCCACTGAGTTGCCGATCTGGTGCAGGCCCTCGATGCCGAGCGGCGAGATTAGCTGGCCCTTCTTGAAGGCCGCCTTAGCCGACTCGCTGTTCACGAGGCCCGAGAAGGTGTCTGGGTAGGCGGCCTGCAGCCGCGTCATCAGGTCGATTTGCTGGAGTGTGAGCTGTACGCCTTGGCTTTCGTGAGCTCGGGGGTTTCTTGCGAAATTAATGAGAAAGGGAGGCGGGAGGACTTACTGGCGGCGTAGTTCTCCTCCGAATAATCCGAGCCGTTGGGTGGGCAGGGCGTGAAGACGCTCCACTACAACCGCTTTGGAGTCAGTAACTACTCTTTTGCGTAGTTCCACAGCTCTCGAAACATGCTCCCGAAACATAACCCCGAGACATTTCGGGAGCTCTCAAGTTACTAGAAAGGGAAGAGAATGTCTCCAGCGGTAACTCACGAAGGCACCACCATTCTGCCCTTCCCTCAATCGCGGAAGGTCGACGTGGGAAGGCATACCGCCCTTTGTGAAGGGCTCAGTGAATTTCTTGTCATAAATGTGGTTGTTGTATAAGGCTCGGATCAGGATAGCCAGATCATTGTGCCCGTCTATAATTACGGTTAACAACTCCTAGTCCTCACGGATTTACTACCCAGATCAATATGCTACAAACCTATCAATGGTGTTTCTGATAGAATGTTGTGCACTCTGTCTTCGATAGACATTGGGCGCAGGCGAGGGTGACCATGAGCAAGCGCGTGACGGCATGGCGACCGGTGAAGCAATGATCCAAGGAATATCAAAGTGAAGGCTGATAATATCAATGCCTTGGCGATTGACATTCGGGCACGAGGCCGTCTCGTAGTCTCGTCGTCGAAGGGCCCCTTTTCCGACATGTTGGTCAAGGCGTAGGTAATGCCTTTTACGCGAGTCTGATTGTTGGTCGGTATTATACTTAAGTTTAAGCCTCAATGTTTCGTACCTAGCTTCCACCCAAGCCAGAACGTGTAGTTTTCGCCAACCCGAACTCCCGGTAGTAAGATAGCCGGGATATATGTGTATTGGGCTGAAGTCAATGATAATTATACAGAGAGATTACCTAGATAGGTAGCTATCTATTTAAATGGTAAGTAGTACGGTAGGCCAAATACTTACACCAACTTCCGGATATGTAAGCAGCCTCCTCCCGTAAGTACCTACCTGGTAGGTACCTAAGCTCCACCACGGTTCCAGATCCATGCACATACACTCTGTACCTGTACTATCACTTATCATGCTCGCATGCATGTAACAGTGATTAGACCCTTGGATATCTGCGACAACGGAATCTCGAGTCCTATCTAATAAACGACGCAAAACCTTCGCCTCATAAGTTCCCGATCCTGATACCTACCGAGAAGCCATAGGACCCTTAAATCTTTCAGAAGCGTAGTCTCTTTACTATTGAGTTTCACCCAATCGACATAACGAAAATGGAAACATATATGTGAATATGTCTACTTACCCTACCCAACTTTCCACGTGGTGTTGAAGGTTATTAAAGTCATCAATGCATCCTGTGAAGGAAAACTACTTTTTATTTTTATTTCAAGAAAAAAAATAGTTTGTAGACTTTCATCTATAGAGTCTAGACTGAGTGCATATACCCAAGCGGCTAGTCCTTGTGGGACCTCCTTCTAGCATGGCTGATTAACGATCTGACACCTCTGCTAGAGATACCCCAGCTTCTCGTGAGGGCTTCTGGCGATCATCTGCTGGCTGGCTGATAAGAACTATATACAACTAGAATGGAAGTCAGGTGGGTTGAAAGACCACGCGGTGAAGCCCCAATTACCTACCTAAGTATCTACATCCCTGTCATGCGACTCGGAGAACATCGTATCCCTAGCTAAATGGATGCCTATTCAACTTTATTTTTCTTTATTCTGCGTTTATATATATAAGGAATCAGCAACTGTCACGCCTACCTGGCTCGTACTCTTATCCGAGGTATAAGTAGTAGTATAAGTACTAGTATATGTACAGAAAAGGTAAGAATACCTACATAATGTACCTACGTATGTTTTTCTTAAAACCGTTCTTTCGTCATCGGTCATTTCTCTAGCGCCAGTAGTAAACGAACTGTGGGCATGGTTCAGGGTAACGAGGGCGCCAAGTGGGATTGAGTCGTCCCCGTTTCTGAGGCCTCATCGTATCTTTATGTAGATGCCGGTAGTGTACATAAAATTCACATCCGAACATGCATCTCACGGATGGTGAAGAAAGGAATATAAATTTACACCTATACGAAGTTGTAGTGCAGTACGGAATTGTTTGATCATCATCATAAGCATACCTAAGGTATGTGTTTAATGTAGGTAGGCATGGCCTTAAAATACCGACCTGCGTTTGGTCAGGGGAATGTAGGTATGTACGTCAGGTCTACTAGTAGGTAGTATCTAGGCACTGAGATCCAGACTTATTTAGGCTAGCTATAGGTGCATACTTACCTATTACTTAGGTAGGTTACCTACCTATTGCGCCGCTCAGCCTCAGAAAACACACTAAAATGACACCCCTGGCAGGACGGCGGCGGCGGGCAATGCTCTTTACGTGGCCCCCCTAGGGTCCTGCATAGCGTCATCTTGTCCAATGAGTTCTCAGCTTCACAGCGTTCCACTCTCGGCCTGTCAGACTGGAATCCTGGCCAGGATGCTGGGGGGTCGGCCAGGACCTGGAGAAAGTTGAAACACGCCAGGCATTGTTGATTTCTCTTCAACACAATTTGTCCACGGAAGGCCAGAAAAAGCTCGTTCTTGTTCTTTTGGGACCCAACTAATCAGCTACTTACACACCACCGTCCTGTTTGCTGTCTTTGTTAGGCAACAAGTCAACATTCTTTTGCTCTGCCAGTTAGGTATGCATCATCACTTACTATCTAGCTACCTACTAGACTAGATAGATCGCAGACGACTACAACGACACAGCAGGTACCTGGCCTGCCCTCGGTGATACCCACGACGAAGCCAACTCTCTGCGTGCGCAGTCGCAAGCTCATTTCCTCTTATTCTATCAATCTGCTTGACCCGCTGGGTGTCGAAGGGATTACGATTCTTTCGGCCGAACTATAGAGGTACCTACTTTATCTACACGGCCACAAGAGCGATCAGCAGCACCGGCCATAGTTGTCGCGAACCTCAACCAGCGCCGACGCACAACCCGTGAACGAAATCTCGATTGCTTCTATTTTGCGCCGTTGCGATGCCGGGTTTCACAGATTCCTTCTGGACGCCTGACTATGCTGCAGGTAAGGGAACACATCCGGCCTCTATACCTTTCTCCGTCGGTTTCGCGATCGCTCGACTGACCCCTTACCACCAAAGGACTGGGTGTCCTGTTTAGCAAGCTCCAACAGGGAGTCCAGGAGAATAGACAGATTCTAACCATAGCTCGTATGAGAGCCGAGGCCGAGGAGCTTTATGGTCAACGCCTCGGAGATATCGCTCCAGCAGCAGACAAGGTCACTGGTGGGTTCTCGCGCGATGATGGCGCGAGCGTGCGCAAAGTAGGAATCCATGCTGTTTGAATCTGAAAGATGAATACGAGAACTAACCTGTACTTACTCCGCTCAGGCGTACGAAGGTATGCGGACCGAGATGGAAGACGCTTCGCGGAATCACCGAAAAATCGCCCAAAGCATCAGGGACTTGGTCGTCAATCCCTTCGCGCGCTGGTGTGATGCCCACGAATCCCGTATACAGGACTCGCAAGACGAGCTCCAGGCCCGTATCAAGGCCCACGATCGACAGGCCGAGATCGTAAAGAAACTACGCAGCGCTTACTTCAACAAGTGCCGCTTAGCAGAAGATATCGAGGAGGAGAACAAGCTAGCCTTTCAAGATCCCGAGCTGAGTCCCAAGGTTGTCAACAAGAATATCCCCGAGATCAAAGTATCCCCGCAAAAGGAAGAGCAGGAAGACGAGATTTACGAGATTGGGGACGAGACATACGAACCTGAGCAGGTTAAGAAAATCTTGTCGCACATGATGAACACCATTAAGATGGGGGAAACCAAGGTCCCAATTCTAGGGACCTACCCAAACACCTCCTGTGGCTCTGACATCGTTGAATACCTAGCGAGGCACATGGGAACGACGAGCGTCAGCTATGCCGAGCGGATCGGCCAGGACCTTGTTGCCAGTGGCTTTCTTCGCTTGGTTGGCAATGTTGGGAACAACTTTGCCAACAGCTCCAAGCTCTTCTACCAGTGGCGCCCCAAGGCTTTCGAAATGTCGGGTCTCCCGGAAAAGAAGGCCCTTGCCTCACGGACCTTCTCGATCCCTGCGTCTCCCGACGGTGGCTCCGAGTCCCCTGTTGTCGGTGCAGTGAGCGAATACCTTGCTGGTTGGAATGTACTTAACAACCAACACCCTAACGAGACACAGCCAGAACGTATGCGTCGCGAAGCAAGAGAGACTGATGAGAAGTACAAGGCCGGTGTTAAGAAGCTAGACGAGCTGCGCTGCGACCTGGAGGAAGCAATCTTCGTTCATCTGAGATTCCTCGAACGCTGTGAACTAGACAGGCTAAAAGCTGTCAAAACCGTTGTCCTTGATTTCTCAGGCACTATCGGCAATGTCATTCCTAGCCTTCAATCGTCAGTTGATCACATGATCCTGTACCAAGAAACCATTCAGCCCGGAGGCGATCTGCGCTATCTGCTAGAGAACTACCGAACAGGGAGATTCGCCCCTAAGGTTGTGACGTACGAGAACTACTATAACAAAGTGGACGAGCAAACATTTGGCGTAGACCTAGAAGCCCGAGCAAGAGCCGACAAGAAGCGTGTGCCTATCATGGTCACAACCATCCTGACTTACCTGGACCATCATTACCCTGATCTAGAGGGCGACGAAGCTAGACGCGGAATATGGCTTGCGGATGTACAGCTGCCTCAAGTCCATAAGCTACGGGCTAAGATAAATAATGGAAAGCCTTTCACTCTAGAGGTCTTGGCTGAGTTCGATATCCCTACCATTGCTCATTTGTTGAAACTCTATCTACTTGAACTACCCGGTACGTCGATTGAGCCACTCTAGTGTTTGCGCTTCGAACTCTGACTAACATTCGCAGATTCTCTTGTGTCCTCTCATGTCTACGAAATCATCAGAACTATTTACAATACATCCACAACGGAGAATACAGAAGACGCGCGTGTCGCTGTCTTGCAACAAACCCTTTCACAATTACGGCTAACGAACATCGCCACGCTTGACGCCTGCATGAATCATTTTACGAGATTGATAGATTTAACTTCAGCAGATGAGGACTACGTTCAAAACCTAGCAACTACACTTGCGCCTTGCATTTTGAGGCCACGAGTAGAGACATCACTAACAATGGAAGAGAAGCACGCCTCCCGGCTGATCCGCGATTTGTTCGCGCACAAGACTGCTATCTTCGGCGAGCTGAAGCGCATGTCAAGTCTCTCACACTCGAGCTCTATCAGCAACAATAACAACCGACCACGAGCCATCAGCACGGACGAGAGCAATAGAAGAGCTCACATGGAGGAAAGGCAACGTGCCCTACTAGAAAAGGCCACACCCCGTAGCCGCGCCACGAGTCCAGCACCGGGTCCTCGTGGTCATAGGCGCGACCGTAGTACCGGTGGCCCTGAGACCCGTTTCCCAATCGCTAGCCCGACATCGGGAGCCGAGCGCCATCGCAGCAGTCTCGGCTTGACGTTCAAGAGGCAGAGTCTCGAGGTGCCTGACGGGTCTGGCCTGCCACCAACAGAAGTCAACGGTGGCGCGAATGGCGACTCCCCGAAGCAGGACGGCGAGGGCGTTTTAACTAAGCGCGATAGTATACCACGCACTGGTGCGCGGTTCGTAGGAGGACGACGTGTCACGCTGCAGAGCAGCACACCCTCTACGCCAAAGACAAGTGCCGCCGACGCGAGGGCGGGCAGCGAGACGCCCACAATCGACCGGGGCGTCACGCTCGTAGACCCGCCGATGAACGACTAGGAGCATTCATCTGCGCATCCCTTTCTTAGTTAGCGGTATACAGGGAGAGGGCAAGAAGGTTCAAATTTGGTATACCTATGTTATGTTTCTCCACATTTAGTTTACTCCTGGCAATGTGAACCAGGGCACGGAACAAATCGACCTGCCATGATGAGGATTTCTACCATCTTCCTCTCTTACACATGGCGTCGAAAAGGGTAAAGTTATTACGGGCGGAAAGGCTGAGGTCGACGGAGCATACATACACTCTCCCTCTACACCTTGTCAAATGGTCTAGGCTGGGTCTATCTACAACACTAGAGCCACGCAAGAAAGAGCGGGAAGCGAGAAGCGAGCACGTTGTTTGAGATCCGTTTCGTGTATCTATGTATCAACCAACCAAGTCTGTACTGCTGTGTATGTATGCATAGGACGTTTTTACGAGGCAATGGAGAACGCTTTTTATTTTTTTAAACACTTTTACCTGATTATCTGTCTTACTGTCCTTATGTTTACGTAATTTGACCTGAGTTAGTTTACACATTGGTAGTGATTCCCCTTAAACCCATGGTCGCCCTCACTATCTTTTGTAACGTAGATGCTGGCTTGAGGAAAATCCACGCCGCTGAAGGCAAGTAAGGTCTGACTTTATTAATCTACACGCATTGCTAGCATACGTATCTAAACTTGCGGCACGGGGATGGGATGGTTGAGGTCTGATGTATAGAGTGCACCGAGCTACGTTCTTGTCTACCCGGGGACAGAATCCTCCGAATGATAATAACACAGAACACGTCGACCGTTTAAGAGTTCGCACATCGGCTGTGATAAGGTATGTTTTTACGGATATGGTTTTTAGGTTTGGCTAGGCTAGCATCTAGCTACTCTGGATCACTACCAGCTGGCCTGGTTGGTAGTAGGTGTAAGCTAAGTAAGGTATGAAAGCTATCTATTCGATTTGAACCGGCGGCTTCGCCTTTTTCTTTGGTTTCATGACGCTTTGTTCGGCCCCTGCTTGTGCGTCCACCATACCTTCGTCGATGACTGCGACTTTCGCTTTCTTCTTCTTGCCCTTGATCACTTTTGCCCCCTCAGCGATGCTTTCCCCTGCGGCTTCTTGGGCAGCAGTGGTAGCCTTTTTCTTCGCCTTACCTGTCGTCTTCTTTTTCTTTTTGATGATGGTGCCGGCGGCGTCAACTCCCTGCGCGACCTGAATGCGTTCATTGGCACGTTGCATCTCAAGCCGTAGGCGCTCGACTTCTTTCATAGCCTTTGCCATCTCGGCCTCCTCGCGCTGCTGGGCCTCAGGGTCATAGGTGCCGCTGTCAGCACCGCCTTCGAGGGTCAGCCTTGCGATATTTGTTGAGTCGACCCCCAAGACGGACTGTTTGAGTCGCCTAGCGCGAGCCGCCTTTGAAGCGAGAGACCCTGAATCGTTCTCGGAGTCGTTTTTAGGCGTGCTTTGTCCACTACTAGCAAGATTCTCGTCTGTGGCAATGACAATCCGTTGGCGTGGCTTCGGCCGAGAAGGCTTAGATAGTTTTGTAGGAGCATGGCTCACGCCGGCACTTAGTTTGTCGAGGTCAAGCTCCATGATAGGGATCGAATCAACATCTAGGTCGGGGCCATTCGAATTCTGTAGGATATTATGTATAGGTGTCGATGCTCTTGGTATGGAATTCGTCCCTTGAATGTAAAATGGATCATCCCGGTTCTTTTCCAGCCGTTCTAACTTCCGCCTAGCTACTATGTCTGCGTCAAGATAAGATTCCTCAGTTGGCTGTTGATAAGAGCCAACGACATCATGACGCTCATCCGCCAGGCGTGTGATCGCGGGTTCAGAGGCAATACTAGTAGCAGGCGGTCGTTGATAGTAATAGGTGTCAAACTCCTCAACCTCGTCGCCAGGAATCACCATGGTCTCAGCAGATGCCAGCAAGAAATTGAGATTTGAGTTGATAGGTTCGTCGAGATCTAGCCCCGCAGGAAGAGGAACGTTCTTCTGTGCGCTGGTGGCAACGGATTTTAGATCCCAACCGATAAATAAAGATGGTATTGCTTGTGTGAGTAAGAGTGGAGTATCTTGATGAACCAGCTCCGTCGATGCCTCCTGTGCAGATGCAGCTTCTGCTGTTAATTTGAGCAACTCAGTGAACTCCACCGCGCGCTCTTGAACTTCCAAGTTAGGATGAAGAGTAAGGGTCTCGAAAGTGTGAACAATGCGAGCCATCAAGAGCAATATCTTAGATTTGTACTCAGCACTCCACCGTGTCAGCTGTTCACCAGCAGTCAATGAGAAAACTTTCATAGCAGCCTGAAGACTGGCAGCTAGCGGCTCTGGGGAGGTTATTCTCGGGATGACCTGCAGTAATAACCCCAGTGTATCTTCTGGTGCCTCTAATTCCGCGGCGTACTCTCCAATAACCCAAGCGACGGGCCCCAATACCCCTGAATTGAGAGAATGGCCTGCGGGCATATCGTTTTTTAGCTGGGTCGCAATAATTTCTGCAGCTTGCAGGCAAGCGCTACGGACAGCCTGGACTTTAACGGCTACATTTCTCAGCTCATTGCCAATCTTTTCAGATATGTCGCCAGAATCGGACTTTCCAGCGGCAGGAAGCGCTTCCATATCGTTTGTCTTCTTTGGCGTAGGAGCGATGCGTACTAGTTGAGTTAGAATATCTATATACCACTCAAAATCATTTAGATGAGTGTAATTATTTTGAGAACACATATTTAAGATCCGATTGATGACGTCGACTCTGTAATCGTCTGGAAGGGGTGGCATCTGTTCGGTTGCTTTTTGTGTTGGATTGGCCGTCCCTACTAAATCATCATCATCCGATTCCCCAGCGTTGAAGCCTGGTGTATTGAGCCCATTTTTGCGGTCTATAGTTGATGATAGTTTAAGTTGCCTCATAAGACGGCTGACAATGGAAACTAGATTATCATTGCTGACCATGCCCTGAACCAGGTCTAAGGCTTTTATGCGAATAGAGATGTCTGCACTGTCGATACATTCGAGAATGACATCTTCCTGTTGCGCAACCAGCCAAGGATGCGTATCAACGATCTTATTAAATGCCAGAAGTGCCACGTATTTCACTGCACGTTGTCACGTAAGCAAATGCACATCTCCGTATTTATCGATAACTTACGATTTGGATCTCCATCAACCATGATCATGCTCCGCAGCTTGTTCACACAAAGCGAGGCGATCTCTTCTTTCCCAGTGGTATCGTCTCCGCTGCCCAAGATGCCGCCTTGTATAATCCCATTGATACACTCGTACAGCAGAGACATAGCAGGGGTAGTCTGAATGATCTCGGTCAATGGTGGCAAGAGCTTCCGAACAAGCCGTGGTTCGAGGGGTGTGAGAGTAGCAAACTTCAGAGTGTCAGTCAGGGATTAAGTCTAAGCGAACGAGAATAGGGAGCTGGTCCATACTAGCTTGATCAATTTTATTGCTAGCCAGTTGTTACCGCTATCAACAAGTAGTTCGAAAAGCCTGGGGGCCAGGGCGAGAAAATCGTGGGGTCGGCGCCATCCTAATTCGCAGATAACATTCACAATCGCAGCGGTAACACTAGAGTCCTCGGATCTATCCATTAACCTCTCCTTGATCTTTGGCCACGCAGCCCGGAGCGTCTCGGGATATACTAAGGCGAGCCTGTAGAGGGTAACGATTGTTTTCTTCCTAATGGCAGGGCTGGTATGGCTTAGACGAGGTAGTATGTCCGGGAGAACTGAGAGCGCGAGAGACGGGGTGATGACGTGAGGGAGCGTTACGATAGGAAGGGCGATGGTGGTCGTCGATGCTGCCGTCAAATCCTGAAGGCGTATGGTTAGTGATACGTATTACTGAGATATAACAGATGGAAGAGGGCAATGGGCGAGAGCCTACCTTCTTGAGGAGGTTTGTGGCTAGCATCAAAACCTCGGTATCTGGACGAAAGCTTTGTATTGCGCCAAGATACCCAACGCGCTTCTGGTGGTACTTGGGGGAGGCCATGACCTCAAGGACATTGAAGGATGCCCAGGACATGTCATGGCCAAACATCTCCAGGTATATTAATTTCAGCAAAGCAGTGGCCTTGAGGTCTAGGGCAGCGGGTTCGCTTCCATCAGCATAAATCGCGGGGGGTTCGAGGAGAGGCTACTAACCCAAGTCCTGGCTGCGAACCTCGGAGCGACATTCCTTCAGGCAGTTTTGTATGTATTCCTTCTCGTTGCCCTTGTGGCTCCTCAGGCCTCTGATGAGGTCGTATAGGGACTTTTCAAACCTACTACTGCATCAGCACGTCGCTATAGGATGCTAGATAGCTAGCGACGAAGAACAAGAAAACGCACATGGTGGGCTCAGGCCGCACATCGGCGGTGCCAACTCCTCCTGTGTGCCTAATCTAGGAGGGATAGAAGCTCATCTATAAGTCCGGGGAGCTAGGTAAATATGTAGTAGGGAAACGCATCGTCGCGACAGATCGAGTGGGCAGCTTAGTGCATATCGTGTGCTAGTAGATTCGACGGCAGGCCTATAGGCATTAGAAATACTGTAGAGATGTGTGTTTGCGGGACACGCGAGGCATGAGATTACCAATGTTCATACGACAGACGAAAGGTAGACAAAACCTACCCCACGTAAGAAAGCTACCGTACTGTAGGGTTTAGGTAAGTCGGTAGGTTGATTACCTGATTACCCGAATGGCGGAGTGGAGCACCTATGCCAGATCTGACGCTGATGTCAACTTTAGATAGATGCCGTACCTACCGGGTACCTACCTAGGTACATAGCTGTAGAGGGGAACTACCTAAGGCTTTAGGACACGCTGGGACTCGCGAGTTTCCTCTGCCGCTCTGTCTACCTACATATATTTCTTCGTTATTCCCTTCCATATACTGTGTCGTTGCTAAGTTAAAATTGTCATATTGTTACAATTACGCCTGCTTCTCTAAAGAATGAAAGGTGGAAAGGACTTTTTGTTCTTATGATAATATTAATATAACATCGTGTTTTCTTGAAAAGGCTAGAACTCTTTTCAGACTTCGGTATAAGCATAAAAATACTAGCATAGCTGTTAACAGCGTGTCCCAAAAACGGATTTCCCCCCTATAGGTACCTAGCACCAGCTTAGGTACGTTCTACGTTTCACTATGTAGGTACCTAGGTACCTACTGGAGGTTGCGTAGGAATCACTTCCGATCCAGCTTTACCCGTGACAGAAACCCAGTTAATGCTGCTTAATGCAGTCTACCTATCTCATCCCGCCATTCGACAATTCAGGTATTTATCTCTATAGCTACATCTAACAAGCTAGATTTAGGGCAATTGATATAATACATTCATTATTCATTATGTCTTCCTCACTCCTCCACCCTCCTAGTCACCTGCCTCCAGCTACAGCCTTACGCCATTCGCAGCAAGCCCCGAACATCCTTGAGAATTCTCCAGGTGCCATATCAACTTCAATCCTCCAGTCTGTTCTCTCGGCCTCTGAAACGCAAGAATTGTGGACTGTTTATGAGAATCTGTTGCTTTCATGTCTTCGGACAGGCGACGACGAATCTGCACACCAGTGTCTAGGCAGACTCGTGAACCGGTTTGGCGATGATAATGAACGTATTATGGCCTTGAAAGGCCTTCTAAAGGAGGCTACCGCCGCCGATAATGCCGCCCTTGACATTGTTCTGCAGGAATACGACCAGATTCTACAGGGAAATCCCCCAAACGTGGTAAGCATACCTACTGATGCGATTTAAGAACGCCGGGTGCTGATGTATAAAACCTAGCCTATAGCAAAGCGACGCGCGGCGTTGCTGAGAGCTATGGGTCGAACCTCAGAGGCCGTAAATGCCCTGAACTCGCTGCTAGACATGTCTCCTACTGACGCGGAAGCGTGGGCTGAACTGGCCGACCTATATCTGGCTCAGGGCCTATATTCACAAGCTATTTTTGCCCAAGAAGAGGTCCTCATCCTGCAGCCTAATGCTTGGAATGTCAGTCATTTCCCCCTCTTGAACCGCTGGTATATCGCTATCAAGCTAATAGTAATTCTAGATACATGCTCGTCTCGGTGAGATGCTCCTTATGGCGGCAAGGACATCGGACGCCCCAAAACGACTCACGGAGGCTCTGAAGCGATTTTGCCGCAGTATTGAGTTGTGTGATAACTACCTGCGAGGCTATTACGGCCTGAAATTGGTATGAATCTTGACTCCTGAGATTGTGATTAGTGAGTGACCTCTAACTTCAAACAAGACTACCAAGCAATTGCTCGGCGAGCCATCTCTGAGAGCTCTAAAACAGACAGAATCAGAGGAGTGGTCTATCCCATCACCCAGTACTTTGCAAAATCTGGATGAAATGGCTACCGAGAAACTCGCGGAAATCGTTCGCCGTAATTCAGCTGGCGAAAAGGATTGGCAAGGCTATGATGAGGCCGAGATAGCAGCGACACGAGAGCTTCTTGAATCGCATTCTACGACCACGATCAGGTGATGTGGTTCCCCTTGTGATACTAAGTAGGCAGACGAGGTTAAGTGTTAACGGGGCAAATTATGTTTGCTTCATGTAGGGAGACTCCATGTGTCTCTGCACCCAACGCTGACTCATACTTGGTCATTCCATCTTGTTGGCCCTACAGATAAGGCTTTGGTAGATAGAGCAAGTATGGTCCTCAGTCGAGGCCCTATCCACCAATCCGAGGGTGCCCGGTGGGACGTTGGGCAGAAAGCTGTTCCAGATAGAAACCGCCTAGCAGCAGAACTGAAAATATCGGGTCCCATCGACCTACATATATTCCCTTTGGGCACGTGGCTCCAGTAGGCGGTGTTTCTTTGCTATTATCCGATGGGCCTTAGCACCAGAGGCAGTAGCCGCAACTTGACCTGCTTCGATGTATGGAGCCGCTATCGTACGCCTACCTTCCCGCGCCTTATGCGTACTTATACAACGAATCACTCGCAGCGTTCTGCGGTGCTTATACAATCCAAACCTCTTATACGTACTTAACGCGCCTCAATGTGTTCCGCATTGCTGTGGATCTAGAGTCTAGATACTACGTAATCAAGATTGCAGTGCACTTTGACTGTCTAGATGGAACGGGTCTAGCCGTAGTTAGAACTGCACCCATCCGACTCCCTCGCTAGGATCGCAACGTGCCAGCCTAAGATCGACGAACACCACAGCCGCCGCTATCCGTTTTGTTTCAGTCGAGCAACATCTAGGTACTAAGCTAATGGCCTGTCTTTGCTGGCAGATGGTGTGGTTGGAAGCATAGGTGAGTTGTCGCATCCACAGCATTCGTGCTATCCGGTTTGCCAGGTCACGGTCAGACCCAGAATAAGGTGAGGGAGACGGTGGTGTAGCAAAGTATTTGTAGTAAACAATGGCCGGGTCAGTGAACCCATCTAGTTCAACAGTACTGTAACCCTTTGCAAGGTTCCGAGCATCCAAAGAGTGTATTATACGGTTACTCACTCATTGTCTACCTACTACGTAGAGGCCCTGGCCTCGACAGATGTTGTACAACTTACTCGCTCTACCCTGCTTCCCTACTACCCAACCTACATACGCCTCGCAGCGCATGCTACCAAGCAAACGCGTTCGAGGTTGATCTGGATATTCCCGACGCACGCGACACATTGGTTATAGTTTCTATGGTACGCTCCAACGGTCTTTATGTCTACTGCGTATGCTGCACAGAAAATTATACCTGCTTCATCTGACCAGAAGTTGATTAGGAACCACTGGGCCAAAATATGAGGAGGGACAAGGAAAAGAAAAGAAAAAAAAAAGGAAAAAAAGCTACGAGCTGAGACTTTACTACTTTACTCAAAACAAAGTAGCACAAGATTGAGCCCAATGGCGAACGTTGAATGACAAGGCGAACAACCAAAACCGACGGGGTAAGGCGCCCGCCCAGACTACCTCGTATAGTACTGCACTGCGCCAAGAATGGAGTAGGCACAGAATACACCGCACCAGTGAGCGTGTGAGGGGATTCGATGGCGTTCTTTTTTTCGGTGTAAGTAATTTCCCTGGCTGAGCCTCCCAACTCAAATCAGAGCCCGGCGGATGATTAGATAGGTCTCCCCCTCCTTCTTGCTCAGACTCGCGTGGTGAGTTCTTCAGTGTGGCGAACAGTCTGCAGAACTTGGACAAGGGCAATGTGCATCATCTACTTACTACAAACTCCTGCTACGACCTCAGCATCGGTGTACCTATTCTACTTTACGCAGTAGATGGTTACATACCTGGTCTCACAGACAGACAGCTTATCGTGCATGTGTTTCTCCCTCTCTCTTTTTCCTAGCTCGAGTCCACCCAGTCTTAGACGTCACCAGGTATGATTGATTACCTTTTGAAGCACTACCTCTCGAGCTTGTGAACAGGTCATGCAATAGCCCACTTGGTCTTCAGTGTTACGTCGTGTTATTTAGAGCAAGTAAGGAAGACTTTACTCTTTTTTTTCTGCATATTTTTTTTTTCTAAATCGACATGTCTCCTAGGTAGTCTCTTGCGTTGTCATTACACTACACAAGCTGCGCTTTGACCGATGTCGCTTTATTTTCTTCATCTCCCTCTCTCTCCCCGATACGCAGGCTACGACTTAGTCTCCGTACCTGAACTGGGGACATTGCCGTCAATAACCCATATTCCCACACACTTGTAATGCATCATGTTTGCACCCTGAGTATCTACTGGATCAGGCAGTGCGCGCATCCTAGGTTGTTTCTCCAATATGAGTTGTGGAAAGGGAGTATGATTTAATCCATGCGTGTCTAGAACTATGTAGGAACAACTATGAGGAAGACACGAAGTGGTTGTTTGGTTGAGTCCCCCCTCTTTTTATTCAGTGCAAGCGTATAAGAGATAAGAGGACGAGGTGCATCGTGATCCTGATGGAGGCCGGCCATGTTTACCTACTCACAGGCTACTTACAGCACCCACCTGCGCATACGGTACCTGCCTAGCCTACTCACTCTTGCGTGTAAGTAAGTACTGTATATGCGTGTGTGGACGAGCCGGGTGTGCTGCAGCTCGGACGCCTAGGGGCAACTAGGTTGTATGTTATGCCTTGGTTATGCCTGGATATATCATTTCCTGGCCTCCGATTTGCTCAGCTTGCGTGTCGCTCTTCCGTCGTCTTACCTACAGCAGCCTACAGGATCCACCGCTCTTTGCTCTGCGCGCGTGTACATACATACTGCTCGACGTCCTTATTATTAGTGGCATCCAGCAAGCACCCCTCTCGCTGACACCGGCTCGTGGGCTCTGTCTTAGGGTGTCTTGTCCTGTCGGACTTGTGTATATCTACCGGTCGATCCCCTCTGATTCCACCACCGTCGCTGATTCCTTCAAATAAAGGAAACGTGGTAGATTTTGCCTCGCATTGCACATCCAAGGCTATCTCCTGTCACATCCCTCCTCTCCCCGTGGCTTTGATAGCCTTCGCGAGAAGTGAGAAGGGATACTCCGCAGACTCTCTCTCTTCTCTTCCACTTATTTATAATACATGCTGAGGAGCGCAACATCATAGGCCCATCGTTGGCATTGAGTGGCCCAAACAAGACCTAAAAAAGATCCACCCACGCCCAAGGGCGGGGATCGGATAGTTGCATACACAAGCTTAACGACCTCCTGCGTATTTATATATCTAGATATATATATACATATTGGATACCTCCTATATATATAATAGGTACCTTACCTGCCAACTAGCCGGTACAGCAAATCTCCCTACGCTACATAACCTCTTCGGGCTTTTCCTGCGGCATAAAACAGGTACCTACCTGCCTACCTACCACCTCACATACCACAAGAAGCAGAACCCCCCCGCTCTCTTGACAACTTGCCGCCTGCATTTCGTTCCCACACCGCGCAACTCGCAGCAACCCAATCCAACCATTTTTGCGCCCAACTCAAACCATTCTCGCTCCGTCCTGCAAGGATTATCCACGTACCATTCTGACCGACAGAACGGGCTGGAAACCTTGTTTTTAAAAAGCCCTCCCGTCCCTTGCTTCTTAGTCTCCAATCCAGCAACTCAGCTGAAACCCGCTATCAAATCCTTGGACTACAGTGCCGCCTCGACTATCTAATTAATTATACCTATCATATTGTCATCTCGCCGCTGTTTCCTGCTATTCCTTCTACAGACATCGAGTCTACCACCAAGGGATCTGGCAAACAGCGCCCATCAATTGTCCTACCTACATCGCTCCCTTTTTGCCAACTCCTCCGAGGCACCGCCGTCTAGGCTTGTGATCGACCTGACTGCAGGGGGTGCGGTTTGGATTCTCATAGCAGCTCGATTGAGGGGTATCGTTTGCGTCGACATTTACATTCCTTCGCGCATCCCTTTGCCCTGGCTTCTCCTCGGCGTCCGTCACACGCGAAGGACATTTAGCCAGTCTTCTATCTCCAATGTCGTAAGCTGCGACTCCCCCTCAGGCTCACTTAGTACCTTCGGAACACGGGATTAATATTCAACAATCCAGTACATCCAGGACACGCATCCGCATTAGCGCCTCAAACCCTCGGCCAAACGGCGGCTACTACTACGAGGAAGAAGAACCACCAAGCAGAGAAAGCACCTCGCAAGACGAAGAAGAAGAATCCGACCAGTGGGAAGACGACGAAGAGGAAGACATATACGACGACGACGAAGACGAAGAGATAGACCCCTCAGATTCCGCTTCCGGCCCAGGAAGAACCCAACGCTCTGAGAGCCGTCATCCGCGCGATCAACTTCGACAACAACATACACTCACCCACCGACCAGCGTCTCGCCGACGGGGCTCTCGCCCACCTGCCGACAGCCTGGATCGACCTGAGTACGACTATTACGGCCGTGGCGGTGGGTACGGACCACCGGCGGCCGGCCATAATTATTTCGGGCGTGGCCATGCGCCTCCCGGGTATCCTCAAAGTCACGCTGGTGGCAATCCGTATGGCTATGAGTCGCGGGGCGTAGTTCCCTTTGGACATGGCCCTGGACCCTATGGCGGTGGGGGCCACCCCTTTGCCCCTGCGCCGGCTGGTGCTAATTATTACGGCAATGATCAGTGGGGAAGACAGAATGAAATGATGCCGTACGGGGCGGCGCCTGGGAACTATTTTCCTCCTGGCTATCAAATGCCCGGCCACTTACAGCATTACTGGCAGGCTCCGCCGCCGCCGCCCACCGATATTGCTCCACCCAAGACACCTACTCCACAAGAACCCGTGAAGGAAGATCCTGAAAAGGAGGCGATGAAAAAGCAACTAGCAGAGATTAAAAAGGAGCAGGAAAAGAGAGAGGCGGAAGCCAAACAAAAAGAACTCGAGGCGCGGATTAGAGAGGAGGCTGAACAAGCATTTAAACGCCAAATGGAACAAATGCGGAAAGAGGAGGAAGTTCGTGCTGAGGAGCGGAAGATCGCTCTAGCAAAGGCAAAGAAGGAGATCGAGGATGCGAAAAGGGATGCTGAGAGGGCAGCACGTGAGGCTATGGACGCGGAACGAAAAGCGGAAGCCGAGCGAGTCAAAAGAGAAACTGAAGCTTTTAATCGTGCTCAAAAAGATGCGCGTGAGAGGTTTGAGAAAGAGCAGCAAGCGGAGGCTGACCGAGTTAAAAGAGAGGCAGAAGCACTTGCTCGCCTTGAACGAGACGCCCGGGACAGAATGGATGCAGAGCGCAAAGCAGAGGCTGAACGGGCTAAAAGAGAGGCGGAAACACTTGCTCGGCTCAAACGAGAAGCACAGGACAAGCTAGAAGCCGAACATAAAGCTGCAGAAGAGAGACAAAAGAAGGAGGCCGAAGCAAAGGCAGCAGCAGAAGTTGCTGCAAAACAGAGACTAGAGGAAATTTTGAAGGCCGAGACAGAGCGCCAAGCAAATGAGGCTAAGAAAGTCGCAGCTGAGGCCGAGTGGAGGAAAAACCTAGAAGCAGAGGCTAAGCTCAAAGCAGAGAATGAAGCACGTAAGAAGGTTGAAGACGAGAGGAAGGCTGCTGAAGCCGCGAAGGCTGCCGAAGACGCCAAAAAGAAGGCCGATGACGCATTCAAAAAGCACGCTCTTGAAGAAGCCAAACTAAAAGCGGAGGAGGCGAATCGAAAGAATCTTGGCAAGGACAAGGCACCTATACGCTTCAAAGATGCTGTTGGGAGGAAGTTCAGCTTTCCATATCACATTTGCCAGACCTGGGCGGTACGTCGAAACATCGAACTCTCTTCCACACGGTTACTAATATCCAGATTTTTAGGGCATGGAAGACCTCATTAAGCAAGCATTCCTACATGTTGATCTGATTGGTCCTCATGTGCAGGCTGGCCATTACGATTTAGTCGGACCCAACGGCGAAATTATCCTTCCGCCAGTCTGGGATAAGGTGATAGAGCCTGACTGGCAAGTAACCATGCACATGTGGCCGATGGAACGAGCAGGGCCGGGCGCACCTCCGGGTATGCGTCCACCAGCTGGTGCTGGTGGCGTACCAGGCCAAATGAGACCGCCTCACGGTTATCCGGGTGTTATGAGGGGCGGCATGCGACAGCCCGGCCCGCCGCCACCTCCGTTAAATCCCGCTATGAGACCACAGCACCACCCAATGGGACAAGAGCAAATTCGCGTTGTCAATGTCCATAAACCAAAAAAGCCGAGACCAGGGACGACGAGCGTGTTGGGGTGGATGACAGGGCAGAAACCAAAGAGCAAAAAGTAAGTAATATCTAATACGCTTCAGCTAGTTGAATACGGCTAATATTCTACTAAGCAGGCCTAAGAGGAGTTGAATACGCATTGAGGTGTTTCGATCGATTCCTATCAACCAAATCTTCCCTCCAGCACAGGCATTATTCACAGCATTTACATTATTTCACTTCATCTAGAGTTCACGGAGGCTTTTCTCAAATTGCTTTCCTTGTATGAGCTGCTTTTGCATTATACCCCCATTCCGAGACGAATTCCTTGTTACAAGGTTATAGCAACATTGACGCTAGCGTGATTTCTCCTTGTCAAAGATAAGAGATTTCGACAATTAAGACTGGCCATGTCTTCCGCCTCGCTCCATTTGCTAATGCGTATTCCAAAACTGTAGCATGGGCTACTCCCAGTTATTGGAATTCTGTTCCGCCTGCCGACTTGGGGCATACCTTTGAGGATGAGACCAAGAGAGATGATCATATGAACTACATTAGGAATAGACGCACTAGCAAGGTTTGAGAGAGAAAGGCCAGGCAAAGGGCGTGTTGGTGTGAATATGATCTAGGCTAAATCCTTCTACATGGTTGATTGGAGAGCTCGGAGTTGTCTTGCGCTGATTGACTTTTTTTCCCCTAGAAAACATAAAGAAAAATTTAAAACTCTTGAATATAAATAACTCATCGTCACATGCACGCTGTGCTCTAGTCAGTAATTAGTACGCGCCGCTGTTACAATCCCTATCTAGTGTACAGTCTAGTAAGTGTATCATTATGCACACATTCCTTCATAACACGATATGTTGCGCAGGAGCGGATACAGTGGTAGAATTCTTGTATCCTTCTCCCAAGCCCTCTGGTTTCAGATATTCCCAGCTATCACGAGTGGCCATGCTGCCCAAATAATTCGGCCAGATCCCTTGACAAGAGCTCTTGCTGCTCCGGGGCTTGACCAGTGGTGGGGTAGGTAGGGTGTGGCAGCCGCGTGGCTGTAAAACTGTTGGCATTATACAGCTCTCGTTTCGAATGCTGCTACCCTAACACTTTTTTCGCCCGATCGACAAAGGCCTCGATCATAACAGGCGCGATCCTATCAGCGATAGCCGAGCTCACGGCCCCGAACAGCGGGTTCGCGAACTGGAAACGGATGTTCAAGTTGACGTCGCTCCACTCGGGTTGGCCGCCCGTCCGCAGCGCCCCGGCGCCTTCGCCTCGTGCGGCTGGCGTGCCTGTCTGAACGGGCGTCACGGTCCACCGCGTCACCAGGGTCTTGAAGACGCCCTCCCCGCTCCCGGCAGTAGAAAGAGGCGCGGACGGGGGCCCGTCATCGCTCAAGCCGTGGCGGGCTAGGACGTCGGGCGCGATGCCGCTGCGCGCGCCGTCGCCGCTGAGGGCCTCGACGATGGATCCCGGCACGCAGAACACGCGGCTCGTGTACGTCTGCTCGATGCCGCCCCAGCCGGCCGTCAGGTCGGCGCGCGTGGGCCAGCGGCGGCCGTCGCCGAACTCGGGATCCGCGCGCGGCGGGGTCCAGGCGGTCACGCGCGAGACGCTGCAGTACGGGAGGAAGGCGCTGTAGCTGTCGATGTCGGCGATCAGGGCGTACAGCGCGGCGTGGTTGTAGGGCAGCCGGCGGGAGGCGGTGAGGGTCTGCGGCGGGGGCGGGGCGCCGGCGGCGGAGGAGAGGATGGAGCTGAGGAAGGTTCGTCGCGGGTGTGAGAGGGGAGATCGTGGGAGGTGGGATGGGCCTAGGCGTGGGAGGAGGAGGCGGGTTGGTGGCATGGTGAGAAGACGCCGAGAAGCAGAATTAAGAGAAATTACGATTGTATAATTGAGAGATGGGTCTATCGTCTATAAGAAATCCATTCTAAAAAACTCAATTGCACTAATTAGGGAAGTGCCTGTCTATATTGTATGGTAGAAATCAACGTGAGATCAAGCAAGAAGTCCGAGTCGTCTCACTTGTAAGACTTAGACTCGGGACTTATAGATTAGGTAGTAGGTGACGTCCGATAAGATCTTCAGTGCATGAACGCCTTATCGTAAGCCACAAGGTACCTAGATTAGCGGTCAATTAGACTTTAGTGGCCCACTAGCTTATCAGCCACAGCCAACTCATCAACTATTTTATTTTATTTTTCTGGCTCACGAATTCCCAAAATGTTTTTCTCTCTTCTCTACACTTCCTCCGAGTTGTTCAAAATACAACTCGAGGATGTCAACAAGCAGCCAAATGTTTGGTGCATGTCTGTCATGAGAAGGCAGAGATAACCCGTCTGATTTTTCCACACAATGACTACCACTACGGCTACCACGGTCGATGCGGTGCCTTCACCAGATCGTGCACTGGCGAACCAGACCTCTGCGTTGACGCTGCAAGAGACGATGCCCGAGGCAAGGTCAGAGACAGAGAAAGAGACTGCTCAGATACCGCCTCACCGCAGTCATGATCCGCAGTACAACATGAAGCGGACAGATCCCTTCATGTTCGGCTCGCGCTATTTAGACCAGGCCGATGACGTCTTCGAGTTCAACGCCTGGGATCATGTGGAGACTGACGATGCATACAAGGAGTATTCTGAGCAGCAGTTCGCCATGCAGCGAGCGTCGCCAGTCTCTGAGTTTGACAAGAGTATGTATTACATATCTTATTGGGTTTTCCTTTCTCTCCTCTTCTCTCCTTGGTCCTGGTGACCTGATGATACCCATTGCATAGTTCATCTGATTATATCTGATGACAACTTAAGCCAAATTAGTCTTTCGCTCCCATCTGACTTGCCACCAACCCTCCATTTTATCACAACACAGCCCGTTATCCTAGACATTGGCTAACACACTATGGTTTTAGATAGGTTCAACTCGGACCCCGCCAGGTTTTGGAACCTCTTCTACAAGAATAACACAGCCAACTTCTTTAAGAATCGCAAGTGGTTACAGCAGGAATTCCCTGTGCTACACACGGTTACGACTGAAGATGCCGGCCCCAAGGTCGTCTTAGAAGTCGGCGCGGGCGCCGGCAACACTGCCTTCCCCATCCTAGCCAATAACAAGAATTCCAAGCTCAAACTCCATGCTTGTGACTTCTCGAAGAAGGCTGTAGAGGTGATGCGTTCTCATGCCGAGTACAATACCGAGCTGATGCAGGCCGACGTGTGGGACGTCGCAAGTGAGGAGTTGCCACCCGACGTGGAAGAGAACACCGTAGACGTCGTGCTGATGATCTTTATATTCTCTGCCTTGTCGCCGCTGCAATGGGATCGAGCTGTGCGGAATATCTACCGCGTGCTGAAACCAGGCGGGGAGGTGTGCTTTCGTGACTACGGTAGAGGTGATCTAGCACAGGTTCGGTTCAAGAAGGGCCGTTACCTTGAAGAGAACTTTTACATCAGAGGCGACGGCACACGAGTCTACTTCTTCGAGAAGGATGAACTCGCCCGGATATGGAGCGGCGTCTCTAGCGAGACCGTATCCAGTGAAAACAAGGATGGCACAAGTGAAACCACACCTAATGATCCTTCACACAAACCATCTACGACCCCCTCAGAAGAATCTGAACTATTTGATATTGAAGACCTCGGCGTTGATAGACGGATGCTTGTCAATAGAGCAAAGAAGCTGAAGATGTACCGTTGTTGGATGCAAGGGCGCTTTAGAAAAAAATAGACCATATCCCACCCATTCTTAATACCCCACATATGTATTCCGCTCTTGTGTATAGTGATACGTACTGCAAGAAGTCGAGGTAATGACACAGAAAGTAAAGCAATTAATTGCCTCAAATTTAACTCTTCGTCTATCTCTATCCCATGTCTAGCCATCGCATGTCAACAGCCTATAACCTAGCCAGTACGCTCGATTCTTCCCGCCTCGTCTACTGTACCTCAATCTATATGTAAGTATACTTCCCCTCACGCCCCCAAAACCTCGATCAACCGCGCCCTCTCCTCGACCCCAAACCCGACGGAATCCAGATACGGCTCGACGCCCCCATACCGCACATCGAGGTGCTCACAGACGCGTGCGATCAGGTCCGGCGGACAGTCCCCCCACGCGGGCGTGAGTCCAATGCTACGCATTTCCGCGACGCGCTCCGCCCGCTCGCGCTCGAGGCCGGCCTGCGAGAGGAGGTAGTCGTGCGCGATGGCGCCGACCGGCACGCCCAGGGTGAGCAGCGCCAGCGTCACGACGAGGCCGGTGCGGTCCCTGCCGTGCGTGCAGTGCACCAGGGTCGGGTGCGGGGAGGTGAGGGCGCGCAGGGACTGCGCGAGCTCGGGGCCGGATTCCGAGAGGGTGAGGAGGCTGAGCCCGGTCAGGCCCAGGGGCTGCATTACCTCTTGGCCGAGGATGCGGATGGCGGGGACGCGGAAGTTGAGGATGTAGAGGATTATTAACTTGCTGGGGTTGGGGGGAGGTTAGTTTTGGGGCGGGCGCCTTTCTCCCTCGAGGGGGGTGCTGATGGGTAGGAGGATGATGGGGGTAAGAGAGGCTCTGTGTATGAGGGGAGGTGGGAGGTTAAGGCTACACGCACATGAAACTCCACCATGATAGCTGGCGTAGGAGAGCCCACTCCAACCGCCGCCCCGTCACTCGCACCTCGTGGTATACCAGGCCCGGGATCTGGACGGGTTCCGCAAGCGCGGCGTTCGATTGCAAGAGGGTCGGGACCTTGGAATCCGCCAGCCGCTTCTCGGCTTGGACGGCATGCTCTGTCCTTGAAGGGTTTCCATCGTCAGCTTCGATTGATCGGTGGCTTGCAGATGAGGGTGCAGGCTCCGAGAATTCAGGCCGAGACGGGTATATATCTAGATAATGGCTTGGAGGTTAGGAGCGGATGAGACGCACTTTGATCGCAGGTCCAGAACCGTCCGGATGCCTAGCTCTTCTGTGAGCTGCCTCCGGTCGTTCAACGTCGCCTCATCTGCACCTTTTTATTAGATGTATGCTTTGGTCATGTCTGTAATCAAGACTTCTGCAGCCGATCCCAGATCATGCACTCTCAGAGACATAGTGTTGGTTAGCAGTGCTTGAAAACATACCAGGTCGTGCTGAGCGATATAGCACGCCCTCCCGGACGATCCTATCGCCTTAGTTAGCTGGGTTTCTATGAAGAACGATTATGGTTTATATTGTATGGGGAGTCGAGGATACTTGCTTTTGTCCAAGATAGTCGTTCACAGTCTTTCCGGCATCGCGGAAGTTGAGAATATTCTCAAACTCGATAGACATGGCCAAGGGTGGAGCGCGATGGTGGTGGGGCTGTATGTAGTCTTGCAAATGAATAAGAGTTAGGCACAGCACTATTCTGCTTTTCAGGGTTATGACACAAGACTATTTCTAGTCGCAAACAATAAGAAGGCATTTGCGTAAAATGATAAATGATGTATAAGCTAGGACTCCCATGATAGGTACTTTATCATTATAATTGGCTATCCTAAACTGATTAGGTACGTGTAGCACTGCTTATTACAGTTGATTGATCTATACCCAAGGATATATATATGCCTTTTAAACGCAGCATAACATTAGGCATGTCCATTTTCCTTTCTAATTTGTATAAAAGTTTTCCTTTATCAATTTGCTTTTTAATATTGGCACAGATAGATTGGTTTAGGCCTATTACGTTGAGGCAAATGTCAAGAATGCAACGCTACCAATAGCTTCCTATTTTCTGTTTTTCTTAATGCATAATTCATGTTTGGGGACACTCTCGCATTCTTTGTCCTTTTTTTGTGGTAGAAACCAACTAGCCTAGCTATCAATGAATGTAGTTCTTCTAAGAGCTGTATTTATATATCACATGTAGTAGCATGATAGGCACGTACTTATCTGCCGCTTATACCACTGTTCACGGTTCAAATTTTCTCTAGATCTTCTTACCTAATGCTATATAGCTGGTCTGATTCTCAAAGTTTATAACAGGTTGCTGTCCAGACTAGGTGTGCAAGTTGCCGAGATTAACAGTTATAGTGATCTAATTCTGCTACAGGAGCGTGGTCCGTATCCAATAGTCACAGAAAATATCAAACTATGCGAGAATCTTCGAGGGATGGTGGTAGACCTAGATTTCCGAGTTAGAACGCCATGAGAAATTTGGAGGAGACAGGAATCTCCCAGCCTTTTTGATATGATAGACTCAATCAGCGAATAAGCGCAGTCATGTTTATCTTCCTCCGGGCTCCTGTGGGAATGCGGTTATAGTCTAGCATCACAGCCCTTTTAGGATCTTAGGAATATGCCGACATGAGGATCATTGCTCCCATGTCATTCTTCTAGTGTATGATTCCGCACTTAACATGTTGGTGTTTGTCAAGGACAAGATTACGTCAGTATTATTTTATAATGACCATGCCTCATATCCACGGCGAGTGAAGAGTGAGTGTTTGTCTTATTCAGTAACACAATCGGTAGGCAAACACGACTAGGTAACACTAAGATGACAGCTCTGTTCAATTGCCAACAGGCAGCCTTTGCCATAATTTGCCCTTCATTAGCCCTAAGACTAATACAATTAGATACGAAGGCTATCCGCCTCATGTTAGGGTTGTTAGTTCATGGGGTATTTCAACAATTTTACATACCCCAAGAGGCCTTCTTCTTCCGAGTTTAAACCTCAAAGATATGATTTGCATAGTTTATAAGTGTTATGAATAAATCCTAGGCTGATCCCATTAACAATAGTCAATAGCTAGACAGGCCCGACGATGTAGTTTGGTTTTTTTGCTAGGACCCCCAGAGCCACAGTATTAGGAACTTACTGTACGTGGATTTCGTTGGTGATATGATGTAATTACATTGTCAAACTGTGAACTATTAATAAATCTAACCTTATTTAGATGGTTTTGCCGCTGTCACAAGTATCTTCGTTATATGGTTAATATGCTTGACCTTAAATGATTGTGATTATAAGGTAGATATGAATACGAACTTCTTTCCGTATCTGCGGGGATACGTCACTTGAGAATCATCGTGAGTGAAATCTGAAGGCCGTGCGTTAATCTGAATTCACTACACAGCAAATTTGGGTATTGTTTCTTTCTTTCACTGTTATTAAATAGTGAGCAGCTATAATTAGGAGAGAAAACCTCTGGCTTCCTGGCGCATGCGCCTCGAAACATTATGGGCTGTGACTGTTGCGTAGGACGTGTTTAAAATACCTACAGCTTGCTTTCTTACTCCGTTCTAGATAGCATCCTACAGATCGTGCGCCGTATTTACCTGTTTAGCAACCGGCTAACGCATATTGAGCAAGTCTACATGGCTCTACTGCACACATAATTGTCGGTAGCGATAAATGGCATGGCTGGGGCTCGTCTCTGTAGCTTGGATTGATTGCACGGAACATCCGGTTATCAGGTCACATATTTGTAGGTGCCTAGCATGCGTATAGGCAGGGGACTAATTGGCGACTAGTTGGGTCCACTCATATGTAACCAGGAAACAAGCTTAGGTAGCTCACCCAAATGTATGTACCATTAGGGTAGGTAGCTTATAATTTTTAGCGGTAGCATTCCCGATCCGGAAGTACTATGGTCGTTTTGGTCATCAATGACGTGGGCTGAGGGCCAAGGACCAGTCCTACAAGCTAAACCAAGAGACTGTGCTAGTCTAGGCGAAGATTGCCTGTTTCCCAGTTTACAACCTTTCCAAGTTGAGGCATACCTACAAGTACCTATGAGCTAACACAATATAATGCACCGCATGCCTCCCAAAACAGATTCTTGAAACTTGTCCCTAGACCCGATAGATTGCTTAAAATGGGAAATTAAGACTCCAGCGACATGGATAAGTCGAATCGCAGCACCCACCCGCGCATGGCCAACCCGGGACCCTTGGTCGCGGCTAAAGCCGCCGTCGCCCGACGTCAGCGAGCAGATTCGGCGCCCACTCCCCGGGAATCATACCCCGACGAATTCAATGCTGCTGCTAATGCTCTGAATGCCGCAACTCGCGCCCACCGTCCCGTCTTGTTGTCCCCCGTTCCTCTGGAGGAGGTCGGCGCCGTCCCGTTCACAACCATGAACAAGCTGATGTTCACATCGCGGCCCCCGGTGCAGCCGGAGGTCGACGAGCAGAAACGGGCTGATGTACTCCGCGCATCTGCCATCGCCATGGCCAAGAAGATGTACAACCAGCAGCAGAAGATGATCGAGGCCAAGAAAACCCATGCAGATCAGGCGTCGCCGCGAGGTAACCTCGAAGTATCTAGTAGTATTAGTGATGACCCACAGCCCGCGCAACTTACTACTCTACAAGATGCAGCCTACAAACAGGCACAGGCTCGTCTGGCTAAGATGCAGCAGAGAAATGCACAGGACAGGGACCTTCAGGATTACTACGGAACGAAGCCCTTGTCTCATCGATTCTCCGTGAAAGGGAAACTGAGAAAAAGAGCTGTCAGTGATGGCGCCGTTCAAGACCAGAGGAGGTCGCAGCAGATAAGAACGGAGATGTCTCTCTTTTCTAACAGGCTCTCGGAGATCGACGAACGTAAGCGGCAGCAGGACCAGGATCTTTTGCTGACCGCCGCCCAGCGCAACGTCCATGAACGGCTAAAGGGAATGGATGCAAAGATAGCCAACGAGACGGGGATGGTCCCTCCTCCTACCCTAACCCAATGGGAACTCAAAGCCCGCGCCGTGGCGCAATCTCGAGCTTTGCAGAAAGACAACCGGCAAGGAAAGGTTGATATCGGCGCTGGAATGCAGATGGACCAAGAAGATATCAACGCGATTGCTGCGCGCAAAGTCCAGCCTATCCTCGATGAGATAAATGCAAAGGCGGAACTAGAGCATGCGCGACAATTAGAGTTGCGGATGGAAATGGAAAGGAAGAAGGACGAGCAAGAGGCTGAGAAAGCTCGACAACGAGAGGTCCATGATGTCCAGAAAAAGCTTAAGCGTAAGTAAGCCAGCAGTTCGTTTGGTTTGTGCAAGGATCTAATTTTTGTCAATAGAGCAAGAAAAGCAAGAACGAAAGGAAAGAAAGGCGGAAGAGAAGCAAGAAGCCAAAGCAAAAATGGAAGAGGGAAAGCTCACTAAAGCCGAGCAAAGAAAACTAGCCCGAGCCGAGAAGACCAAGTCTGCAGAACACGGCCATAGCGCGAGGGAAGAGTGGGAACCTGAGGAGGACGTCATAACGATGAACAGCAGCGGCCAACCCGTCAGAATCCCACGATTAAGCACCCAAGAGGCTCAAGCGAGGGTCAGCCCCGAGCCGGTAGAAGAAGGCCCCAGATCACCTTCCAGCAAAGTCAAATCCTGGCTTAAATCGCGATTCTCGCGCGGGCCAAAGTCACCAATCGAGGAACCTACCAAAGGGAAAGCAAGCCATAGGGGCTTTGTCGGGGGCGTCTCTCTGACCGGAAACCGAAGCACCAGAAGCGTCGCAAGCCTCGACAGCCACAGTGCCAGCATGCGTGAGGTTGCTATGGCCGGCAGGACCCCGGGTTTAGGTCAATCGCAGCTTGACGGCGATGCGGAGGCTGGCTCACACCAGAGTGTAGAAAGCGACGATGAGTTCTTTCGGGACGAGGTTGTGGATCGGCCTGCAACAAGGCTCACGCCCCCGAGGCCTCTTCGAGGCTCCTCGCCGGCTCAGAGTCCGCCTAGGGACTCTCGTTTCCACGAGATTATGTGATAAACGCAATGCTTCCATCGGATAAGAGTCTCTTTTTTTTTTTTTCATTATCTAGATTCTTAGGCTATCGGAAGGATTTACCCCTAGGCAAGACGGAAGTCGGGATTTGGATGATCTTTCAAACTGACAGCAAGGATGGCGTTACGAGATTGGGAAGGGGTATGGGTTTTTAGCGCAAGATCGGATTCGGTATGATGAGTGTTAGCCGTGCATTTCCTAGAATAAATGTATCACGTATTCCAGCATCTCGGCTTCCCCAGCTGCTCAAATGTGCATCGTTTAGAATATACTAGTGAGAATCGAACATTGTGACTGGTGTCTTCCTTACTTTGTACAGTTGATGATGATAACATGAATCTATGTAAGCTCCGAATAATTACCTTGCATTTACGACAGTCCCCGAGCTAGCTATTGTAAGAATAATTTAAAGGACTAGAATAAAGTTTGCTTTACGTAGCTCAGAGCAATAGCAATGTTTGGAACACTTTGGAAAAGCATGAAATATGTTGTATACATGAGTCTATTCAAAAACCTAGCAGGTATCTAGTGCACGCTAGCCATTAACTCCTATGATGCGATGTACTCCGCGCCTTTGCAGACCTATGCCTCTCCTTTGTATGTCAATCCCTTTATATTATAATCATTACGTCATTACAGCCGGAGCCCTGTGGACCGGTCAGGAAACCAGTACAGACGGTTCCTCTATGAGCCGTCGGCAGTCCTAAGAGGCTTGTGGAAATGCACTGGCGGGGTTGAGGCTGCGGCTGCAGCTGGTATGACAGTGGGATGAGGCTCAGCATTAGTTAGTGTGCGCTGGCTATCGTGGTTTCTTTTGGGTAGTTTTGCCGCAGCGGCATTGGCGAAGGAACCTCTCCGTATCGCCTCCTCCATCTCCCGCGTCGTCATAGGACGGAGGTCATACCGGCCGCCGTCTCGGGTCGCGACAGCGGGCCATAAGTCGATGATGAAGGAGAAGACGTAGAAGGTGAAGATGAGGGCTATGACCCATTCTATGATTGCGGCGCTGTTAGAGTCGCCCCGAGTCCTAGTCACTCCGAACCCGATGGCTAGCCCGAGCTCGACAAGGACGAAGATCAGCTTCACCCAGAAGGAGAGTCGTAAAACCCGGTGTTGGCGGTATTCTATCAAAGACGACAGGTGAGCTTCATTAAACCTAGACAGTGACGAGCAAGAGAGGGGGGGAGTAGGGCGCTTACTCTTGCCGAGGCGCTGGAATTCCCAGCAGAGGAAAATGGCGGATAGCAGGTAGCCCAAAATGAAAAGAAACAGGAAGACGTCGTGGAGGCGCGGATGGCGCTCAGTGTCAAAGCCGGAGAGAAAGGTTAAGCCGATGGTGCCGACGAAGGCGAAGACGAGGGACAGCGCGCTGAGCACCTTCTCGCCGATCGACGTGTTGGGCACAAGGCGGCCCTTGTGTCTCAGCAAGCGGTCAGAGATGAAGGCCGCGTCGAGAAAGATGGTCGTCAGCACACATCCGACCACGAACAGCGGCTTGAGCTCGGCCGCACCGACGTCGGATATATACGCGATGGTCTGGCCTGGTTCCATGGACGGGTATCTCCTCTCATGTGTGTCTATGACCCAGTGTAGGAAGAGACCCAGCAGTGTCGCGAGCCAGACGAGGCCCGAGATAATCGGGAAGAGCTGCGACTTGTTAATTAAACTGCATCATTCATTGCACAGCATTGCGGTGCATTACGACCAGGTGTATGCAACTTACCCAGTACGAAACAAAATGCATGGTGCCCAATCCTCCAGTGGTAATAATTAATTTAACTGTAAACGGAGAGTGAAGACGCGAGTATGCAGTGCACGCAGTAAGCGAGAGTGGTTGAGTGCGATTATTTGCGATGATGCAAAAGGATGACGGGAGTAAAGAATGAACTCAATTAATTATACAGAGATATATTACGTAGGCGGGCTATTACATCAGAATAAATATACAAAGGGGGAGACTCGGAATGAGGAATGCATTAAGTAGAAAGCGGAATGTTTCAAGACCCCTAAAGTCCGCGCTCGATCGTTGGTTGCTTGCAATGACTTCACAGCACAGCCAAGGGTGAAAAAAAAAACCCGACGTCTTAGGCTTACATAGGAGTGCGCGCTGGCGTCATAGGTCAAAGCCACAGTTACTGCGCACACGTGCCTACCATGTAGGACAGGGTTGGAAATTAGTTAGTTTAGTTTAGTATAAGGCCATACTAATACTAACTAATTCTATCTTGTACTAATACTAACTAACTAATTTTATCCCATACTAATACTAACTATACTAAGTTAGTATTAGTATACTAATACTAATACTAAATACTAAAAATAGTGGAGTTTACAAGGGGCGTGCAGGGGGGTTGCAGGGGGGTTGCAGGGAGGTGCCGAGGGGGGTAAATTATTTTGGCAAAGCGACAAAAAATCGGCCACCCCCGCTGACCATATTAGGTTAGTGCGGCTATGTTACTTACCTAAATAGGTTTAGTGTGGACTTTTTTTTGAAAATATTTTTTAGTATTAGTATATTAGTATACTAGCATACTAAACTAAACTTACTAATTTTTTTCTATACTAAACTAAACTAAACTAATTTTTTTTTCGCTGTACTAATACTAACTATACTAGCTTAGTATTAGTATACTAATACTAATACTAAATACTAAAGAACTAATTTCCAACCCTGATGTAGGTAGTTACCTAGGTAGGTACCTAGGTAGTTATGCTTACATATGTACCTAACTAACCCGTACTAAGTAACTAATTACGTGGTTTTGGTGGCTTCAACCTATGAGTTATAAGAAATACTATGAATACGATGGTGGCTTATACTAATGTACGTGTGTATCGTGTGAGCACGAAATGCTAATATTAAACTGTTGTTTAACGATTGTGGAACAACTTGTCGTGACGCAGGCAATAAGCATAAGGTATCTTGTGATGAGTTCTTTCAGGTACAGAGCACCGGTACCTATGTACATTAGCAGTGGAATGACATCACTCAATAAAACATTCTCAGAATTACTGGGTGGGCTTACGCTAAAACCACAAGGGGCAGTGTATTACCCACACTACCTGGTAGTAGAAGTAGTCGATATGTGGACCGTGCATTTAAATCCCGATTAGGTCCACATCTTTATTAACATGGTCAAGTTCCAGTTGAGTCTACTATAACACTCGCCGCTTTTACTGAGGCTCAGTTGAACTATCGTTAGGTAGGTAGGGTAGGCAATACATATGCATAGCTCGACATCAAAGAGCCCCCTGATTCCTGATCTCAATGTCGTCGGCAACGGCTTGTAAATAGCTCGAGACCCTACCTACCTAGCGTGCGATCGTAGCCACAAAATTTTTATCTCCGAAATACTAAATCCTTTAATAGACATAGTGGGTCATGTATTGGTTTACAGAGTAGGTATCTAAGTAGTTGCCATTTCAACCTGGGCCAGCGATCTCCTGCGTTGTATAGCACATAGACAAGCTATTATTCTAACGGGTTATGAAATCTCTTAGACGTGTCGCGTCGTAGACCTTCTACGAGTCAGGCGCAGGGACTCTGCTGAGAACATCATCCCATTGATTCGAGTAGGGATTGAGACAATATGAAACTCGAAATCTTCAATCATAGCACCAATCTGAGGCTCACACCGAATTAGCTTATGAGTGCAAGATATAAGTGAGCCCATTCTGATACGCGTGAAATTTTTTGGTTCTTTACCGTTACATAGATGTTCTGTTTTTATTTAGGAGTTTGAGTTGCACAACCCTCGTGGCGTTGTGGCTTACGCAAGGATGGGTCTTGTTCAAGCCGGGCTCTAGCTAAAGGCGGCATACCTAGGTAGGTACCTACCTGGTAATATACCCCTTGCAATTCAAGGTACCTAGGTATGTACCCAATACAGAATGTACTTAGTACCTATTACGTGCCTAAGTGCTATAAAATCAATTTAGCTACCTCCTAATACCCAGTCACAGCCTTGCCAATTCCATCCCACTTCTGGTGGATTCATTAGCCTCGCCCCCAACCAACTAATCACCACCTCAATAACTGCTTCGATGTTGAACGCAGTTTTGGACTCCTACTGACATAACTAGAGGCCATAAATTTGCCAGGTTTGAAACTCGGCCGTGAAAGAGTTACGGCCAAGAGAAGATGGCGGTCTCCCCGCTGATTGTGCATCCGACGAGTGCCCTCCAAAGCGTCAGAGCTGTGTCTTCGCCTCTCAAGAACACGGCTTCAGCTCAAACCTCGTCGAATGGGACCCCACTGACTGGCCTAGTTGTGCCCAATGCCGCCGCTGCTGTGCAGTCAACATCACTCGATCTTGCCGAGCAATTGAATGAGGACGAGAAACGCAAATATGTCAAAGGTTCATAAGGCCTACTTTCGATTTCTTAGCTCCTCTCTGTTAGCTAACCCTTCTCTCCCTAGGAAAGAAGCTCGGTGAAGGTACATACGCCAATGTATACCTCGGTTTCCTACGACGCGATCCTAGTCAGCAAGTAGCCATCAAAAAGATCAAGATCCAGAAGGAGTACACCGAAGGCATGGCACCAGATGCCGTTCGCGAAATAAAGCACCTACAGGAGCTCTCCCACCCAAATATTATAACTCTCCATTCCGTATTCTCCTCTAAAGACCAGAACCTCAATCTTGTTCTCGAGTACCTTCCTCTCGGCGATCTCGAGATGCTCATCCATGACACCGAGCACATACGGTACGGTGCTGCCGACATCAAGGCCTGGATGGGCATGCTGACCCGCGCCGTCTGGTTCTGCCACGAGAATTTTGTTCTACATCGAGATATCAAACCGAACAATTTGTTGATTGCGGCGGATGGCGAGGTCAAATTGGCAGATTTTGGTCTCGCGCGAAGTTTTTCGGATCCTTACAGGCCCATGACAGCTAACGTCATTACACGGTGGTACAGGCCCCCCGAGCTTCTCTTTGGCGCCCAACATTATTCTGGTGCGGTGGATGTCTGGTCTGTGGGCCTAGTCCTAGCCGAACTTGTGCTTCGGACCCCGTACATCGCAGGTAATACCGAGATTCACCAAATAAAGCTCATATGCCAGGCCGTAGGGACGCCGACCGAGGAGAACTGGCCAGGCGTCACAAAACTTCCTGACTACACAGTCGACAAGGAGGTTGTACCGCTGCGTGGCAGGGATCATTACATGTCCCTATTTGGCACCTTGGGGTTCGAGGGTGTGGATCTCCTCATGAAGACGCTTAGCCTAGATCCTAAAAAGCGAATCACAGCGCGTGATATGCTGAAGCACGACTGGTGGCACAAGGACCCGCGACCAACTCGCAAGCAGGACCTGCCCAAGAAGTCAGGAGGTCAGGAAAAGATCGGGGCCGATTTAAAGAGGCGACCGGGTGTCGTGGAGGAAGATAGAGGCAACAAGGTTGCGAGGAAACTAGATTTTGGCGCTGCCAAATAAAATTGCATTGGTTTACGGTTCATAATAAAAGCATATGGTACGGCGTTAGCGAGGTTCGATATCTCGGAGATATATATTCGGGCACACCACGTGGTTTCATCAGGGATTTTTTTAGGCTCTACAGCAGTATAGGGATAGAGTCCGTGAGAATGTATGTTACAGAGTCTGTAATATGGTACACTTCGTACATATCAACGCGCCTGTGACGCTTTGCTCATCCAGTTCATATCCCCAGTCTAGTATAACTCGCCTCTTTCGCGTGCCTCCCTACGCTCAGCAATACGCCTCTTGTACCGTATTTCGGTTCGTCTACGCTCACCACCATCAATCTTGTGGCCCCGGCGGTCCTCCCACATGCCATCAGTAACCGTGATGCGAGCGCCCTCGCCCTCCTTCAGCGGCAGCGCATACGGACCAACTATGGTCCGAGCACCCTCGACATGGTACCCTCGGACCCGCGACAGCTCGGTGGGATCACAGTCCTTGAGGGTGCGGCCAGCGGGGATGTTGACGACGAACTTGCGAGGGACGGTAGCGGCGCCAGCGCTAGAAGCAACGGCGGCAGGGTCGGCCTCGAGGACCCGCAGCTGCGCCACGCCGTCCTCGACGTGCCGCAGGTCCCCCCCGATGCCGTACTGGCCCAGCCGGAAGCGCTGGCGCCAGCGCAGCAGGTACTTGCGCGAGCGCGGGGGCTCGACGCCGAGCTCGCGCAGCTGCTCCGACGACAGCGTGAACAGCGCCTCCCAGTCCGGGATCTTGGCCGCGTGCTGCTTCAAGTCGCGCCCGATGACTGTCAGGAAGGTCGTCACATCTGGCACGAGGGGCGTCGGCGGCGGGATCTGGGGGGGTTCCGGCGCTGATGTTGATGTTGATGTCGAGGCGGCGCGGGCGCTGTTGCCGAGGCTCCGTATTGGAGATTGGAGGATGGCTTGTGAGAGGGAGGGAAGGGGCGAGGAGGAGAGGAGGCCGCGGAGGCGGTGTGGGCGGAGGAGGGGCTGCGCGGAAGGCGAGGGTTAGCTGGCATACACTATTCCATCATTTTTGATGGAGATCGAGTGAAATGGGATTTGAGAAAAGTTGGAGAGTGCAATTCAGCTTACCTTTATGCTTGCCATGTTGGAGGTGTTTGTTATATTAATTTCAGAGGTTGGGTTGGGGTACACTGCATCGTGATAGTGCCGCTAGTTGGGATCTGGAGCTGTGGTATCGAGATTAATCTTCTACTATCACCAGTCTTGCTATCAACTCATTCATGCTGCCAAAAAGTTCAATTGAGCCGCAATAGAGATCGGTGAAGGAATTTCATTAACTCCGATGTGAAGACAAGGGTGGAGCTATCCTGCAGTCTAGGCACCCCTGGCCATGCGCAGGGTTACCATTGGCTGGTATGGAGTACTTGGGATACTTGGTAGGTAATGTACAAATATCTATACATGTAGGTATTTGTCTGTCTTTTTAACGTATAGAGATACCTAAGTCGGTACGTACAAACTGCAGCTTATAATGTAATTGTGCTGTCTGGGGCAGAGCCGGGGAAGGTGCGGTTTTCTTGGCAGGCTCGGAAACATTATCATTGACCTTAAATTGCCCCTCCATACAGGTAGGCAGACACTTCTTCTACCTACAGTATCTAGATGCCAACATCATTCCTCTTAACATTTTAATATTTTATCGTCTTGTTAAGTTGAGGTGCATTTTCAGGACAAGCTCGATCTGCTCTCTGCTCATACAGTTTACGCACCCCCAGAGGCGCACGTAACTATGCAAGCTTACATGGTAAGTGCTAGAGCATAACCACAAAAGGACAGTCCATTCCGTCAAATACAGTAGCTTGTTGTAAGCACAAAAATGAGTCACCGAGCTATAGCCGTACGGTCGAGGAAGAAGTCTCTTAAGAAGACAGAAGAGGAGGAAACCAAGTCATATCCCTCCGGTTTGTTACACGTCATACTTTACATTATAACTATAAACGCTAACTCCTTTAAGAATCTTTCCCTGATGCTCTCATTTCGGCGTTGCGTGAGCTAGCAACAGATACGCCTGTCAGCTCATCAAACAGCTCAAATGGAAGCAGCTCACGAGCATCAAAACGACGCCGTCTGGAGCCGGCTGATTTTGTCCCTATATTAGAGGAAAAGTTCATTATATCCCGACCAACCGGAGTTTGTTCCCCCATAGTCGGCCAGATAACCTGCAATGATGTTGGCCGTTACTTGAAATTCCGCCTAGATAAGAGGGGCCTTATCATCCGATCCAAAGCGAATGCGCCATGCGATGCTTTCCAATGCGTCCTATGCCTCCCCCAGAGTTTCTCAGATGCTACCCAGGCGGCGCTAGCAGTATTAGAACACAGCAGAGAAGATAATACCCAGGAGGGTGCTTTGACAGTACTCACAACTATTTCTCTTGACGAAACCGATGCTATGCACCACATGCATTTTACCTTGAATGTTCACTTCAACACTGCAACATCCACGCTTCGTAATATTAAACAAAGAGGCCTGAGTCAACACATCCTCAATCTGCTTGGGACAAATGGGCCAAACCAACCCCTCGCCAGCGACAATATTGCTGCTAACACATTCTATAAAGTGGCTTTCATGCCGAGTGATGACACCTTCAACGATCTTAGTGCTGTTCCAATCACAGGTCTAGAGACGACGTTATATCCATTCCAGCGTCGAGCTTTACACTGGCTATTGATGAGGGAACAAGTCAAGTATAGCAGCACTGACCCAGACGGGAGGATGCAGCTTACAGAACATCCCCAGCTACCAACATCAGTCCTCCCATTCTCCTTCCACACTCTCAACGATGTCAACCACCAAAAGTTCTATGTGAGCGATCTCTATCACGTTGTGACTCGTGATATTACCCCTTTTCGAGAGACCGAAAACAGCCTCCGTGGTGGAATTCTTGCAGAGGAAATGGGGCTTGGTAAAACTGTCGAGATTATTTCCCTGATCTTAGCACACAAGCGTGGCCAGCACCCCCAAACTGAGGTCGATGCATACACAAACCAAGTGGTACAGCCTACAGGTGCAACCTTGATTGTTACTCCTGACACTCTACACGATCAGTGGCTTTCCGAGTTCAGGAACCATGCTCCTAGTCTCCTTGTCATGAAATATTCCGGCATGAAATTTTGTGTCAATGATAAGAGACAAAAGGCAGTGCAACCAGAAGACCTAGTTGGTCGGTTTGTCTCCAAGCTTGCAAGTTGCGACGTCGTTATTACCACTTACAGTGTTCTCCAAACTGAAATCCACTACGCCACAGCCCCTCCAGAACGCTCGATGCGATACAAAAAACAGCACGAGCGCTACACATCTCCCTTAATAAAAATTGGTTGGTGGCGAATCTGTCTTGATGAAGCACAGCAGATTGATTCTGGGGTAAGCAGCGCGGCAAGAGTCGCCCGTGTTATCCCTAGAGTCAATGCTTGGGCAGTTACAGGCACTCCAGTCAAAGATGATACCAATGATCTTTGGGGCCTACTATTATTTCTCCGCTACGAGCCGTTTGCTTCCTACCAAGTTGTATGGAAAGCATTACTCAAAACCCACCAGACTCTTTTTAGCGTTCTGTTCAACAGAATCGCAATCCGGCAATCCAAACGCGCTGTTCGTAACGAGTTGAAACTGCCCTCTCAAAAGCGCTATATTTTCAACATGACCTTCACAGCAATTGAAGAGCATCATTACCTGTCACAATTTAGAGCGCATATAGCAAGAGCTGGTCTGAACGAGCAAGGCATTCCGTTACATGAGAATTGGGACCCCAACAGTCCCCTTGTTGTAGATTTCATGAAGAGGGCGCTTACAAGTCTGAGACAGACGATACTTCACCCAGAGCTAGGCTCAGATATCACTAAAGCCGTGGTTTACAAGACGCTAGCAGAACATCTGGAGACCATGATAGACCACTCGGAGGCCAGTATCAGGTCTCACCAACGAAGTTACTTAATTACAAAACTCAACAGAGGTCAATTACTGGAAGGATCCCCTAGGGTTAAAGAAGCGCTGAAGATATGGGAAGAAGTACTAGAAGAGGTCGAGCCGATTATCCTTGAAACCCGTGAAGAATTACGAAAAGCGTTAGAAAATGCTCGACAAGAGCAGAGCAAGAACATCAGCAGTCCTGGCCGTGAAGAACCATTAGATGAAGAAATCCTTGAGACAGCAAAAGTCGGCGAGTGTCGTAGAAAATTGCGATCGTTTCTTGATCTACAACACAGAGTCACATTTTTCATTGCGAGCGCTTTTTTTCAGATCAAGTCCGATGAAAACTTCACTCAACCAGATTCAGACGAGTTCAGACAGCTTGAGCAGCGCGAGGTTGAGGGCTATGAATTAGCTCAAAGTATTCGGAGAGAGATCTTACAAGAACCACTTACCAAAGTTTCAAAGCTAATGGGAAAACTTCAAGAACGAGCAAACACTCAGTCTTTTGTCGAGATACCCGAGATTCTAACATCTAATTTGCATGGCATAGAAAGTGGGCAAATTGCCGCCGACTTAGAGATGCTTAGTGCATCTCTCAACCAGCAAGCCAATGTTATAGACGAATGGCGAGAACATGTCATCCAACTGCTGCTTAAGCCTGTTGTAGACGCAGAGGACGAGAAAGAGATAACTGGCGAGGAATACGAAGATTCTACCAAAGTGCAAGACAATTTAATGGTTTACACACTAGCCTTGGGAGCTATCATCGGTGACCGGCATGAGGCCCTTACTGGTTGGATAAACGAACGCATCCGCTATGAGACCACTACCGCTGAAGGCTTAGCAAGAGAAGGTGGAGGGCACGCACCTGAAATGTTGCTAGAATTACTCGCAGTGCGACGAAGGGTGAAGCCACTGCCTGCTGGTCATTCTCTCCGTCAAAGCATTATAGTGTTGAGAGAGCTTTCTACAAAGCTACGTCACGATGCTTCTACAGGTAGTAGCCGAGCTAGGTCGGAACTCCAAATTGTCACCACACATCTCAAAGCCACGCAAGATATTCTTACAAATCAGAGTAAGGTTGCTGCAAGTCTCCAGAGAGACCTGGACTCCTTTACTTCTGCTATGAATTCGCGTGTGGAGTTCTACCGCCAACTACAATCTGTTTCTGACAACGTTGCTCCTTTGGACCCAGAAATTACTGAGAACCTCGATACGTCTTGGAATCGTTACCTTATCCAGGAGGCTAATGTGAGAAAGCAATCGGATCATTGTCATTCTAATCGCCGCCATTGTGAGTCCCTCGTTCAAATAAATCCATATATGCGTTAACCAAATCGTCGCTAGTGCTTCATATGAGAGAAGAGAGTTCAATTCACGATCCTTGCGCTATTTGCTGTGGTGACGACTTCACATTAGGGGCAGTTACAACGTGCGGGCACACATTTTGCAAAAGTTGCATTGTACGCTGGGTGAAAGCCAAATATAGATGCCCACTTTGCAAGAAATACCAGACTCCAGCTATGTTAAGTGAATTCAATAGAACTCTAACAAGAATAAAGAGACGGCCCCTCGTCCCTGGCTCGCAAAGTTTACAGAAGGGACAGGGAGTATACTCGAACATCCCTGACGAGAAAAGGCGTGCTATTCAAAGCATCAAGTTACGTGGTCCTTCCTACTCTACCAAAGTCGACACCCTAATCAAACACCTCATTTGGTTGCGAGAAGAAGACCCTGGCGCGAAATCGATTATCTTTACCCAGTTTCAAAGTTTCTTTGGGTTCCTCGAGCAAGCCCTATCAAGACACGATATTGGTTTTGCGGCTTTTAACCGCGTGAACAAAAAATCATCCGGAATCCAAAAGTTCAAAGATGACCCTAATATAGAATGTTTGCTTATGGATGCGAAGGCTCATTCTAGCGGCCTCAACTTGGTCAATGCCAGTCACGTCTTTATCTGTGAACCGCTCCTGAATACAGCTTTGGAGCTTCAGGCAATTGCGCGAGTAGACAGAATCGGCCAAGAACACGAGACGACAGTTTGGCTCTATGTCGTCGAAGGTACCGTAGAGGAGAACATCCATGCTCTTTCCGAACGCCGCCGTTTAGCCCATATGGGAGACGGAGGAAAGGGGAAGTCCAAGGAGATAACCGATGAGGGGGCACAGGCAGCGGCACTGGAAGCGGCCAACTCGCGAGAGCTGGAAGATTCTAGCCTTACCAAATTGATGGGTGCGTGGGAAGAGGGAGAAATTGTCGACAAGGGTGACCTTTGGGAGTGCCTCTTTGGCCGTGCCGTCCCAGCTTAGAGACTAACTTATTTTTAATAACGTGTTTGTGTGTATTACTGGATGACTAAATAGAAGTTGTGATAAAGATACCACGTTTGTAGCTTAATGGGGTTGCTATCTTATGGAAAACACTCTGATAAATAATCTTAAACTTTTGAGGTTCCCTCTATACCTAACAATTGATTGCCAGCCCCTTCCTTACGTACTCACGGAATAAACCCAGCTGCTTTGCGAGGCACCAACACCACTCCGAGAAGTAGGTACGATAAACACAACTCGAGTATATGTAGGGCGACTTTGGTGCTGTTATTTATGTTTTTCTGTTCTCTAAATACATTACATAATCATCATCATATATTTACGCATATTCCTAATACTAATGCCTCAACGCTGAACAGTGATGCTCGCGAGCACCGGCGATGATAATTCGGTTATCCCAACTGCTATCATTATATTTTTCAAGTTTTCCATTATAGAAGGCATCTCCGTATTATATAACTGTTCTATAACACCTCGACGCAGTTGTGTTTAATTGCCTACATTACGCCAACTCTACTCGCAAACCGTCCGGTAATGGTAGTATACAGGCTACATTCTATACATGATAGCTACGATAGCATCCTTAACAGTACACTTTACATCACTACTAATCATCACTTACCGAGCCGACGAACCAATGCATCTAGGATCAACGTCCCAAGGAAACGAAGGTATTAGGCTTCAACAACTTGTCAGGTGATAAAGTAACCAGACCCTATAGGGTCTTTATATCTATGGATTTGGCTATATACAAGGGACCTTCGGTCCCCCTATAGATCTAGAAGGTCAGGAATCAATTGATTTATCTATTGAGCCCTATACTACACCCTTCTCCCTAGCTGCTACAGAACTTCTATTCACTCTGTAGCCCCCTCCTCTGACACAACTAGAGTTCGGGAACACTACTAGTTCTCCGTTCACCGTATCAGAGACTAGAAGACACTATGCTCTTGTAACATTGTCGAGATGTAAGTGACCGACTTCGCTCGCAGCCTTGCGACGGTGTCCTTCATCCGCAATCCCTTACAAATCCAGTGTCGTATACGCTCGGCGATGAGTCTAGGAGAAGGGCGCGAGAATTACGCAATAGATCTCCATAGAAGAGAGGTCTTTTCACGCCGTCTGGCTTGCCAGCTATACACAACGACTCGTCTTTCTCAGTATAGAAGGGCATTATGGTGGCTAGCCGTCCGTGCGAGTTGCTTATTTCCTCAACAGAGCGTGAGAAGAACGGCTGGCGCTAACAAAGAAATAGCGGAATAAGCCCCTCAAAGCACCCCTAGTTCTCGTGCGAACACCTCTTTGACTGGGAAGCGTAAATTACGGTAGACGGTCGCCTTACGAGGTATATGTACCCTTGCCTTGAAGAGATCGGTTCTTGAGGTGGTTGAGGCCGGAACAGAAATACGGGGTCTTAGAGCCTTGCATCCTGATGATGCACCTTGGTGAGTGGCATCTTCAAAGGCAAACCACGACGCTGCCCTCACCAACGCGGTGTTCTCCGCCGAGGGTGTCAACCATATTCTGCCCTTGGGATGGCCCCGACACCCTCGGGTCGATCACCTTCTAGATAGTTAATCAACGAAGAAGGCGTCGTTATAGCCGAGCTCGGGATCGCTAACTTATCAGAGAGTCACTACAGTGGCCGTTTCCTAACTTCTTCGATCTACGAAACAAGCCCCTGGACAAGATACCCCTATATGTATGTGCATATACTAAGGACAGGCCAACTCGTATAACCGTTTCGAGGCATCGGATACAGTATCGTAGAGAAGTACGTATTTCCGTTTCCGGTTTGATGGATAACTAATCAATTTGCTTCGGTCGACTAACGGAATCTAGTCCCCATTCTTTCCATATGATATTGTATCTTATAAAGTTACAGCCGTGGCTTACTCCTTTGATTGGTATTCAAAGTACTTAAAACAATCTTGAGTTCGATCTATGAGTCTTGGTAAATAGAACCAAAAGGAAAAGAAAACGTTTATCAAGTCGGAGAGGCATTGATTCAACGGCCACTATTGGTTTGGTATTAGGATGTCACAGATGTAGCTGCATAAGTTATAGAGCCTTTTATTTTTTTGTTCCTTAGCCCTCACATCAGTTTCACAGTATCTAGCTACACGATCACAATCAAGGGCTGTAATATATAATACTGCGCATATACAGGTGTGAGTGCGTGTTTGTATGTGAGTATTTATAAAATTGTTGGTTAACTAGCAAATAGAAAAGAAATACACTTGGTTGTTTGGTTTCTTTGGAAGAATTGAACATTGAATAAGTTGTAGTTATACAATTCTATGCTTAAGATTAATCAACAGCCATGGCGTTACTTTAAACACACTATAGCAATAACACAGCAAAGAACATTTAAATAACGCAAAAAATAAAGGAAATATATTTCTATATAACAAAAGAATAAGTTTATTAAATATTTATATAAGCTTAATAGCTTAAAAAATTCTTAATAACAAGCTTATGTTTACGCTTATTGTGGACTTATTTCTAATAAATTGCAATTTATACAGCGTGTTAACACTAAATATAATATATAGTGCGGTATTGCCGATGTTTTAGTTCCAATTAACACGTAAATAGTTCTAGCCTGAAAGCAGCTACAGGATTGTTGTAGTGGATGAGAGTCAATGCCTGTACAAAGTGTGTAGTGTAGCAATAAGGTCTTTCTTTGCCTTATTACAATACATAATTCTAGCGGATCCCTCAAAAGCACGGCGGCTATTGGGGGAAACGCCTTGTCCGTAGCATATAGGAGTAGAATGACAGGCAACCGGAGAGAAACGCAGGGGTCATTCGCACGTATACGTAATGCTAAGGTACGATTCTATTCTTGATCGAGAAGACCTGGCTATCCTAGCAGGGGAGCGAAGTTCTGTTCTGATAAGTCTAGTTGACACTGTTAATTAAGCGGCTGTCAAAGTCCGCTCGGTGTTGCCTGCGCAGTAGATCGTGGCTGCATTCCGCGATTAGTCACCTTGTTCTCGCAGTCGGCCTCAAGAGGCGTGGATAAATCTAAGCGGCCTACGTAGACATCGGCCCTATGTTTTTGCCATAAAAGCCGCATGTCGGTCCCGGGGCGCTCCATCGATGTTGATGGAGTGTGGGTTTCCATAGGCTATGTAACCACACCGAAAGCTGTGCGGTACAGCTGTGTAGCTCGGAAGTGTCTCAAGAATATCCCGTTAACGGTGGCGTGTAACAAGCAGATGCTACATCGCATGTGATTTGTCGCGTATTAGAATACCTATCTAAACACGACATGCTGTGTTAGGTTGCCATCTTAAGTCGTAGATAGGGGCGAAGACTTGGCTGCCTATAATAGCATGTGACTCGATGACATGGCACTACGTCCAACTTCTGTAAAAGCGGAAGCTCATAGCTTAGGCCACGGAATATCCGGTGAACGGTTGCATTATAATACCCCTTTTAAGAGATATGGGGCGTGTACGTAGGTCTGGCACCGGACGCGGGCTCATTCTCGGTATTTGAGTTTCCGGCGTTGTGTGTCCCCGGCGATTCTATTTCTGCTCTTCCATGATGACCTCGCATATTGACGTAGGACGAGGCTTCCTCTCTGATCTCCGGGGTAGATGGTACGGTACATCTCCATGACCGCCCGGTCAGTCAGCCCCTAAACCTGCTCCTGGCGACGATGGAGCCTCGCAAGCTGTATGTAGGTCCTACCGGGAGGGGAAACTTTTCTGCTAACACCTTGTCTTGGCCGTTTACGACGGCATGTTTAGCCGCACATATTTATAATTCACTTGCTTGCATGATATAAGGCTAGCATACCTGCTTACATGGTTGGATGGTTAGCGAGAGATATTAGATGGCTTCGTTGTTGCTCATCTTCACTCGTGTCATTGTGAGGGGTGCGCAGTGAGGCCGAGTCCTACATGGAAGCGAGCTGTACGTTTTGCACTTGTAGGTCTTCTTGCTGCGTCACATGCCTGTCATGGGGAGACTTATCTCTAGTTCACGACGGCCTCCAATTCGGATCTACTAGCTTTCATGACATTTGACTCTCCGTCAGACATGTAATATAATGTCTTGACATAGTCTTGTATGTATCTCCGAATGATAAAGGGTTTACGACAACACCCTCTCCTTGGAAGCAAGGAAGGGCTACAGTTCTAACCTAGCACTGGCCTTTCTACTCCTGAACATCACCGACAGACTCCTGAGTTTCACTAGGGCATTGTCTTTACTATCACCTCATAGGTTTAAGTTAAAACTAGCGGCGTTACGGAGCTCGAGTTGAAGGAATCTCGGTGAAAGGGGGTCCTTGTTGCTTTGTTAATTCTTACGGCTTCTCTACTCCCTTGACGTATCAAGTCCTCTGCGAGTGGCTCCTTATTTCTTGTCTATTACACGAACATGGATGTCTGCAGGTAAAACATCCGATTTACCCTGCCACACTCAGACCTTGCTGTTGTTGTTCGTATTGAATGTCTTAGGGTTGGATACAACAACTTGATATCCCACCTGCAGACACGTTTGATGTCGTTACAATACATACCTAGCTTATACGCGTTGGCTGCTGTGCCTCTTGGCACAATAGTAGAATTGGGCGCTTATGTACGTCGATGAGCCGATCGGTCGGTAAGCCTTAGCCGGTAAGTGAGGCTTAATGCAGGCGGGCAGCTGTGGTGTGAGCGAGTAATAGTCGGTCTGTTTTGAGACACCGTAGATGAGGGCCTCGGCCATGGTGCTGTTTACTCCAGGCCCTTGAGGTAGTGTAGCGAGGGCAGAAGACGATGACGATGGGTAATGCAACAGGCGCATCGTCATGACACTGATCGTCAACTGTTCGGTGATCAATTAGGCGCTTGTCACACGCACACGATACGGCTGCATCTACTCGCGGTATCTATTCTTCCGTCTTGCCCATGTTCGGTTATTGTAACACCCCGTCTGGCTAACAGCACGGCGCCCACCGTAACCGCGTCGTCTTGCAGTGCTTGTCGCCTGCCTTAGGCTTGTCCTGCATGTGCACTATACAAACAGCATCGTCCACTTCCTCATCTGCTTTGGTTGCCTGTCAACAATTATAGATAATAGCTTCATGTTCTATAGCCATGTACATACCGTATGGTATGGAGTATTTGTTAGTGGAGCCAGGGGCTCATTCTGGATTCGTCTAACATTACCTATTCCGAACGAAATTATTCGTTCTGATAGGATATGAGACTGGAGCCCAAAACCCTGTTCTTTCGTTCCTCTCCAATCTTTGCTGAACCTCGATGCTACGCTGGTTAGCTGAGGTGGAGGAACCCTGACTTTCTAGGGTATGATGGGGCTTCTTGGATGATATGTGTATGCTCACTTACTCACACTCTGTCTGGCCTATCATCTCTGTGTACGTCGTGATGCTTGGCGATTACTGACGCTTGGATCTACCAGATGTGCACTCGGACTTTTATTATTATTTGCTTTCGTGCACACCATATGCAGACTCCTATCTTGTGAAATACGATCTGCGTACGTAATCATGTAAGAAGTTAGCTAGGGGAGGTCTTCAGATTTGGATTACGAGATTATCTGGGATGTCTGGGTCTCGTCGTCATCTGCTCTAGACAACTCTGCCCCGTTGCTACGGTATCTCTCATTCTGGTCAATCCAACCCCCACTAGATAGCGGTGTGGATGGTAACGGAGGGAGCGACGAAGGGCGTAATAAGGTGTATGTATGTACGGTAAGTCTGGTGATGTGGCGTATGGCATCTCGTCTTGTATCTTGCATTGCATGGCCGCCTGCTTTGCTCGCAGGAATGCAGTACCTGTCTGTCTGTCTTTTTGTCTGTGTGTACGGTCATGTTCTCACGATGTATTCTCATGTTCGCATGCATGTATGTACAGGTACCTATACGACCTTTCAATCAACTGTGTTCAGTACTTACTGTGATAATATGACCGGGTTATGTGTAAGCTATAGTTCGAGGGCTTGGGCCTAGAACTTGGCGACTCCGACTCTTACTCTCCAAGACTAAGATGGTTTGGTCTTGTTACTCCGCGCCAGATGGACATCTGAGATGCGTTCCCCATTCCCATTCTTGCTCGATGTCGTGTGTGGTAGGTACTCCGGAATGACGCTCTAATAGTGCATCGTGTATGTACATACCTAACCTAGTGAAATCAATAATGCCTCATGTCCAGCAGGATAGCGCGAGGTAGACGGATATTAATAGAGTATAGATGCCGCTTTGGGCCGGATTTGCCATTCACTAATACCGTGCGCTAGCCTCTTTTCGACGCCCCTTCGTCGATGAGCCATGTGGTGTGGTGAGCGAGTGGCTTGGGAGAGAAGCCAAAAAGCAAAAAAGGAAGAAAGGAGAGGGGCATGAGCAGCGTGGCGTGGGTAAAATAGTGCAGGTAGGGTACAGTATGCAGGACATACTCACACTATTTAGTACAGTTAGTACCTTCTGTACAGTACATACATACTGTACACCCCTGTCTGACACGTGTCGACCAACTCTGACGGGGAGAAGTAGCAGGGGATCGGCAGGGAGGCAACATGTATGGGGTCTCGCTTTTGGTTAGTGGCAAGACACAGGTACCTCTCTATAGCGGTATCGCTAGACCAATTAAGCTCATCTACCTAATTCTTTGCTTTAGATACAGAATACCTATATACATACATAGTAGGTACCAACCCATTAGATCGATATGCACGGTATGGTTTATACCTTAGTGTATTATTATTTTCTGTCCTCCTCTTCGCACTCGATCGTCTCCACAACATCGTTTCCATATTCTAACTATACTCATCTACTGACTAATATATACAGTTCTAGATGACTATCACATAGCTAGTAAATGGCAGTATAGAAGCAATTATAGCCCTCGACACCATATCTCCTCTCGGGCCGGTACGCTACTACACGTGTACACCTAGATTAGTCTTCGCTCAGGCTCTCCTCCTCGGGCGGTGCGACCCGAGAGCTTTACCCATCTGATCTCGGGACGACCACAGTGCCTACTAAGGGCCCTAGGCCTTGCGGTAATGAATGATGACGACGACCAGAACCGTGATGTTGCTTTCTGCCGGAATGGCGTACTACCTGAAGGATTGACTCCGCAGCAAGACACACAAAGATAAAGTGATGACGATGGTCGAGGCAAGGACAAGATAGGAAGAAATAGTTGGCACGTTAGATAGTTTCTTGCTCGTATCAGTCGGTGACCGAATCTAGGAATACAGGAATTCACGGTGCTGTCCCTAGCTGTCGATCACTCGAGCCAGAGGGCGGCGACCCGGTATGCGAAAAGGGTTACATTGCGTCCCCATGTCCTGTCCTCAGCCCAACTCCGCCCGCCTCCTCTCGCCCTCTTCTTCCAGCTCCTTTTCAGCTTGTCCGCCTGACCGGCCGACTGATCAACTACCTAGACTAATTAATTGACTGACTGCTGTATAGATGGCGGCCAGAGAACCCCGTCTCGAACAAACCCACGAGATGGTATCGTAGTAGTAGGAGCAGGTAGTTCGTCGAGCGGTATGGCCTGGCCTGGCATGGGCATGGTACCGATGCCTAGTACCGATGCCATAGTGCCATACAGAATACTAGTACCGTACCTATCTAGTGGTTTGTCATGGTGTACAGCATAGCAGTATACGCCGGCGGCATCTGCCGGTGCTACTGTACCATGACAGCATGTCATCGCCCTGTTTTAATTCCCGCGATAACGGTTTCGTGCGTTTGGGGATTGCCAGAAGCGCGTCAATTTCCTTCTTTCTGGGTCCGAACTACACACGTTTTCGATCTAAATGCGCCTTGGCGGAACTAAGCGTGCGTGCATGGCTCGCTGCAATGCACCCACACATCAATCGTCTCGAGACGCCATCTACTACCTAAGTACAGTATGTATGCGTACTTATGCGTATGCGCAGCGTTCAGAATAGGTATGTCTAAATCTGTCAACACCTCATACTCTGGGCATCTGCATGCATCTTCTACTTACCTCCATGCAGTAAGTATATTTACACCTATACCTCAGCTATACAGTATCTACCTACATACACGTATTCGTATATATTGGCGCACAGGGCTTATATTTACCGCCCATCTAAGTGTCCAGCTGCGATGCCGGATGACTCTCTCTGTGTCTTATGTCTTCTCTTTCCCTCTATGGCTGTCTTACACTCCTCTCCATCCTGGCTGGATGCCTCACAGACTGACAAAACTAGTGCGTAGCGTAGAGAAACCTGAGGTAACGGAAGCTTATTTCTTATTAGATACAGTATCTGGGCAGTGTAGCTGTCTAGCTGCTCATATTGCTTATTATCTCAATAGCCTTACCTATAATACCACGTTGGGGTAGACAGGTCCATGCATGCATAGGTACCTATGTAGGTAATTAGCTTACCACTTACCACCGGCTCCACGACATTGATAATCGCCGCCTCAACCTACGCTACGCCATATTAACCCTTAAAGAAAGAGAAAAGCAAAAGCCGCGAGGTCCGATTCAGCCGCAAGTATCTTTAGAGTACGGATAAAGTACGGTGGATAAAGTACGCAGGGTACGAGAGTGCGAGCAACACACTAAACCCCCGGCTCGACAAATGTAGCTGCGTAGCATGGTACCTACATGACGCAGAAGAACACGCCCAGCGAGGCAACCGTGCGGCGCAGCACCAGCCTCAATTCAATTGTTCCCTCATCTCTCCCTTCCTACTTACATTACTTACCAAAGGCGACTACCAATACCACGACAACACCACGAAGGGCGCGCGCGCAGGGTATGCACGTTGCGCCCTAATTTACGCCCCGGATGTCCTTTCTACACATAATTGCAATTCCTAGACTGGCACTTTGCTGTCATTCTTCCCCACTTAGTTTCCGCGGGGTATTCTTACAAGCGCGTGGGAGGGGAGGTGTGGGAGAGAAAGGGGGCCAAAAAAATAAAACCACACTACGGCTAACCCTCCCTGCATTTTCGTCTGAACTTCTGCATGGGATGGGATGACAAGTTCCTACGCGATGTAGAGGGTCGCGGGGGCGTTTGTCCTGAGTATGACTTATCCGTAGTATTATTATCATTATTACATTCTTCTTCCTGGTCTGCTCAATTCATTTTCGTTGTCCTCCCCCAGGGTGGGGCTTATGATAGGTCGTTGCGTGCGCTATGGAGGGGCTTGAAAAACAAATTGAAATAAGGAGGCGAACGTCGGGTATATTGGCGGTGAGGCCGTAATCGCAGCCTTATGGTAAGTCGGATAGGAGCTGCCCGTTAGTAGATGAACGATGGGCGGCAGTTCTTGACGAGCGAGAAGGGAAGGGAAGGGAAGGGAAGAAAATTACCTCGTAGGGCTGCATATTCGCCTGGCTTGGCTGCCGCTTCTGCGAGGGCCTTCTTCAGGGACAGGCGAGAAGCATGGAGATGCGTGTAGATATATCGGTATGCGTCGAAGTGGAGGGGTGTAATGAAGAAGAAAATTTTCCAAAAAAATCAATTTTACAGAAACGGAATACGTTCAATATCATTGGTCGGTTTATCGGGAGCTGAGGCGCAGAAGGCGATAAATATTGTGTGCGATTGATTGATTCTATATATAAGTCCAAATAGATAATAAAGCAGATCGATAAAGTCATGGCGAGATCGGCTGGAAGCGTTGAGGCTCCTCAAGCCAAGTCGCGGATTTTAATTTCATTTCCTATTCGTTGCGAAAACGCCCATCGCATGATTCTTTCCCATATTCGAACAACAACCAACCACTACTGTACAATGTGAGGCAGGTGTGCCTCTAGTTCGTTCGCCCATCTGCGAATCATAATGAATTCAGCTAGCCTCCCTAACCCATGCTCTAGTCTGAAGAAGAAAATGACGGGACCAATGAGAGATGGGAAAAGGAAAGGCGGAAAGGAAAGAAAACAAATACAAATAAGATATAATTGCCATCCCGGCAGTCTAGTTGAGGTAGTATCTAGCGTGAGAAGAAAAAAGAAATAGGGAATAGAAATAAAAGAACAATGCGCGCTGGGGCTGGAAGCAGCAGCAGCCGCAGGGCAAGACGATAAAGTGACCCGGAAAGTATTATCCAAACTTCATATGCCTCGTTGATATTTCGTAATCAAGCCACAGCTTACACAGCCCCTCGTGGACTGTCCTAGCTCGGAGGTAGACAGGTAGCCGGTTTGCTAATGTAGGCGGCTGGCTTGGCTAAGATGAGATTTGAAAGTTAAGAAAAAGTGGTGTGGTAAAAAGAGGGAGCCATCAATGCTCGCTCAAGTCCGGTAAGAAGAGCCGCCCCCGCCGTTGTGGTCGTGGTCTTGGTCGTAGTCGTAGTCATAGTCATAGTCGTTATCGTAGTCGTAATTATAATATTGCTGGTCGTCCTGGTAGCGGTCGTCTCCGCCGCTGCTGCCGCGGCTGCCCCAGCTCGCCGTCTGCTGCTGCTGGGACGACGAGGTGTAGTAGCCGGAATAAGTGTTGTAATATTGCGCGTTGTCAGTTGTGTGATGGTCCCGGGCGCTACCGCGCCGAGACTCACTCTCGTGCCCTCGAGCGACGACATGCCTCACTGAAAACCCACGGGTTAGTTTTTCGCTTCTTCCTTGTTCTTAGGACCCTTAGTGAAAATAATTCTTACTGCTGACGCCACCCCAGGGCAGCCCAGACAGTTCGTCATGGTCTGGGCCAAGCTCTCCCGGTTCTGGCACACGATAACTGCTGCCTGCGTTCTCCTGATTCCGGTCGTCTCGTTCGACGCGCTCCTTGTGCTCCTTCTGTTTCTCACCTATTGGTATAACGTTAGCTGTGCAACTCTAGAAGAAGGGTTAATTCTCTTACGGAATTTCCGCTGTGCAATTCGGTTCTGGATGCGTCTCCTCTCCTCGGGTTCAGTGACTTCCGTCCAGTTGTCGTTCTTAGCTTTCGCCTTAGACTTGGACTTCGACGAATGCGACTTTGAGCTTGAATCATGGGTATATTGAGAATACGACGACATCTTTCTGGTTTCTGTCTCTGTATCTGAGCCTTGCTCTAAAGGCGCCAGTGTTCTGAGTCTTGGGGATGTTGAAGGGGATACAATTGGTGTTGTTGAAACTGATATTGTGCTTGTTGGAAGTTCTGAGGTTGCTTCCACTTGTTGTGACTCCCTTTCTATGTGTTGCTGAGACGATATGAGGATAGGTGAGGATGAGGGTAGGAATGACTGATCTTGATTCTCTGGCATCTGGTAAGTGAAAGGGTTTCCCGTCTTAAAGTGATCCGGGTTGGCCCTTTAATATAGCAGAGAGAAGAGTCTGTTTGTACTTGGTAACGATTTCCTGCAGTCCTAGATAGCTTGTGGCCTTGGGGTCCATCCAACGGTGATGCTGTACAGATGTAACCATGAATGAGGCATGAAGTATACAACAGGGTTTAATCCTCACGTTGTTCTTTACCCAGGCTCCAGAGGTTGTTGTTGTAACATCTAGTCAGAGCTGATACGGGCGATATGTACGTCAGTGGATGTTTCTAGGTCCTACCTTCTTTTTTTTCGAGGCTCCAATGTAGTGCTACTATGTCAGCTGGTATCCGCAGACCGGGACATGAGTTGCAACGGGCGGTTGGTCGGTTGCCAAAGTAGTAAACGGATGACAAAATGGTTGTCACGTTTTGAGCCCCAGTGCGGCTACCTGTCAGAACAGGCATACTTGATAGCTGCCATCGGGGAGGATTCATAGTTATGGACCCTGGGCTGTGGCATGCAAAGGCAGCGACTTTTGCTCATCCTAGCCGGGCACACTAGGAAGTCTACTTGTGGTGTTAACGGAGGCCTGAAGGAAGGATGAATAGTCCCATATCAAGGACAGTGCTGCAGCGGTGGAAGACATCACGAGGCACCCCTGGAAACTAAGGGGATAGTCAATTCCTAAAAGGTCTAGTCGGCGGTTGGATGGGACGAATTAATATGGCTAGTATCGTATGAGTCTTGTAGAAAGAAAGCCGAGAGCAATTAGAGCTGGTTGATGGGTTGGCTGGTAGGTTGGAGATGCTGGATAGCGCACGTTGAGGGCGAAACGAGACTTGTCCCTAGGCCCTAAAGGGTAAGATGGAGTTGTCCATAGACGAGAACTACAAGGACAGCCTAATCGAGAGAGTTACATATGTTCTCTTACAGTTTCCGCTCTTTTTCTTCTTTCTTGTCCATATTGGTGTTCGCTGGTACCGGCATCATATGGCGAACAGGGGGAGTCGGAGGACCAAGCCTAAGCCCAAGCCAAGCTCGCGGCTGGGATTGTGGGGCAGCATGGTCCTGTTCTGTGGTCTCAGTATCCTGGACGAAGTGAAGTATGTATGTACAGTACCTCTAACAGTCAAGCTAAGTACACACATAAACCATAAACCGTACTTGTAGGCTGCATAAGTGGCTTATGCTGATCCGATCTGTCATAGCGTCGTTCAGATGACCTAGGTACTTACTTATGTAGGTACATATGTAGTGCCATATGTACCGTACCTATCATTCAGAGATCCTAGTATCTGGTTAGGCGACAATATAAACTGTAAAGTCATCCGGCGTGATGCAACGAGGGGTGCAATTCAAGAGTACAGTGTTAGGTAACGGTAAAGGAGCCGGTTGAACCACAATTGTCTCAGAGGTCAACGCCTTTGATGTTGCTGATGGATGATTATGCTCCTCGAAATCTCGGTCACTCCCGGTGGAGTGACCCGGGCGATCACTGAGCAGTTCAGACGTCGATAAGCGAGGAGAGGGGCTAGTGTAGGAATGTACGTACTTAGGTACAGAGTAGATAACAGTCTGGCTTAGAAAAAATCTCATTTAGATATTAGTTTTGGAGAAAATGGAGCTTCTTTAGATTCGGCGCCCCTAGGCGTCTAATTCTCTAAGCGAACACCACCACCCGCGCTTGTGGGTCGCTGCCCGTACCCTGCTCGACTAGGTACGCGCCTGGTCGGCCCAAAAAATCTTGGGTATGAACTTACAATAAACGCGAAGTTGAATTTCGGTAAGGCATGACATGGCAGCCCACTGAGTAGTCTAGACTGTTCACTGTTGAACGAACGTTTCCAAAATAAACCGACCTGTCAGCTCCGTGAGAGCTGAGAGGCGCTGGAAAAACTGCTATTTAGAGTCGCGGCGTGCCAGATGCGCATGAGTTCGATTTTGTGTAGGTATACCTACTCTGTAGTAGGTATCTAAAGTAAGAGGAGGAGGTGGAACTCCATCCGGCGAGTTTCCTTTACAAGGGTGTGTTGTCGGAGCTTCCTAGCGGTCCACACTCGAGCCCGCCGCTATTGCTAGGGGGGTGAGAATAGGCCGAGGACGTGGTGTTCAATGATAACTTGAACGGGAGAGAACAAGACTACTGCTAATAGTCTGTGTTCTTTCTGAGCAGTTCCTTGGCGTGTTTTAGCATGCTCGGGTGCGTTGCGATCATCAGAAAGCCCTTATAACATGCTTGTAAACACTTCGATGGCGACTGACAATGAATGTTTGACGTCACTAGCTACATAATACACTTGTTGTTAGATTAATGTCCCCTCCAAGTTGACGAAACGGTAATTGCTAGGTTGCGTCGCAATTAGCGTACCTATCTATACTGCAAGAATGAAAGATGATATGATGTTAAGCTCCGAATTTAGGTCGTGTAGACCGTAGTGTACGCTGCCTGGATGGAATTGCTGCTGCTAAGTTAAGCTAGGAGACTAAGTTCTCAGTTCTGAGACGTAGGATAAGGCTGATTTGCCTAATCAGTCGATCATATTCAACATTTAACACGCCACGAGACCTCGCACATATGCAGCCATGCTAACGGTTATACACTATACTAGATAGGCGCTAAGCGGGTCTCGGTAGACATAGGATGCGATCTAGGTGGGAATCTGCCTTGCCAAGATATGTTTTGTGAAGTAATGAGTCGCCAGTTAGGCTCTCGCCCCATGCCACCTTCAGTCAATAGTCTGCATGCTGCACTTCGCATACGTCTCGCATGGTATGCATACAGTAAGTTACTAAGTTCGGGCTTGAGAGATATTACCGAGGACGTATTTCTCAAATTGTTGGACGAATCGCTGTTAATTCATCGCGAGGCCGTGCTTCTTATTGGTCTACCTGGGGTCTCAGCTAACTCAGCTCAGGCCCTTAGATTGATCTTGCTATGTCATTGGATATTAATAGTGAAGTCTGTCAAACTCCACGTTGTAACACTACTCTCTCAACTTATTAAGCATTCTGTCTCGGATGAACTGTGTGAATACACATCTTTCACTTCGAGCTCATTACGAATAGAGCTTATCTCCTATAGGCTCTACTAGCTAGCAGCTTAATGAAGTCCTCATTGTGTAGGCTCGACTTGATTTAATTTGATCTTTTTGGCCCTTTTAAGTCGTAAAATAGGTAGGTTGAACGGGCGAGGATTGAGGAGGGAATTGCTCTTGAGCCGTTTGTTCGTATGCTTAAAATGACTATGAGCGAAAGAGTCATGAGGTTAATCTGGTTATTGTTGACTAGAGCACCGTGTCTTGAAGAGCTTGATAAACGACTACCGGGTATCCCCTGCACCATTTGGCTGGCCCACAGGGGTGCCATGCATACGCCTTCCATGCCTGCCATTTTAGCTCAGGCGCATTCTATGTCTGCAAGGCATTCCCACGATGATCGTCCGTCGCCTGTATCTCTTTCCCCAAAAGACAGGGAGTTGTCGGATGGTCGGAATAAAGGAGTGTTAACTCACTTGAAGCCAGCGCCAACCTTTTTCGGACACCGATCTAGACTGCTAGAGAAACCGGTTGATCCCAAGGATTCATCTGAAGTTTCGCTCGACGAAAGCCCCCGGCACTTGATCGAGGCAGTGTATCTGATGTGGTTGGTCAAGCGATGCTTTGGAAGATCATGACGTCCAGTATTTCTAGGTAGACTGTTGCTAGGGAGGGAGGCATCTGGCTCTTGACAGGGTCTTCATCGGTGCACGCGGTGTGACTCCATGCAAGTTGAGGCCCTGCGTTAAGCCTGGTAACAATGCAGCGTGGTGTCAACACTTTAGTGTGAGACGGTTTCAAAACGTCTGTTACCTAGCATGTCTATCGCAAAAGAAGAAGCCAATAACACAATATCTAGGGACTCGGCAATACCGACAAGTTTGCCGAATAGCCGCGCGGACGGCTTTTTTTTGGAAAATCTTTTGTTGTCTAGGCGTTTCGGATGTGAGTAAAACGTCGAGCTGCACTGCTTTCAACTACCTCACGACTCTACCATGGTTAGTTGCCCATAACATTACTCCTTAATCGAGGGACAATCGTCGATGAAATCGATCTCACAGAGGTAATTGGTCTCCCTGTTGACTAAGGTGGAACCGCCGCCTAGGCAGGCACCAAACGAACGCGGCTCGATTTGGTAGCAGGGCGTACTGCTTCACATGATCTGGCATTCCAATCCATACATAGCTCTTTCCACGTCTCGCTTAACTTGATACCAATCAGCCCGCCTTTCGGCATATTCATATACCTCTTCGGCACGGAATACGCCGCCAAACCGGTCACCATCAGCGATGATCGTTGCCATTTCCTTCGCATGCCGGGCATCAATTAGATAAATCTGGCTAAGCTCTCGAAGTGCTTTGAAATATACTAGTAGATCTTGATTCTTGAGTGTCCGGATGTATTCAAAATACATAGTCATATCTGCGATTAGATTCACGGCGCCTTCGGTGCTGATCCGCTGTCGTTTAAGGTGTTTACATAGGGCTGTGAATAGACGTAGTCCAACTTCGCCGTTGAAGACATCGAGCATGGTCTTTTCTGTGCTGCCTATCAACATTTTTGTGTGGGAGGAGACCAACTCCGTGATGCGTTTGGCCGTGATTGTTGGGCCGATATCAGAACCACCTGATAATCCGTTCCCCTGAGATGGTAGAGGATTGTAGTCCGTAGGAAGTTGTGTAGTGGCACATAGGTATTCAACCTCGTCCATGAGCACATCAATTCCTTTATTTAGCCCTGCAGCAACATTCTCATCTAGCATTTGTTCGAATTTCTTCTTAGCTAGGCCAGCTGGGTCCATGAAATCATTCTTGTCGGCAATTTTAGGTGCTGCGAGTTGCTGTTCGTAGAAAACATCGATCATCTGCGAGATGATATCACCTACATTCACGAGTTCAATGAATATGACGAGCGGTGCAACAGCAGTCTGGCTATGATCGCTTATCTCACGAGGATTGTAGCGTGAAAGATGGTCGACTGCTTTACCGAATCCGTTTTTTACGTGTGTTTGGCCAAGAACTCTAACCAATACCACGAAAATTGCTTCACACTGCTCCCGGGCCTCTTCACCCATTTGTCCACCAAGCCGGACGAATTTGGCGGCTCGACCCAAGCTCTCTTTAGCAGCATGTACCAGGTCTAACGCAACCTCGATACTAAAGAGACTTTTAATCCCTTCAAGTCGATTTGCCATAAGCGCTGCCTTCGCTTTCAGTTCGTCGGTTGGTGCCTCAGAAGGTAGCGGGCTGTCCGACCGTTCTAAGTTGTTCCCAAGGCCTGGTGTTTGAGGCCGGGACGATGCTGGAGTTCCAGCGAGCGAACGACGAAATGTCGGATTTGTAGTAGTCGGGGTTGGTGCAGGCTTGCTGCTTCCGAAAGCGTTAGGCAAGACAGATACAGGCATCATTACCACCTTCTTGAAGGAACTAAGGAAATCATTCTTGTCGGCCTGCCGATTGAAATTTGCCATGTAAAATGATTCGACAGTGGCATCTTGTTCTGATAATTTTTGTTCCCAGTTGCTGACCTCGCGCTCTGCGTGCTTAGTAAAGTCCCCCAGCTCTTCCTGGAGATATAGGTCCATATGTGGCTCAAACACCTTGAGAGATATGGCTTTTGCATGATCCGCAATCGAAAGAATTGAGCCACTGGGCGCATCTAGTGAGTGCACAAATTGCATACATTGCTCGAAAAGACCTGACATGGCTTTCAGATATAGAGCCGTGTGTCTATCATGAGTTACGTCCAACAATGGAGTTACATACTCCATAATGATATCTTCACGGACCTTATCAACAAATGACCAGAAGACAGCAGCTGGCTGGGGAAATATGCGACTCATGTTGGCACTTTGCTCGTTCAACTTGCGCATGAGCAATTCGAAAAATGCACGTGAAGGCTCTAGAGTAATCTCATCGCGAGGAGCCTGGTTAATGCAATCAATAGGATTCCCGAGAGCCTCACGATCATTGAAAATTGGATGTTTTTGAATGAATAGATCTGTCGCCGCACCTCCTCCATTGAGTGAGTAAAGAATGTGGGCATAGCGTCGCATTCTGCCATCGACATCCCAAAACTCGTAGCCTTGCTCGAATTCGCGTAACACAGCACCTTCGAAGATGGTCACCATGTTTGAAAGCTTTCCTACCCTCTGAGAACAACCATCAGTCCAGTCGCACTTGCCGAAAACCTGTAGATTAGACAACATTTGAGCCTGCCTTTCAGGATCTCGGAATACTTTGAAGACAACGGGTTCGGTATGTGTTTTTGCTTGAGCCAGGTCAAAGTAGAATGGCGCTAATGCCCCATACACCTTACCAAATTCTTGTCGTGCATGACCTCGGATGCTACGAACATTCTTGAGTATGTCGAGAAGCGCAGTAGGGTCTTCCAGAGGAGATTTGGACTGAGTGGGATTCAGGCTTAAGGTTTCAAAGCCATCGACTGTAGACTCTGGCTGCCGAGTTTGGATAGCCTCTGCTATACGTCGCTCTTCCTCTATAGCAGCATCAAAAATAGTCGTACTCCCTTCTTTGTTGCCGATGGGCGCTAGGGCGCTATTTGCGGCCGTCCGAGCAGCTGCATCGCGTTTTCTTCTGATAGCATCTTCAAACCTCCTCTTTGCTTCCAGATCACTCCAGACACCCATGCTCTTTAGCCTAGCGACCCATCTAGTATCATCATAGACCATTTCACGCATACGTGAAGACGTCCTCGCAAAACGCATAAGATCGGGGACGGGAAGGTAGTCGAGGATGGAGAATATGACTTCTACCAACATGGGTTAGTCCCTTAACGCGATCATTGAGGTTGAAGTCAAGGGATGTTACCGGCGGGTAGTGCGGTCTTCGAGTCTAACATGGAGGTAGCTCGTAACGCGCTTAGAATGCTCGTCTTGGGCAACGCAGCCGGCTGCGGCGCACGCCCGTAGGCTGCCATGTTGGACGGGTTATCCTACGGAGCGTCTGAGCTTTGTTTCGTAGGAGGTTGGTCCATAGAAACGTCTAGCAAACGAGATGAAGACTTCTAACATGGAAAAACAGGTAGAGGTTTTCTAGGAGGCAAAGCCCTTTTTTTGAGGGATGAATGCAGTACACGTTGGCTAACTTGGCAACACGCTGATATAGGTATTATTAGATATCACGATGTGGAGGGGAGGTTATTAGGGTAGGTTGGATAGAGGCTAGGGGCTAGGGCGGTGACTACGCTAAGGCTCTAATTGCTGCACATGGCAGGAACTTACTAGGGTAGGTACTCTGTAGCTTCCTAGTCTAGGCCCTACCCAGGTAGGTACCTAGGCAACTAACTTGTACCTGTCTACTTTACCGCCTTTGTGGCCTCGCGACTTATACGGCAGAAATATAGCTCCGCCAACTTTTTTCCCCAAGGGAAATTCGGCGGGAAGTCTTAGCCTTCTGGCCATTGATACAAGAGCTCAGCTCCCAGACCGTGTCACAGCCTCTCCCTGGGCCGCTCAAAAGTATCACACAATGGACCCGATTAAGGGTAAGATATAAATTCCATTTATGCCATATCCTCTGTCGCTGCATCGCTGACAGGGATTAGAGGTAAAGCTTAATCAAGCACGAGAGCAACGACTTTTTCGAGCTGAAAAGCGTCGCACGAAGCGCCACGTCAAATCCGAAGCCAAGAAAGCCCGGAAACTGAAGGGTCAGCAAGCGATGAAAGGGGCCACAAAACACAATGTGATCGACAAGGAGAAGAAACTCGCCGACCGAGCTCACAAGAAAGAGAAGCGCCACCAACGGATGCGCCTCCGCGCTGAAAAGCTTGAGGTCCAAGCTCACAAGCTATTGGCCGAGGCTCAAAAAGCGAGAGCCCGAGCTGATGCCTTTGATAAGCTGAAAGCCGTACGAGCGCTATATCGACCATCATCATAGATTTCGAGTTGCTAACAACTCTATAGGATGAAGAGGAGGAAAAGGGCAAGCTTAAGAAGGCGACCCAACACGTAGCGCAAAATCCTGAGACCGAAGATTGCATTCCTCTCGACGCAGCCCGAGCCACCAACGGAAGCTCTGCGAATCCAGGTACAGAGGAGAAACAGAGGAGGAAAGACAAAAAGTTGCAGGACAAAGTACTAGACAAAATTATGGAGCGGGAACTTGGGCTATCAATCACAGCCAGTGAGCAACATATCGAAGCTGAGGCAGAGAAGAAGCGCAAGAGGAAAGAAGAAAAACGAGCTGAAAAACGCAAGCGTGAGACTGAAGAGGAGGAAACAGAGACAACTCCCAACGTCGATGGTTCCGATCAGGGAGCTATAGCCAAACAAGAGAGGGCTCGCAAAGACAAGAAGAAGCGCAAAGTAGAGCATACTAGTGATGACGACAACAATGAGACGGAGACTGAAACGGCCACGACTAAGAAGGAGAAGAAAAAGAAGAGAAAAGACAAGATAGAGCATATTACTGAAGAGAGTGAGGCTACTAGGTTAGTAGATCATAAAGAGGCACCCAAGGAGAAAAGGGAAAAGAATAAAAAGGCAAAAAAGAAGGAGAAGGAGGAGAAACAGCCTACTAAGGAGGATGTATCCGAGCTTCCCAAGGGAGGCGAAGCGAACACGAACAGTGGAGAGCAATGGAACGTATCGCACTTAGAAGGTGGCGCTCAGAGAAAACATAAGTTTCTACGGCTTCTAGGAGGTGGAAAGGCGAATGGGGTGGGTAATGGCGGCCATACGACCTCATCCAAAGCCGATATAATTAGGATGCAGTCCGACTTAGAACGTCAATTCGATGTTGGCATGAAAATGAAACAAGAGGGCCACAGTCACAGAAGAGGACTTGGAGCCTGATAGCCATCAAGCCGGCAACATATGCATATTTTTGTAGTTCTGGGAGAAAAAAGGGCTCGGAAATACCATTGTCTAATTAAGAAGTAGCCTAGTGTGACTGGCCATGATGGAAACCTACATCACTCCAGCATCTTTTGCCATCGATCCGAAGTCTAGTAGACGGAGGCGAGACTAGCTCGCTAGCTAGCTACTGTAGTTATTCCATAGCTATTCGTCGAGCAATTAAATGAATGACCTTTTCTTAAGACTATTTATTATCCAACGCTCAAAATAGTGGATAGTGAGAACTTCGTCAGATTCTAAGACACTTCTCATATTTGACAGCCTCCGAATGATGGTGCACTAGCAACAGCTAATGCCTATCTGCATGGTCGGCCTTCCGATTTAAACAATCCCGCTCTAAAAATCAACATCAACATGTAGATGTACTTGAACATAGCCCGATAGACTCCGTGAACCTGGCCCCCGTCCCCGGCCGACTAGCATGACCGCCAGATCTTTCTAGCAAAAGGAGTTTCAGCCCGCTTCTCGTCTGAGGGATATATATCTAATCGCCCCAACTTATGTAGTCCGTCCCTCGAACTCTAACTCTTCAGTTTTTTTGAATTCGCCATTCTAAGCAGGCCATTCCGAGCTCACTTAGGAAGTGCGCGGCGCATTTAGAAGAAGACGCGCGAAATGACCTCGAAGAGCAGACCGCCGAATATCACAAAGCCGAGGACTCCTATATAGGATCAACCGTGTTAGTGACTGTGTCGAAATTACCATTTCCACATCCTAGGTTCTCCGCACTCAGGCGAAACAGGGAAGGGAAGGGGGAGAGGGTAGATGTTGAGGCATGGAGAGGCTCACCGAGCCAGAACGGCGAGATAGGCGACTTCGCCGTGTCCTTGGTCCGCTTCTTGATGTCTGTCTCGGCCTTGCCGCGGCGCGCATCCTGGTCCTTTACGAACTTGGCATTCCGCTTGCGCTGCTCGAGGGTCTGAGCCTGTTGACATGGAGAAAGAGGGAGTTAGCTCTAAGTCCTACGACTGCCGCGGATGCATAGATAAGTTGGCTTGGAGAGGGGTATTGCATACCATTGTGTCTGTATATATATGTGTGTGTGAAGGTAGAGGTAGCAGATGTAAGAGAAGGATATATTGCACGGTCGCGGACAAGGACTTGTCGACGAGATCGCGGTCCGCAAGCTCGCCGGAGGGAATTCGAGGCTAGGTGACCGAAGTAGTCCACGTAACCGAGTGAGAGCGATCGACGTTGAGGGTCTGAAAGTGGAAGGCTTGGGGAATTGGATAGGGCGATGCAGGATGTGCTCTGTATCGCAGGTAGATTAAACCTCGGCAGACTGTCGGAATACTATATATAAAACGATAGGAGCGCACAACGAGGCAAAGAAGTTCCAATGATTTCTGAGAACAGATATCCCGTCACCATATATGACTCAAGGCCAACACACACGCAAGATGGAGGCAGGGTAGGAGAATAGATTGTATGTAGGCGTTGAAAAGTTACGGCCACGACACTTAATACAAGCATTAGATGAAGTGGATATGTGTCTGCATCGTGCAATAGGTAATAGGTAGGTACCTGTACGAGACAGGGCACCCCCTGTCCCGTCATTACCTAACCCGTAACACACGAGGCAGGAGCTCTGCAAGGGACCTGCCGATTCTGGGTCTTCATCGTTGCCGACCGCCGCCGACCGAGTATCCACTCAGCTCGTGGGTTCTCCACACCATCCAAGCCACTGCTATTAGAATCCAAGCCACATTTTGGGAGATCTACGTGTTCTTAGGCGCATTCCTATGCAGCAAATAGTCTCTGCTCCTTATAGCCGCTATTATACCTAGAACACCAGGGATTGGCCAACATGACTTCAACCAAGAGCTCCAATCCTTCCCGTGGTTCCTATAATCCACATTGATCTTATCGTATACGGTGGGTAACGACTCGGCCCAATACCTCTGTCTCAGATCATCATACCACTTCTTGTTGTATAGCTTCCAAAACTCGTCTTTTGTGTAATACGTATGAGCGTATAGCACCTTTCGCCCGCCCAATTCCTGCAGAGTCCGCTCTAGGTCGCGATTCTGGCGAACAAATGAAGCAAGATCTCGCGAGGCTGGGCCCCATAAGCCGATGTTGAGCATAGGTTTTGGAGAGTTTCCTGGCCCGGGTAATTTTGTGGAAGGGTGAAAAGTCGGCTCTTTGACCTCGCGAAGAGGGCAAAGCCAGAGCGGCCAGATATTCAATTCGGTAGAATTGTACCGTATGAACGATCCTGCTGTTGAATAAGGCAGAGAGAGATCTTGGACCATGAAACCAAAGGACTGGTTGCTGCTGTGGAGAGCGCGGTACAACATACGCGTGTGCATGAAATCATCGAGGAACCAACGGCTAAGCGAGTTAAACGGGACGAGACCGAAATAATCGAAGGCGTTATTTCCGACCCAAAATCCGCCTCGATCCCAACGGAACAGGTACTCGGGTAACGGAACGTAGTCGCTCGCTGGTTGGGAATCCTCGGCAGAATTCCCTTTGCTCTTCACGTGCAGATAGTACCATGGATCCCAGGCACCGCTAAAAGTCTGAGGCTTGACGCCATCAGGCAAATCATCAGTCTGCTTGCCAGTGATGACAACGCCGAAGGTGTTGGAAAACATGACCGCATCAATATAGTCATTGCCAGCGTTGTCGGTTTCAGCCTTGACTATATCTATTGTTTCCTCGATGCTGGTGGTTCGTCGATAGAATGTGTGCACAAAGCGCTTTGCTGAGATTAACCGAAGCTCAAGCAAAGTTGTGATTCCCAAGGTCCCCAGGGCGCCAGCAGCACCCTTGAAAAGATCCGAGTTCTCATCCTTTGACGCTATAACAACATCTCCGTTGCCAAGAACCATCTCAACAGAACGTACTGTTTCGTCAAAGTAACCATGCTTGAACGAGCTGCTCTCTCCCGCAGAGCCGCTGTATCCGCCACCTACTGTTATGCCGGGGAACTCCATTACGACAGGCGGTATGAGTCCATACCGTAAAGTTGTTGCTATCAACTTATCCATAGGAACATTAGGCTCAACAAGGACCGATCTGGAGTCTCGGTTCACTTCTATGATATTCGATAAGGCACTAATGTCGATAGTCTTCTCATGATGCTGAGGCCGAGTGCTGTTCGTTGATCCATGAAATATGCGGTAACTTTCTCGTCGATTATAGAAGGCTTTTACGGCCTTCGCGATCTGCCTCACGACTATCTGATGGGTAGCCATGACGACCAATTGTAACCAGCTTGATAATGTAAATTGATGAAAAAAAGAGAAACTGGGAAACAGGCCCTCATGTGACGGGGTGGTGCTAGGAATGTGACTACTCACATAACAGGGCGATGCTCTGTTTCCGAGGTATGAACAGTTCGATGACCCCTTGCAGCCACATAACTGATAACTTTGAGAGCTAGACCTGTCTAATACCGTGCAATATTTTTTCAAGTTGGCGCCTATGAGGCCTTGCCCCTCGTGACAGCACCGAGTTACTAAGTTTGAATACAAGACACTCTTGACTACACAGACGCGGTCATGATGAGTGTTTGTCGGTCGCCTGATTTAATATATGATTGGGTTCTAAGTCTAAACACGCATGGGACTGTCGATATTATCTACAGCTCTCTCTTCACAATCTAGCTTTGTACCTAGATTTGACTCTCAGTATTCCCGACCGAAATAATTACGGCTCACAGTTTCTTCTGTATCAGTTCCGCTGGCAGGTATTCGCGGTATTCTTCCCAAAGGGCTATTGGCCACTGCGGTCGAGCAATGGATATCAGCAAGACAATTAGTCTCGGCGTTCAAGGCACTTGGCGTCGAGAGCTGGACGATTAGACATAGTTTTTTCGCAGATATGGGCGGAGTTGTATTAACCCCGAGAGATAGCGATACACTCCCCATCAAAAGTTACTAACTTGCGTACCTCATCAGGCATAAACATCTTACTATGCCACGGATTGGCTTAGATGGCATTTGGACCATAAACAAAGCAGATGATTTGGTTTGCCCTCTCCTGCCTCGGAAGATTGTGTACTATTCATACATTTTTATTTTAGTATCACAAGCCACTGGATCTTGTCCGATCAACAGTGGTGCCTCTTGACCTCACCTTGCGTCCGCTTCCTATACCTAACCTATACCTCAACTTCTACGCTGGAACCCCATTTAAAGTTATTGACCTCTCTTCCTATACAAGGAGTTTTATAGCACTATTTTATTTCAAGTTCAAATGTTGTTGAAGCCTCCGAGAGCGTCACCGCCAATCAGCCGCAGCCGCTTCCGACAGTTTCAAACAGTGTTTCAACTTGCCGAGAGGTGTTAAATGGAGGCTCACCTTATATTTAATACTTTGCCAAATCATATATTATACTCTACCTATTATTGTAGGATAGCCTGTATCTTTCCTGATAACTATTTAGTTTTACTTATGGGAAGCTGTGAGCATTGCAGACACAACGTCGATATCTTTTCACTTATAAGATCTCCAATACTGAGAACTACATGGGGAACGTAGTCCATCATGTCGCCTACTCCCATTCTCTAAGATCCTAAAACTTGACCCTCAACCCCAAAGCCTCATCATTTCAAGGGTTATGCGACCTCATTGGAGGAGGCAAACGGCTGAGGCCTGCAGGACTCTGGAGCACTAAAATAAATTGCAGAAAAGTGTGATGGAATGGGCTAAGTTGGCAAGCTTGGGTGACTGGACAGAAATCTGATCGTATTTACGCATGTGGGGGGAAATTAGGAGATAATAGAGTGAACAGTAGCTACCTAGGATAAATAAACAATAGTACATTGCCATAATTGCGTGCCTCAACTGCGACTTACTAGGAAGTTAGTCAATTACAACATGAAGCAATAATAGTATCTCATGCGGAAAAGAGTAGACACTCCCACTTACACCTTTAGTTAGCTAGGTCTGTTGATAAGCTTGTGAAAAAGCGGGGTCGCCCTGTGTAGTCTAGGTAGCTGAGGTCAAAAGTGGCGTGGATCTGGTTGACATCCCACTCGGGTACCAAGACCAATTCTCGAGCTTGTAGGTGTCTCAACCAAGCAAGCAAGCCTGGATTCGGTCAATAACATCACCACCTCGACACTCAAAAGACTAGAAAAAAAAAACTTCACAATGATCGCCAGGCATACCCGCCAAATGATAACAGCGCCGTTGCGCATCCCGCTATCACCTACGCCGCTCGTCCTCGTCCGGTCCCGCGCCGCCGCCGCCGCGGGCACCCAACACCTCCCCCGAGCCCGCTTCTCATCCGCCCACGACCCTAAACCGGAAGGATCTCTCAATGTAGGTCTTTCTTTCACGCGCCCGCCCGCCCGAGTCATAAACACGCGAAGAAGAAGAGGAAGAAGAAGAAGCAAAGGAGCGAAAGGCAGGAAGACATGAACTGGCTAACATCACTCTTCTCTCCCCGCCAACAGCACAAGACATTCTACAAGACCTTCGGCCGCCCCATCGCCAAGGCCTTTCTGATCGCCGTATTCACCTATCAGCTGGCGTACTACTTCTGGGTGAAGCTAGAGCAGGACGAGATGCGAGCCGAGATGGAGGGTGCGTTCATTCTCTGCCTCTCTCTCTTTCTCATCCATTCTTCTTTTGCGACCAGCCTACTCCGATCCGACTAGACCAATAACTAACTGCCTATTTCCCCCTGCTATATAGCCACCATATCAGACCTCGAGACGAGGATAGACGAGCTCGAGCGCACGAGCCCGTGAGCGGATCGGTCATGATAATAGTACGTCGTGTAGACGAGAACAGGGGACGACGGGCCGAGGGGTGGTTGCAATGCTTAGGAAGCCTATTATATCCGTGATTCGCGTATTCGGATGATGACTCGGCATTGGCGATAGGGTCACGGCGGTTCAGTGCAGCGCCGCCGCTGCTGAGCACATCGCGTTCTACTATTTGATTTCGGAAATGATGGGGCGCGCGACTTGCCTACGCTCGCAGATCTAGGTCCCCTAAAGAGAGGGGTATTGTATGCCAGTACTGTCACGTCAAGGAAACACATATCAGCGGTGCCATGGGCTATGGCATATCAAGCCGAGGAGACTCTATGAAGGGCAGATCCACTGCCAGCCAGAAGCCGAACCCGTGGGGTTACGTCCAAAATGAAGTCATGTAAGTTGCATTGGAAAGATCCATAGCCGGACCGGCTTCGTTCATATACCTACGAAGACTTTACGTGGAGCCTTCTACCCTAGTATTAACATAACAACCCAAGAACGCCTATGCAAATGCCTTGCATCCCTCTATATAAGTGCCGATTCGTTTTGCTTGCTGCTCGCTAAACCCAATATAAAAGACAACCACACATTTAGAACCTAAACCTCGACGCCTTCATGCAAATGGTCTCTACTAGCGTTGCCCGTGAGATCATCTCTTTCTCCTGCATCTGCTATCGCCCCAGGGGAGCTCACTATACTAAAAGGAGCAGTACAAATACAAAAGCTGCCATGCTCGCCCAGGAGACTGCTATCGCGTTGGCAGCGCTAGGGTAGTACGCCGACCCGGGGTAGTTACAGGAGAGCTCCTTGTCTTTGTCCGGTATCGCGTAGCTTGTATTAAACCCGAATTTTGATTTCGGCAATGGACAAGAAAATTCCATAGATGCAGGGCAACTCTTGACAAGTTCGTAGCAGAGGTAGTCGCAGGGCAGCACCTCCTTGTAGGGTCCTGGTTTGATCGTATCATCAATCTCGACATTTCTGGACGAGGTAAAGGCTTTCTGGTTGCCGAACTGTTTTATGATGTCCGGGTCGACAAAACTTCCATTGGGAAACGGAGCGTTAATATTGCGCATCTGTAGGTAGCTCTGGTCCGGTGTAGAGAAGTCCTCACATCTCGGTATAGCGACCGAACAGAGCCAGTCCTTGTACGCCTGCTTGCAATCGTCACAGTCCCGAACGAGGGAGTACCTCTCAGTCGGCGGAGCCTGGCAAGGGGTTTGTTGCAAGACCTTATCGAAATTGCTCCACATTGTTTGTGTGTACTGATCATAAACGGCCGCGAGAGCCGTTCCGTTCGGGAACTTTTCTGAATTCCCAGGCACCGCGTATCGTGTTTCCGTGCACAGGGTCAAGTTGAAGATAAACGTACAGGCGCCAACTGATGTCGGTGTAAGCATAGGTAGTCGCATCGAGTCAAGGAATAATTACATACCTGGTTTCGTGGTGAAGTTAATGCCGTTGTACACGATCATACCACCGCCAGAGCCGCCGGCCTGTCTCTTCTCAAGGCTCAAACCTGTATCGAGGGCTACTATCCCTGTGTAATTGGTGCTGGCATTCAGTCCAGTAACATAGAACTCCTGCATTGTCAAGTTGGCTGACCCTCCTTGTCTCAAGCCTATCGAGGCCTGACTCTCTCCATTTTCAAGTGGTCGAATTTGTGCCCAGTTTTTTAGGCCACAATATGATTTACGTATACCATTAATATTCAAGTTTTTTGTGTTCTGGACAAACAATACGTATGGCGGGGTAGAGACCACCTCGTCTGAGCGACTGGTAAGATTCTGCGTCGTCAGGAGAGAAGAGGAGGCATCAGAATCAACCCATATTAGATTTGGCTCGGACGTGTTATCATACGAACGGTAGTATCCGTCTAGCGAGACAGCTACTTCGTAATTGTATGGTTGCGTAGTGTCGAAGTCCGATTCCGATACCTCTGGCGCCAATATACTAAAGTAAACATCGCGATCAAGCGAGGTATTGAACATGACCGCCCCTTCGTTAAAGACAAGAACTTTTTGGGTGTCTTCGCTCTGTTCTGGTCCGGGCGACGTGTTATCGCTCGATGTAGATACGTATAGGGTCAATTGCGGAGGGCCCGAGGTAGGCTGATCGGGAGATAGGCGGGCAGGTTGGATGCAGGTGTTTACTGATATATAGAGCGTCTTAGACGACGTTTGTCGCCGTACTAAGTCCAAGTCGACGCCCAATTCGTCATCACCGTCGCCTTCAGCAAGTACTTGTGTCCCATTTAAGTTCCTTCGAAGTTCATATGCCGTATCATGATCGTGCGCCGATCTACCAGAGACCGACGCTACTTCAAAGACGTATGCGACCGAGTTCCCAGGGGAGAGGTTGCCCGGTGTAGGGGTGTCGACATCGATAGGGGTTGACCCGTCTGCAACCCGCCCTATGATGCTCCGATCGAAAGGGGAGAAATCCGGCTCATACGAAGGACCCCGAGCGTCGAGCGAGTCGGCTGTGTCCTCGAGATCATAAAAAGAGCCGTCGGAATCAAGTCGGCTCGGAGTCTGGGTGAGGTCGGCGGCGAACGCGAATTGCGGAGCGAAGAGAAAGAGATATAGGATGATGACAAGGCAAGAGGCTATGAGGGACGCCGCCATGCGCGACTGTAATGGGCTGAGTTGCATGGCAATTACATAGCCCCAGCGGGCATTCGAGAAAAGAGAAAACGAGCGACGGAATCGAAGAAGGATGAGAGCGTCAGCCACTGGATGCGATGGTATACATCCTGTCGTGACGGTAAGCGGCGGCTATCGAGGTTCCGGCTTCTTGGAAGTTATCGGACAAAATTGAGGTTGTATCGTTTTGGAGTGGTAGTGCTTCTCGTATTACCAGCTCGTCTGCCTACCTGTCTGCCTGTCTGTAGTGTACTATGTAGGTATGTCGCTCTCGGTGATTTGCGCTAGGTCGAAACACTAGACTGGACTAGGTGACGACGATTCGTGATCTTCAAGGGGCTTGATTGTCGGGGCGGTTCTACAGTACATACCACTTTAGACTGCCTAGGTCCTAGTATGTTTCACAGTGCTCAGCTACTTAATTTGCCCAGATTGGCTTAGCGTTATCGCTATCAGGTCTTGCTTAGGCTAACCTTTAGGTGAAAAGCGGCATAGCTTAGGCGTGATTTCTATTACGTAGTTTCAGTGGCCCTCCAGGGGTCTGTCACAGCTCGATTCAGAATGGAGCTCCAGTGCCTACCTCCTGTAGGCTGTACGGAGGTAGGCATTGTGTCCTTTTCGCTGTCCCGGCTATTCGTAGTTACTCTCCCCCTCTTTTTGCTTTAAGTTTGAGCAGGTGGACCACTTCCTTCTGTTCAACAGCAATTCTCACGACTTTCCCAGTTATTTTCGATCAATTGGTCAATTGGTCAATCGAGGACTGCTGACCATGTTTAACGCTCGCCGGTTCTTCGTCGGCGCCCTGCTGCTGCTTGGCTTCAGCGCGATCCTGCTCGCCCAGACAGCTGAGGCAAGCAAGGGCCCCAAGATCACCCACAAGGTCTACTTCGACATCAAGCATGGCGATGAGGCCCTAGGCCGCATCGTCATAGGCCTTTACGGCAAGACCGTCCCCAAGACCACCGAGAACTTCCGCGCCCTTGCTACTGGCGAGAAGGGCTACGGCTACAAGGGCTCGACCTTCCACCGTGTCATCAAGCAGTTCATGATCCAGGGCGGCGACTTCACCAAGGGTGATGGCACCGGTGGCAAGTCCAGTAAGTTTTAATGGTGAAAGATAGGTCTTACCAAGTATAGCTTGCTAATAGTTTCTGTCATGGCAGTCTACGGTGACCGCTTCGAAGATGAGAACTTCAAGCTAAAGCACTCCAAGCCCGGTCTATTGTCCATGGCCAACGCCGGCAAGGACACCAACGGCTCCCAGTTTTTCATCACCACCGTCATCACCTCGTAAGAGTCCCTTTCGCTTCTACAAACACGAAGAGACGAACCAGTACACTAACGTGGACCACTACAGCTGGCTCGATGGCCGACACGTTGTGTTCGGTGAGGTAATTGAGGGCATGGACATTGTGACCAAAATTGAGAACGCCAAGACCAAGCCGGGCGACAAGCCCGAGCAGACCGTCACGATCGCGGACAGTGGCGAGTTGGAGGTTCCCCCTGAAGGTATTCACGTGGAGCTATAGACATACTACACAAAACATGCACATTACCCAGATGTACCTTCTTCCCATTCTTTTTGCTAGCTACCTAGTAAAGAGGAAAAACTTGGAAAGAGAAAAGAAAAATTTTTGTCATTAGACTCGTACGCTCCTTATTTTCCGTCCTTGGTCCTAGTGCATTTCGCTGATACGTAGTATGATCGTTCTTTCAGGACTCACAGGAACTGCTCAATGGGCCGCTGGCGCCTCGGAGCCAGAGGAAGATGCAGCTCCCATCAAAGCGGGAGGGGAAGCAGTAACACCAGAGACAGTGGTAGAGATCCCCATGTCAGAGGGTTGGTCCGCTATCCAGAAGGGCTTGCTGTTCTTTGTCGTGATCGGTGCCGTTGCATTCTACGTCCGCTGGACCCAGCGTCGCGATGAGCGCGACGAGGTGGGCTATGAGAAGACCATGGCGTAGTTGAAATGACTCGTAACTTGGGGAAGTAGAGGGATTGTGCTGTATAAAGTGTACACTAGGTATTCGTATGATAAGATTGTGATGAGCTATGGGGATGATTGCAGTTTGAGCACATGGTGTGGTGGTAGTATTATCTGTCTCTATCTAGGTAGCTATGAACCTAACGGGGTAACTTTGAAATTCCCATATTAATAGCGAGTATGCCGATTTCTAAATCCTCTAGTTTTACGCGTAACCTCTACCTACCCTCTAATACGCCTCTCTACGCTAGATAACCTGGCTTACCTACTGCGTAGCCTCTACGACTGTCACCCCGACCTCTTAGCTAGATTCCTAGCCTGTAGCCCTAACTCCTTTTATTTCCGTACACTTACTTACCTACTTGCCCACCTAGCTACTTAGAAACCCAAGAGAATTAGCACTGAGCTCTAGAGACTCTGATAATGAGATAGAATGGGTTAATTTAAATCTGAAGTTAAGCTTGGCCCAATCTGCAGAAACGACTGACGAAACGCCATTGCCATAAGCTGTCTATAATCAACGCCTGCCCCGAAATATCCCAAGCATGAAATGCAGCAAGATTTTCTAAGCGGCTAATAAAGAGACGTCTCAGTCCTGTCTTGTTGCAGTCCAGCATATTGAAACGGAGCGTGCAAAACAAACACCGCACTCTAGAGGACTAGCCACGGCCTAGGTCTGGCTGACCTAATCAATATATCCCCCTTATAACCGTGTCGCCCACACTGTCTCAATATTGATGTTTATCTAGAGTAAACCGGTGTATCATTGCCGACCAGGCGATATTGGAGGCAAATGAAAAAGCGGCCGATTGCCGCGGTGTTTAGGGGGCTGAAGAGATCTTATTTGCATGACTTGATGTCATCCTCTGAGAGCAGCTCTGGCGCTCGGATACTATACACATCGTGAATGATCTATAAAGCCAGCTGGTTAGTGCCTGTAGAGGTGTTATAATATGGGCTTCTAATAGACGCGACATACGTAGATTTCGTATGTGCCGACACCAAACCTCCTCCTCAGCAGTGATACGAGCTTGAATGGGTTGACAATTCTCTCACTTATGTCCTGGAATGCGGAGATATCACTCTCCATGAAGCTGGTAGGGTGCCTGTCACACCCTACCTGGGCGGTCGCACAGCCGACAGCTGCGAGCATTTTAATTCTTGGGGGCTAAGACTGCAAATCACGTCGCTAGTGGTCTGTAGACGGATGTTGATGTTGATGTTGATGTTGATGGATGGTCAAAATAAACAACGCGGCGTGATGGGATAGCCAAAACAAACAGCGCCTCTTATTAGATGGCCAACATAAATGGTTCGTCTTGGTGGGAAGTTGTCCGGTTTATATGACGCTCATGATCCTACCACCCTTTATTAATGGCGCCGTGGGGGCAATACATCGCATAACATCCGTTTGATAATTTGGGGGTGTCCTTCTCTGGCGGGCAAGCCCCCTTACTTATAGGTGCCCGACCTGTGCCAACGGCCGTTCCTATAGTTGGGCTACGCCAATGATTGCTTGGGATAAGGACAGGCGCAACCCTAGGCTAGAAATAATCTATCATCATTCCCAAGTAGATCTCGATTCGATTAGACCACGTTGCTGGCCTGACCAAACATAGCCCCCGCCTCGTAATAGTAGATCGCTACAAGTGTAAAAACAAGGATGCTATTTTAGTTATATAATACGAAACTTATATATCGAGCTATTCAGCCACGGCCACTTCATCTAGCTGCTACTCTTTCTTGATTTGTGGTCTATAGTAGCAGCTCTACGCAGTAGGGGGGCAACTGGGGGCAGGAAGACGAATAGTACATGCAAGTGCAATATTCACATGAGCTTTGGCTGGCACACTTGTTTTTCCACCAGCATACTTGACTCTAGAATAGCGAGCCGCGCATGGCTGAGCCAAGGACCGTAGTGGTACGTAGAGTAGTGCATTGGCAAAGCTGGGTTTGGGGTACATTTTTGCCATCACACGCAGGCTATGCTTAAAAATTAAAACCTCATCGTCTGTTTTCAATGTGAAACGGATATATTCAGGTTTGGGGGTATGGTTTCTGAGCGGATGTAAGAGACCTCAGGGAGGATCCTAGACTAGTTCATATATAACACCCTACATAGTCAAGTCTCAGAAGAAAGCCACTTGGGAAATCACAGCTTATTATGTCTTGTATTTCTACAAGTTGTGCGCCGAGTATGAGTGTGGCCCAAGGTTTCAGGAGCGCCGAGCCCGAAAAGGGTTCTAATGCTCCGACTAGTCATAATACGGCACAACGAGCAGCGTCGCACACTCAAAGCAGAGAAAATACTGGTCAAGACATGATCATAGCCGCAGCGCCAGACAACATCGAGGATGGCGTCTCGTCCTCTTCTAACCTGAGTGATCGCCATGTGGGCTCACGACGGAACTCGACGTCTTCCTGGTCAACCTGCGGATCAGTGGAGTCCTGGCCACATCAGGACTTCTTCCCTACCATTCGCACTCAAGATTCAGCCACTCTTGAGAATCCGCTAGACATACTAGCGTCAGAATTCGAATTAGTCGTAAGGCCCCCATGAAGTTAAATGATCATACTAATAATTCCTGATAGATAGATGAGAGGCCACCCTTGCACGAAATTGATCGAGCAGCGTTGAGAGGAGAAGGTTTATCACTTGAATATATCCCAAAATCTATTATCCAACTCGACCCCAGCGAGATCACAGACCCTAGACTTCTTCCGTCTTCATCCTCAAATAGCGGATCCCTCCAAAATCGCCTGTTATTAGAACACTGTCGCCATCCCCTCAGTAACAGGATCTTCATTTCAACAAAGCGGCTAGAAAGTCTCATCCAACCACAGAACGTAGTGAAGGAACTTACTAGGTGCCTACGCACTCCATATCAACAAAGGGCCCAAGACTTTGCAAGACAGATCTGTGCCACCTCTAACACCAAAGAAAAGTCCTTCCAGAAGGTATTTGCCATCCTAATTACCATCGAGAAGGTGGACAGCATTACCGAGTTCCTACACGAGGGTGTCCACGATGGGGACCTTCCTCTAATGAGGCTCCACCGAGATGGGAGAGAGGGGGTCTTTGATTTCGGGCGAAGGCCTAAAGAAGGAAAAGCCTCTCATCCGTTGAAATGCTTCGAAAGTTTTTCTCTAATGAACTTCGAGAACTTTGACCAATACCAGTGGGCTATGCTAGCGCCTATTTTCAGGCACACTTGTCAGGAAAGTGCCAAGTGTTACGAATTTCATGATAAAATAATTATTCCATTCATAGAGGAAGAAGGAGTGTCCGAAGGCGGCTTTGGTCGAGTCTCTAGGGTCAAGATACATCCAGATCACCACGAATTCGGCAATTCCAAGGTCCGTATAATTACCTACGACGCGCTGGGACTCACGACGACTGATGAAGTTACCATCTATAGACATCTAATAATCAGTTTGCTGTAAAACGCCTTAAATCTCATGACAAACAAGTCTTCAGGGCAGAATTCGACATGCTTTCGAAGTTCAGCAAAAATACTCACCCGCACCTGATATCCCTCCTGGCTGCGTACACGCATCAAAAGTCCTTTCACTTTTTATTTCCCTGGGCGGAAGCCGATCTCGCTATATTCTGGAGGAAAATCAAGCCTAAACCAAGAATCGAAGAGGCTGTGTTGTGGGTAGCGAGGCAGTGTGCTGGGATAGCAGATGGCTTGTCGAAAATCCACGAATATAACAGCTTTTGCGGAGATGGAGCAGCTGATACAACGCAGGGCTTTACTAGACAAAGTGGGGGGATCAAATTGTACGGCCGACACGGGGATATAAAGCCAGCTAATATCCTCTGGTTTTCAAACCTGGAGGATGCTAATGACGGGGGCACGCTTAAACTCACTGATTTCGGTCTGGCTGAGTTCCATACGATGGACAGTCGCTCCAATCGGGCCCGGCGTCAAATTGGTACATCGGATGTCTACCGCCCACCAGAATACGACATGCCAGATGGAAAGATTAGTCGCTCATACGATATTTGGACTATCGGTTGCTTATACCTCGAGTTTATCGCCTGGCTTCTTGGGGGTTGGGACCTTGTTAGGTTGTTCAACATCAAGAGGACACCACTTGAGGCTACATGGTGCCTAGATCGATGCGATTACACCTTCTTTGAGTTAGAGGGGAAGAGCGAAATGCCTAGGGTCAAGAGGACGGTAACGGAGGTGAGTATTGGACCTGCTTAGTTCGTTTCTGACTTAAAGGATCAGATGCTAACCTCTTCTAGTTTATTAGAATTGATCTTCATGGCCACCAGGCGTGCACCCAATATCTTCATGAATTTATTGACTTGATCGAGGAGGAGTTGCTTCTAGTTGAAACAGGAAAAACAAACTCGAAGAGACGGATTGAGTGCGGTCCCCTTTGTTCTAGGCTAAATAAAATGTACGAACAATGTGCTAAGGACCGAGAATATGCGATAAGACCAACTCCATGGATGAAAAACTTATAATTACATATTGACGAGAGCAAGGGCGATCTACGAAGTAACCACCAACTCCTGAAGGCAAGGTGGGCCAAAAGGGCTAATACAGCCGCAATTGGAAAGGGAAACAAGAAGAGTTCCCACAAATCCACGACAAGTTCCAAATGCGAAGTTACTATAACGAAGGTGGTATTTTTATAAATCTACTAAACCTCTAATAAAGTAGAGATACTGTAGGATAGAAACAAACTATAACTCTTCTAATGGACTATCTTCAACCCCCCTTTGTAATTACTAGTTAGATATCATTCAACGTAAGAAATCCTAAGAACAAAACTAGAACCCTCACTGGATCTTGATATCTAAACCCGGACTATTCAAGTCGATAAGCCTGCCGGGCATACTACCTGCCCCGACTCTCTCATATATCTTCGTTCCCTTAACTCCCATTGCCCCCCTCGGTGCAACCAGAAGAACATAGTGAATCCTGCTTTCCATTAGTGAGTTCCCTTTCGATTTCCCGATAACCACACATAAGACACTTGAAAGGAACCCGCCCGTCATGCCAGTCACGTCGTACACAATCTTCACGCCAGCGTCCACTTTCTGCCCGCCTACAAACTTCCGTGCTACAGCGTCAATCTCCACAACTTCCTCTTTCCAATAGCTAGTAGTACGCACATTGGTGGAGTGCCAAGGCGAACGTATTATATCCTCGGGTTCCCAATCTACCCCATCAAAAGGAACATTGAGATAATCGATTCCTCCACGGTATGCCATCCATGACCAGCTCGGAGCCTTATGCCAATCAGATGGGAAGGAGATTCTCCTAAGCGAATTCTCGTCGGAGCCTCGATGCCATAGTAGGCTCCGGTGAAAGAAGCTTCGATTGGAGGCTCGAACATTACTAGCAAGAACGCCGAACTTGCCGCGAGATGCGAAACCCCGTCTCAGTCGCTGCTCAAGACCTTCCATTGCAACAGCTCGGTCTTCCCACCGGGTGAAGTTGAGCCGGGAGTACTTCATGTATAGGCTCTGGTAGTATAGGATCTTCTCGCTGCGGGAAGTCTCGCGCTCAAAACGGTTAGAGAGGATGGCTACTTGGGGAAAGTTAGGGTCGCCGAGAAATGCAGCAAGTTGGCTGTTGGGTAAAAGCATTAGTAGATAGCAGGTAATATTAACGGGAAAGGAGAATCGACTGACTTGTACATTTTGGTGAGCGTCTCGCACCTCACACCCGCACCACACTCGAAGAAGGTCTGCTGGCTAGCGAAATATATCGTCCGCCGAGCCAGAGCCCTTTCCTGTAAAACCCACCCCCTCTTGTTCAGGTCTCCTTCCAAAACACTTTGGTTGAAGTCATCTATGAAGCGGCACACGTGGAATGGCGAATCTGACTCAGGACCGAAGGTTACATATTCTCTCGGCGACCTGCTTTTTAAGAACCCATCCCACTGATCATCCGCACAGGTTGCAGCAACGACACAGTACGCGGCGCTGAATACATCTTCCATTCGCTTACTTTCACTGTTGAAGTCCCCACCCTCCCCCTGAATGATACAGATCGAGTCGATCCATAGATACTGCGCCCCCAGAGCACGTGTAGTAATGACTGCATCCCTAAACGTGCCGGGAAGCTCACTGACATCGATTTTTTCCATAAAGGCTTCTTTGTTCTTTTCGGTAGTGCGAAAAGACGGCTTCTCGGGCGTCAGGGCTCCCCAACGGTGAGATAGCGCGATATATCTAAAATCCTCCGACTTGTCACCTGGCTGGGTTTCATAAAGGCGGACGGTTGATGGGTCGATGCCTCTGACGTCAATGAGTCTCGTTGGGAGTTTGAAAGACCTGCGGGATCGAATCCCATGGAGAATTGCCAGTTCGAGATCATCTTCATTTGTGTCAATGGGTGATGGACGCACATCGCTCGTAGGTTGGGATGTGCATCCGTAAATGCCATGATTCGAGTCGCATTCCTTGAGCCAGCAGTTGATTATATTGAAGTGGGCGGCGTTGCCCGCTTCAAAGACAACGGGTAATCCGATTTGGACTGACCCGGGGGCTTTTGAGTCTATCGCGGCTGGATTTAGTATATGCTGTAGCTCTTACTACAGGATTGGGGTCAGGTGCTTTACCTTCACTTCTACAAATGGAAAAGACGGGGGGATCATTCTCATTAATCTTGATCACTGACCCAGCTCTGTCAAACCGTACCTCGTGTGTTTTACGCTCGAAGTCGCTGGTGGCGTCCCACCTCATCTTGCAAAAGGAGCATACTTTGGCGCGTTTCTTCAGCTCTGATAATTTGTCTACGATATGGAATTTCGGTGCCCACAAATCTAGTTTTAGACAGTCGACACAAATTTGGTCCGGCTCTGTAGGTTGGGGAAAGAGCAACGGCAAGGAGGATTCCTTCAGTTCGTGCAGGAACTGGGCAGCAAAGCCGTTATCAATTGAATACTCCCAGATATGGATGTCTAACTAATGCATTATAGCTATGTCAGGGAGAGAAACAGGTTCGTTCGAAACGTAGAAAACTTACAGGCTGAGAAAAAGTTAATAGATTAACAGAACAAAAGGGGAGGGGAATTACCCGCTGGTTTCCGTTAATGGCCCTATTGTTTAATTTTAGCTATACCTGGGATCAACTCACATGCTGACAATATTAATATTAATTCATTTTCCTAGACGTTATATAGTCTCATAGACAAACGATTCATTAACCCACAGCCTTTAGATGAGAATAAGACCGTTAGTTTAGAGCAACAGCGCAGTCTCATAGCTGACTTACATACTGCCCCTCTAAGTTAGTCACTTCATTTTTAAGGGTCTCATCTACTCACATCCTATGTCCCAGTGAGTATGTCACATATTAGCACGGTCTTTAGGAATGGACCAATCACCCACAAGCTTCAAAAATAACTCTCTTGTCAACAATCGATGTTCCTGGGCAAAGTGAGAAAGCGCATAGAGCGGCGATTAAACCTACATTTCCACTCATACGAGTCCGAGGTGAGGCTGGTGATGCTGCATCCGCCACTAAACTTCCATTTGGACGTCTGGTATGCTCATGTGCCGATTTTGGATGAAGGCTGCCAATTTTTGTCGTATAAGAGGCGGTGTGTAAAATTGGTACCTCGGTCTGGTATAGCTCTAAACACAAGTACTGGACATTAGCTTCAGGCTTATCACACCTAGCAGTTATATTACAGAGTAAATGAAAAAGGCTCTCAGCCGAGGCCCGGTACTGGGTGTTGTCCGTCTTATTAGGTTCAGCTGGCGTGACCGCAACAAGCCCATCTTGATCTGTTGCGTGGTCCTCTCGAAGTGCGACCACCAACAACTTTGTCTTGACGATGTCGAGTAAGTCTCCTAATGCCGTGTTCTTAGCACAAGCTGGAACCTTAGATAGACTCTCAATATATTTAGTCACTAGAGGGTGTACTTGGGCTCCTTCCTCATTGACTATGTAGTATGGGGGTTCCTTGTCTACTAGGTCCACCAGGAGAGAGTCATTAAACGCAACCAGCTGTTCGTGTCCGTGCAGGAGCCAAATTAAGAGTTCAAGAATCATGCATCCCATTGACCACACATCGTAGAGGCGTGATGTCGCCGGACTCGCCAGTTTCGGGGCCCCTACTTCGGGTGGCTCGTATCGAGTGCTTCCATACTGGGTTGTTGTCAAGTTCTTCCGGAGTCTAGTGTGGACTTCGTGATGTTTGGCGAGTCCCATGTCAGCAATTTTCAGTATGCCGATACTCTTATCGTCCTGTCGTGTGAATCTCACAATGTTGTCCGGTTTTAAATCTCCATGGCGGATGCCGCCTCCGGGGGAAGCAACATTGCCGGCATCCGTGCGTTCCCGGAAAGTTGCAGCTCTGCCGTTGTAACTGTGGAGTTTGTACAGGGCTTCTGAAAGTCCACGTATCTGGACTAGAATCTCTTTGACGAATTCTGGGCTGAGGCTAGGGTTAGGCACCTTTTCCCAAAAGTCCCGAAGACTCCCTCCGTCGGCCCAAGGAAAGAGAAAATAGTATTTATCTTTCTTGGAAATTGCAGCAATGCATTGGATCAGGTTCTCATGCCTGACTTCGCTTAGCCTTCCTAGCGCTTTTGCCTCCCGCTCCCACGCTCCCGAGACGTCGGCTAGGCTTGACCTGCTGCTAGCTCGGGCTATATTCTTGGCGACGATTTCTTTGACGGCGATGTTGGCTGGCTTGTCTTGTATCTATGCAGAATTAAAGTGATGTTTCAGCTGCAAGTATAGTAACCAACCCCCTACCATAAATGTTGGGCTGTTCTGGTGAGCCTCATGAATATTGACCTGAAAAACAGTCCCAAATGTGCCTTCCTTATGAGGTATTCCCTCTACCTCGAGGAAAGGGAGAATGTGCTTGCGGTTAAGTTGGTACACGAGCTTATTTTTGATAAAGATAGGAACGAGGAATTTCCATTGGACGTTATCGCAGAATTGCTTCTTTTTCCACGTTGACCATTGTGAGAATGCGATATGAGATTCATCGATTGGAAGGCATTGGTCGGTAACACCCAACTGAAGAAACCTCTCCATTGCGTTATGGAGTTCATCACCTTCAACCCGGCCAAGATAGTCGTAGCAAAGACCTTCTTCGCATGTTGGGTGATTTGGGCGATGAAATTGACGAGTTGCTCTGGGGATTGGGCGAGGGGGCTCTTAGAGAGTTCCTGTTGGATTGTCGCCTCGTTAATGAGATCATGTAGGTAACATTCTGGTAAGTAAGTAGCTTCGTTCTCGTTATGGTATTTACTCCTTGCAAATTTGCTACATATTTCGTCGGATAGGGACTTGAAGCGGACAGGGACTTGGTTGTCAGAGGAGCCTTCAACGATAGAAGGACCAACGGAGAGGGTTTGTTCATCGTTCATGGTATCTCTGGCGATAGGGGTCGGCACCTGCTGGTCGGCGTCCCGAGCCTCTGTCTTCAAAGGTGAAGTAGTGTCGAATGGGTAAGCACTTGAGATCACAATCCTGATGGCGATGACACCGACTGGATAGGAATATGCTATTAATGAGACTAGATCACACGAATCGAAATCATACTTAGTGTTACAGTAGCAGCAGGCTCTTTATCATAGTTACCTCCACAATGTATCTAACAGCATCACTTTAATTGCCTGTTCTTGAGCCGCATTTCCTCGCTGTTCCTAAATTTCAGCGGAAGGCCATTGGGGGCTTCGTCAGAACCTCCTCCTACGTCGGAGCGGGCGACAGAAGCCCCTGCACTCTGTATTGCCCCTATCTATTTTGAAAATAAGCAGGTGTGCAGGCTGTCTAAGCGCTGGGTGAGAATTCCGAGGCTATAATAGGTTGATCTTTAGCCTTTAAAATCTCGCAAGACACAAAGCGCCGTTGTTGCCTGCAGCCTGCTTCAGTAGCCCCAAGTCCTGTCACGGTTGTAGAAGATTGTCAGCTAATTACGATCAGCCAGCAAATCACTAGGCTTGATATCCTTATATGTATGTCTAAACCCCCAAATAATTCTGCTACTACTTAAACCTAGAGGTACTTACCTCTTGCCGATTACTTCGAATTTAATTACATATTAATAGGTGATATAGGAAGTGAAGTAGTAAGTAAAGTGATCGTAGATTTGAATGGGGGGGCTTGGAGAAGGTGTCTCGCCCGTAAGGCTCTGTACCCCAGCAAATACTTGAGTTTCTCTAGAACCACGGATCCAACGTACCTAGTGTAGGTAGGTATTATAGGTATTAAATCAGGCTAATGGACGCCACCAGCCCCCCCCCCCCCCCCCCCCCCCCCCTCCTCCCCCTTTATCCCCTGTTAAGTAGTATTCCCCCATCATGTAACCCTTAATATCTTTAGACCGATATCAAAAGACAGGCTGCTGTGACAAACAAAATATAGTTTCACAGGGTCATCATAGAGCCTCGAATCCCCAGCGTCTTTGCGAGTTAGGAATTTAAGCGCTCACCACTCCATGCAGGGAGGGTACATTGGTATAAGATTTCATAACATGCACAATATTACGTCCATTACACGGGCTCTCTGATGGTCACTTCTGTGCCTATCTATTTGCCACAATGACTACCTACTGGAGACTGGTATGTACTGTCGTGGAGCCTCTTTATCGTTTAGTAACACGGCTTAGTATTATGGGTTTGGACCTAGGGGCCAAGAGCACCAAAGCCACCCTCGCATATAGAGACAAGGACGATCGACCAACCATCTTGCGCGTACCATTTCGCGGCGTGCATCATGACCATCACTCTGTCTACTCGATATTTGAGCTAATCGCAACGGGAAAGCAATTACAAGAAATTCTATAACTACTACGTCTCAATGTTACGGCTCGTATGGGGCGACCAAGTCGAGATCAAGAGGGCCACCGAAGGACAGGCTCTGTCATTATACCTTTGCGAGGAGTTCTGTGACTCAAACTTCTCACTTGACCGCAAGAAACTATGGAGCTTGTTAAGAAACTTTGATAAGCAGAAGGGGGTTGTCTTTGTTGTTATTGTTGACATCGGAGCTAGCAGCATGGTGCCCAATATCTACGCCATTGCTATTTGAGAAGCAGTGACTAATAAGCCAACAGAGTCTTCAAGTCCAGGTTGCATACTTTGACGAGGATGGCCAGTTCCAGGCCAGTCAATCGTGTACCGACCCAGCATGGCTCCCAGGTAAGTGCTCATATATGTCTAACTTAGCTTGTGTACGAGGTGTTACACATCTCTCGCTAACACAGACAGGAGCGCCTGGTGGAAGTCACATGTCTAATAGTGTACTCCGACTAGTAATCGAAAGGTATAGTAAAACGATGTTTGCGGCGTTCGGCCGAGAAGTACCTGAAGGCGAGGTTCCCTGCCTGCTAGAAAGCTGGGAAGCGCAGAAAAGAAGCCTCGATTTCTCCCAACCAGACTCGTCAATAGTTATCCATGGGAATGATCGACGGTCCTCTATCCAGCTCTTCGCCGAGGAGCTCCAAAACGCTCACGAAAAAGCCTTTGGCGCTGCGCTAGAGGTGGCGCATTCGGAGATACAAAAACAGGCCGACCTAAAAAAGGATTTCGTGGCTGTCTTCACGGGAGGCAGCGTCCGTAACAAGGGAGTAAAACGGATCTTGAGCGATCGCATGCAGAGTGATGAAAAAGATTTTGGCTCTACCAATTCACTCAGTAGACCAGTATTTCAACACAGAGGATCGAGGCCGATGCCGCGGCTCAAGGCTTTCTGGTGAAGCACTTGTTTCTTCCCGAGGAATATGACACCTGGTGGTACGTCTTATCCCGGTGCGCGAGAATACCATTTTAACACACGCAACAGGCCATCGGTGGTCTCCGGAGGTGCTGCGCTCTCCGAGATGAATGTACCCCCTGTTGTAGACATATTCTCCGGTTCGGCTATAGCCATTCACCAAACGACCCTTCTCGGTGGTCAACGGGTCGGCTACAGCAAGGCCGACTTCATATTTAGCAAGGTTGGCGCGCCATTGTCACGGCTTGCTTACCGCCCAGTCCCTAATGCACATAGAGATATCCGGCCTCGTGGGCCTATATAGACTATCGTGTCGAGGTCCTTGACGATCCGGGGTGCCAGTTTTCGCTAGTCTGTGATCCCAACTACGAGACCGATCGCATCGCGGCAGATGCAAAGACCCAACAGAAGCGTCGAGGTAATGGCTGGTCGCACCGAAGCAAACGGCGAAAATGGGACCACTTATCGATGCCAGCTGTCCGGATTGGCGCTCCTTCAGAAGTGTTAAACGGTCCTCTCTCGCCATACGATCTAGATTTCTTTATGGAAGCCTCGGACCTCCCATGCGGGGACCTCATACGCTTCCACTTAAGCGGTAACAATATCGAGCGCCTAGCAACCCGAGAGGGCTGTATTGAACTCGCTGAGGAAAGAAGTTTCCCGATCTTGCTGAGCTGTTTGGCGATTGACAAAAAAGGTCGTCAAATGGTTGACGAAAACGACCGAAAGTGGATTTTGACGTTGGCAATAGATCCGCCGACGAGGCTGCTTGTCGTAACCGAAGCAAAGCCTGTACCGGTCTGGTGTGATGTTGCACGGAGACCCTGCAAAAGGCGCAGGCCTGTAAGGAGTGCGCATCTGATGAGTCAGGGGGCTTGAATGTTTGCTGGGTGTGTTGGGAGCTCATGGATTTGAACGAAGAATTCAATCATAACCCTAGCCACACTTTTAAACATGCTTATTCCAAATGATATTATACACAAGCACACCTTAAAACAAACACCTAACTGCGACGCCTACTTGACCTCCTTGGACGGGACTGTGACCTCGACCTTGACCTCGACTTCGATCGGGTATTATATGCTACAGCTTCATCTGACTGTTCCTCGGTTCTCCGTTTCTTGCGACTTAGAAGTTGTTGGGGCTCTTCGAACGTTACTGTCTTTCCAATAGTGCCATCCGTGTTCCAAATTCTTTTCGGTGCCTTCCACTTAGCCAACTCGATTCTAGGGGGGGGCGGTGGAGGTTTCTGATCGTATTTACGCTGCTCCCTTTCAGCTTGTGTTATGAAACCCGCAAGTCTTTCGAAATCAAAATGCAGCTTGGCATCTCGGGCATCCTCGGGAATTTGGTCGGGCGGACTAAAAGGCATCAGCCATTCAAATGGCAACTCGAGGGTGCCGCTAATAGCCTCGCCATGTGCATCTCGGAAGACCCTTGGGTCCTCGGGCTTCGCATCCCAGCAACGGTCGGCCTCTGACCAGCTCTGATGCCATAGGTAGATGGATGCGGAGTGATAATAGCCTGGTGCGTTCCGAGTTGCCTCGTCCTGATGATGATCAATATCGAAGCAGATTAATGCGCCCACAGATCCATTGCGCATCCCGAAATATTCCTCTGCTAGTTCGGCAGGGTCTCCATGGCTCCAGCAGACTTCGAACACGAAGGGAGGGTGGTATGAATCGTCGTATCGGAGCTGTCCATCAGGTGACCGGAGAAAAGTCGGCCTGCCTTTCTTGTTGAGCTCTCTCACAAAGACGTGACCTCTTTGTCTCAATTTTTCGCGTAGAGGTTGCAGTGACGTAGTTGTTAGGGCTAGTCGGTCGAGTTCTTGATCTAACGCCCGTCCAAACTCTACCTTGAACGCCTCGTGAATAGGGTATGCCATAAGCAGAAGAGTTAATCTCCCTGTGCCCGAGTTCCAATTGTATCGAATGTTCTGAAAGAACCCATCTACCTCAGGTCTTTTCTCGATTCTATCGAGCAGCTGTTCGAATGACCGCTGTCCTTGGAATTGAAATGTCGGATTCTGCTCTGTACTAGGAAGTATTCCGCAGAATGCATCATAGATTGTCTTATACGCCTCGTCGATAATGGCTGCTTCCCCGGCCTCGATGGCTTCCCTGGTCGGTTCTTCGGTGCCGGTTGACGATAGACTAGGCGAGGGTAACGCAGTGGGCGTGTCTACTTCAGATCTACCGTCCTTAGCCTTGCGAATGGCACGGTTCTTCGAGTTGCGGTGACGGGGACTGTCGTCGCTGCCGAAGCTCGTTGCCGGTGTCGATGACATTCTGCAGTTGAGGTTGAGGTAAGATGGGAAAAACTGGCTGGCCTGGGCTCTTGATGGATTGCCATACACAAGATTGATGATGAATGATGCAGTGCACTACTGGGACGTCGAGGCCCCTGTCGGATGATTTAGATTGCCTTCTCACACTAGCTTTAAGTAGAATACCGCCTCACCTAAAGCTGAGATCTACTTATACTATTGGTCCATGAAGAACTTAGGAGGCTTACCTACCTACTAAGCTAGGTACTGCCTGTCAATTTTAATTTCTCGGTCCTCGCTATCGAATGTGGACCAGATTCCGAATTGAGTTAAGACTGCTCTCTACCCGGCGCGAACTTGATCGATTGCATTAGTGCAAGTTAGCGGGGGATCGATGTATCTAGCTGTCCAGGTAGGGCTAGGTACCTAGGTAGTCTTTTAATCACGATGCTGCTAGGGAAAGTGCGAGGCACAGTGTATAAGGAGCCCTTGCGGCTGCTGCTAGGTCACCTCCATCCTTTCTGCAACATCAATGCTTTTAGTACGTAGGAAGCTTTGGTAGTAAAGAAACCCGCGGCTAACGTAATAGAACTTATGAATTCTATAAGTGGGGTAGCGTATAATCTATGCACTTAACGCCTTTGCTTCCTCTACTGCTGAACTACTGCACTGATGGTCCGATATATTTCGTGTGCAATTGTTTTATTAGAGCACCTTTGATCTTTCAATTCCCTGAGCCTTTGGCGATCACGGGGGAGCTATATGCGACGTGTGGCGTTTACGTCCATGTCGAACTCACCGGATTGCAATAGCCCATCGGGTATTATATCGGTGGCGGAACTGATGCGGCTCTTAGAGGTCTTGATCGTTCCGGCCATCCGTTGCGCTTTGAGGCCTGACCTATGTAGTCGTCAATGACTGGGCTGCAGCCCGGGTGGTCCCTTTGATGATGCCGGCGGCACGGATGCCTGTGTTATCCGTGGCGGTCCCCTCAACCCCTCGATGTATCGTGACGTGGCGCCTTCGATGGCCTTAGTAAGAGTTGCAAGTTGCATGAGACTCTCCGGTGTGACAGATAGGGTAAGGTCGATTAGCCGTACCTCTGCCGGGGCTAGCTCTGGATGCTTAGACCGGGTGATATTGCCTGCGTAGTTGTTCTGCTGCTCTTTATATACCTTTTTTTTGCGTGTCTGTCTATCGGCCTCCATCTCGCTCCCACTATCCAGACAACTAGCATCCACATACTCATCATCATCATCATCAAGATCAATATTATCGGGATCCGGTACGCCTAAAGAAAGACCATCGCTATCATCTCCGATTCGATCGTTAGAGTAATCCTGAGCACGCTCGTTTTCTATCTCCCCGTCGCTATCGATGGAAGGTCGATTCTCTTGGCTGTCCGCCAGGGGACTAGATATATCAAGGTCTCTATCGATACGCAATAGCCTGTGGGCGAGAGGGTGGCAGTCCTGACAGTCAGGGCAGAAATAAGTGGGCTTGTTGCAGTCGGTACATTCGTAAAGAGCGTTCCCCAACTGTTCGTAACAGATCTTACACCGAAGTGCGGCCTTAGAGCTGCAGTATTCAGGCATAAGGGTAGTGGCTTCTGCGTCCCTATTTTGCTCATGCTCGTCTCGCCTCCATTCGAACTAGCACCACGCCTGCCTACGCTACCACCGCCACTACTGTGTCTCTCGATAGTCCCTTGGCCTCGTTGTATACGACCTGACGTCGGCGATTCAGGAACAACTAATTGGTGAATTTCGAGCGGATCTAGCCGAAATTAAGGGCGAGTTGGCGGATATGCGACATCAGCACAGTGAGTCAACGGTCGCTCTAGATCACAAGTTGTCTAGCATCCAGCAGAAGCTATCCGGAGCTGAAAACACCCCTCAGAAGCCTGGGGACCCTGGCTACTTGGCACAACGGTGCCCCGCTCTAGCTGGATGGGATCAGAGGGTGTACGAGGCGAGACTGTTGCGGGCTGCGATCTTCTACATGAAGGAATTAGGATTTCCCGATAGTGGTGCAAGTGCCGATGAAGGAGCTTTGGATGCCACTATCGGCCAATTCCCAGACATCCCTCAACACCATATACTCGAGGCACTGCTTGTTATGAATATGCAGCTTTATAATCGCCCTTTTCAAACAGATTTATAAGGTTGAGAGAGTTTCATTGGGTATATTACTGAGTGCTTAAGCATGTGAGAATTTGTTGGTAGGAGCATGTGCTAGAAAATCCATACAAAGCCTTACGTAGAGACAGTACTATTCAACACCAAACCATGATGCCAGAGCAGCAGAAAACTCTGTCTCGATCCACAACTTCACAGACCTAAGACACGTGAACAATGCATACATAGCTATCAGACTTTCCGTTGACCCAAGACTTACAGGACCATACATCGTGATAGAATCACCTAAATTGCACGCAAAATATACGTCCCAGTGGTGTCCGACGACTTGGATTAACGACAAGGAAACCAGACGTTGCGTCACCTTGGGATGGGCGGACCAGTTCAGCTGGCTACGAAGGTAGGACATCCGCTTGTGTCACGCAGCAGTCCATAGTCCAAGCTGTACAAGAGGGTCTCGAGTCGAGAATTGTGCTTTGGTCTCGATGGAGACAGCGATAGGCGTATACGCCACAGGTGGGTATGTAGTCTGGTTGATGTGCGGTGCTGGTTCTCGATCCCGAATTGCAACGTCGCTAGCGAGGCCACGGATAAGTTTAGATAAGGGTGACGTATCAGGCAATTGAAGAACCAAGGCGTAGTCAACTTTCTTACTGTTGCTACTACTGTGAACCTGGGTTACGCCAACTGCCTTATCTTCCGAATCATCTCCCGTGCTACTAGCTGAAACAGTACATGCTAAACCAGCTCCTGAAAACAGGGGAATCGAGTCTCCCGCAATCGTGGCAGTCATTATTGGCTCATAACCTGCATCGTTGGTGTCTTGGATATCTTCATTATCCGATTCGTTGTTTGACCGGAAAACGAGCTCGAGAAGCGGTGTGTGTACAAGATTGTTCCAGACTAGTTCATGCCGTTGATACTGCGCGGATTTCATAGCCGCCCGCCGAATACGACACAAGGCAACATGTATTACCTTTGCTTTAGAAGTCGCGTCGTTATCCGGCTCCGGCTCGCGAAAGCAGGAAGATGGTAGCTGTCGCCCTAGCCACTCTATTGGATCTGGCACTTCACTAGGAAGTATTCTTTGTTTGACCTCGACCGCATTAAATATGTCCGAATGTAATTTTTCAATGTCTGAAGGTAGCTTAGAAGCAACCTCTACGATGTATACCGGTTTCTCAAGGAGGTGTAGACCTATCCGCAATTTCGTGGGGCTATGCGATGCCGGTTTAACGCTGGAAGGAGAATCTTGCGTGGCCTTGGTGTCCTATCAACGTCTGACGCGACAGCTATGTAAAAACGCATTGGATTAGCATAACTGATAAAAGATCGGAAGGGTTTACCTTCGGGCGCGTCATCTGGTTCATTTAAGTCTTCCGCGCCCCGCTTATTGTCAATGGTAGGGCGAGGCACTGGTTCGTCCTCTGTTGGAGGAGGCGTTTCAAGCGCTACTACAAGGCTATCGACAGTATCGTCTTCGGGAGTCGTTTCAAGCGTTACTACAGGGCTATCGGCAATATCGTCTTCGGAGCGCGTTGAATCGCAGAACCGTAAGCATTTAATAGGTCGGGCAGGCGCTTCAACTTTAATTGATTGAAGCCAGCTTTGGATCCTAATGTTATGAATCATGTTAAAGGTGGTGTTTACCTGATGTTAGAAGACGCGACAAGGTGGCGGCTACATATGGATAGGAAAGAAAAGCGGAGACACAGCTTGTGATGGTACCTATTGGTTGTGACGGTGGACCCACATACACCTCAGGCTCCCATACTCACCTCCATCTCCTCTGCAATAATACACAGACTGATTGATTCACCACTTCTACTGCCACCATCATAGCTACTTATATGGGATAATCATAGTGCTAATGGATCAAGCATTTTATGTAGGTATTATAGTTGTAGAGGAGATGACACTCTACAGCGCTGTAGCAATCACTTCAATAGTAGGTGTAAGGCTCGTTCAATTGGCTTCAAGTGTCACTTACTCATGGTGATTGCACAGGTACATAAGAAAGCCGGGGGGTACAGGACTGATACCAACGCAAGTGGGTGAACCAAGCCGCTAGTAAAAAGATAGCACTAGCAAGTGGGACAACAGAATTTCCTTATTAGGCAAGGAAATATAAAAACGAAAAACTATAGGTTTTAGGGTCCGAAAATCGAACCTCGCTATCTAGACTATTTGTTCTATATAGTATATGACTACGATATGCTATTTTATAGCCATTATAATACCTACTTGGTTAAAATTTTGTGCAATATTGAGCGTTCAGTACAGAGTGCTATGTTGAATTATTACGACGGTGCGGTAGTTTCGCTAGTTGTAGCCCCCGGCGCTCCGTTTGCTATCACACCCTGAGCACCCACCTGTCGTGCTCCTAATGTCGTTTTGCTTCGCCCACGGTCGAGTTCTCTCACTCAGCAAATATTCTGATCAAAAATTTATATCCCGGAGCAATCTCGACCTCCTACCTGTCAGTTCCTGCTCTGATTTCTATATCATGTATGTGCCTGGTACCCGGCACAGTCAGAAGCCCTCCTTCAATCCAATGATTACGTAGTGCTTGTACAAAATCGACGGCTATATGAAACGGCACTATCTCATCCTCTGTGCTATGAATAATGTATGTTGGTATCGTGTAAGTACCTCTGCGGACTTGGGCCATGGGGCTAATGGCTGCTATCTCATCCGGGTGAGGCCGGCGCTTCCAGCCGTCATTGGCAAGTCCATTGAGAAGTAGAGGGAGCCCATTTCCTTCTTTGAAAAGCGAAAGTACGAGTTCGGAGCGTGGGTCGCTAGGTTTTATCCAGCTGAGACCCGAGCTATCAAAATCACTTTTCTGAGCTGATAGCCGGTTATCTTGACGACAGGTTCAGTAAATGCAGGTAAATATAGAGTCAAGGTCACTAAAAAGTACTTACTGCCACCTTAGGTAGCGCCTCTATTATGTGGCTCATCTTCAGTTGCCTCCCAGTGTATTCCTCTGCTCGCCTGACGTCCATATCTGTGTACGTAGCGAGTCGATGTTAGTTTGTGTAGGTTCTGCCGCCTGCGCAATGATACTTCTGAATAGTCTGAGGTGCCAACCTACCACTAGATTCGAAATCGGTAGGACTATAAAAGCTTAGAATGGCCTTTGGAGGATCGCAATCGAAACCTTTCAGCTCCTGATTATTCATAGCTATCTCATCCCAAGTGTGATGAAGTTCCTTCACTTCCCGAACGATCTCTTTCAAATGTTGATGAGAGCAGATATATAGACGTAGTTCGTCAAGGTACCCCTTTTGAGGTGCCTTGCTCTAAGGGCAAAACGCCACCACGGACGGGGTTTTGAGATCAGAAGACATTGCTCTAATAAAAAAGCCTGTTTTAGTCAAGTGAGGGATGCCAGGTGCCTGAAAGCGATGTAAGGGTATGTCATGAATACTCGTTTCGCGAGGTTACCAGCAATGGGGGATACACAAGCAACTTATGTCAAACTGTGTATTTGTTCTAGATAACGTGATGGCATGACGCTGTCAAGCCAATAACTATGAAAAATCGAGAAAATGATAATGTAAAGATATATGGAGGCACAATACTATCTACGCCACGTTGTATAGATAGGCATGCAAGAGAAGTTACCTTCGCAGACTGAAGTCTAGGCCAGAATTGCTCCGTTCTTGGATTTTTTTTGATTTCGTGGCATGTGCCACGGCGGCCATGACTACAAGCATCTAAATTGGCACCCGGCGCTACCCATATCGGTACACGAAAACCTATGTTGTATTCCCTCAGAACATGGCACCGGTCCCTACCATAATCGGGTCTTATTATGTCATTGACACCCGGTTGAAGTTCTTTGAGCGCTAATAGACCAGAAGAACTTTAACGAATTCTATTACTACAGCAGTATTCTGCCTCTCTCGTCTTGATCTAAATAACGGCACGCTATGCACTATCAGAGATTTCAGTCACGCTCAAAACTCAATACAACGTTTTAATGGCGTAACTAAGCACATAGGATATCAATAATGAGTGGCCCGATGGAACTCAATCCCACTGCACTTGTCGCAACACTGATTCCAAGGGGGTACCAATATAATTGTGCTTGGTCTATGTGTTCTATCGTTTGTTCGAAAGCCCTCAGCCTATATCCTTAGGGTTAAATCAAGCTAAAATGTTCTATCCTGTAGTACTACCTTGGTAGCTGGATCTACTCGGCCTATTTCCACCCACTTGCGAGATTTTTAGGGCGGAGAATTGCTTCCGTATCCCTCTTCTTCTTTGTGAGAACTATTATCGGGGAGAATCTTATAAATGGCTAGACAATCTGCACGAGTAATACGGACCAATAGTCCTGAATTTCTCCTTGGTAATGTTATTGAGGGCAGAGAGAAAGGAATTACCCGAGATAAGTTGAACACAAACTTACTTGCTGTGGTGATTTCCGGGAGCCAGCTTACTACAGTGGCGCCAGCCACGGCTATTACCTTCTTTTGAAAGAACTAGAGAAGTATTGTGGCTTGCATCAAGCGCTGCGATTATCATTTACCGACGAGAAAGAACTCAATGTAGTATTCACCGACTCGCTCCCGTATCTATCAGCCGTCATTGGTGAAACCATTCACATCCATCACCCGAATCTAATCCATCTACCAAGAGTCATTGGGCTAGATGGCCAGAGTATTGATGGGCGGTGGATTCCTGGAAATGTAAATAAATTGACAATCGTTGACATAGCCCTTTATACAGCCCAGACCTCGAGTGCCCATTACGCGGAGCCTTTACGAGTCACGATTCAAACATGACAACAAGGAGACCTTTCACTCCTTTTAGAGTGACAATGGAAATTGTCTCGGTGGAAAGTACGTGATACTTTAATGAAACATGTTTTATCCAGAGCTACATTTTCATTCGAATGTCCTAATAAAACTCACTGTGGAAATCCGTAATAGAATCTTCTTATCCAAAGCAAAGCTAATTCATGCGAGGGTCATTTTCGCATTTGATCCCGAACGGATTGGGTGGACAGAGGGCGTATCTTGTTTTTGAGCTGCAGCCTCCTTATGTAGGATGGCGAGAAAGGGGAATGTAAAGTATCTCTAAATTCATTACAAAAGCTTATCAGCGGCAACGCGACTATCCACACGCAAGCGGCAACTAATGCCTCACTTGATTAATGGACCAAGAGTTTAATTCGTATGTATTTTGATAAACTTTTGTATCCAATTTGCTGGGAACTAAAGCTCCATGATTCTGTCTATTACATACAGTGTAGAATTATCACGTGCCATATATTTATCCTCGTAGTTTTCACCCAGCAGTCGTACGGAGTACTGATCGACGGTGCTTTTGGCCCGATACTTGCATTAAACTTAATAACAGGAGAACAGCCTCTGGAGACAACGAATATAATAAAAGCCCCTGTGGTAGATGGTCGGCGATAAGGGGGTTTCGGCCAATCTGCCTTTTTAATAGCTTTTTCGTATCCCCACATTTAATGGCCAGCATTGGAAGTGCCCGCAGCATTCATTTGTACCAACCAACACTTTTCTTTTGTTATATACAGACGAGTGTTGTGAGGAATGAATTAGATTAAATAGCGTAGATACTTCCATGGTCCTTAATTCAAAGACTACCTGGGTCTGCTTTTTCTTCCGCAGCCATGCCCTAGTGTTCTAGTAATCTGAGTCCATTGACGAATTAGGACCGTGGTAACGAAACAGGTAGGTGGTGGCATATCACGAATTCACCGATAGTAAAGGCAGTGAGATCATATCGTGAGAAACGAGGTCGAATACCGGTCCCTGTTGGAAATGCCCCCGTTATCAAGGGCCTATTTTAATTGGCTGAAACGAGGATACGATTCTGGCCCCTAGGCCATAAATGGCTAGGTCGTAGTATGGTTTATTTTACTACTCAGTATTTGCATGTAAACTTTGCTTACTTTATACTTCATAATGATGGCTGTAGGTAGGTACTTATATACTGCCATCTCCTAGATTCTAGAAATATATATACCTCGCCAAAAGTATACTTTTTAAGGGTTTAGAAACGGTAGGGCTAAGCTGATATTCTTGGTAGGCTAAATTTCTACACAGGAACTTCATGTAAAAGTAGGTATAACTTTTTGAAGCTATCCGAAAGCTCCACTATAATTTTGACAATGTTCTCTGTTCTATCTAGTCTGTCTACGACTTCACTAGACTTCACCACAACTTATACACGACCAACTGTGCGTCTAACGTACATATTTACTTACCTTCGGGTCGACTGCAAAAATAAAATAAAAAGTCAAGAAAATCATAGAGAGGAGAAATGAAGGTCCTAAGCCTCAATTTTCTGACGTGCGCCGTCAAGACGTGCAAAACCCAGTCGGCTTCGTACCCGCTGCACCCCAAGGACGCCGAACTCGTGCAGGACGACATCGAGCTCAACGAGGACTTCCTCGTCAACCTGCTACCCCGGATCGACTGGGCTGCACTATCTACTACAGCGACCGAGGTATGTTGTATATATTCTTTATCAGACACATTTCATACTCCAGATTTTCATTATCGGGTCTGAGCTTGGCCGCAGTGACAGACAGTTAGTGAGATACTCGTACGACCGACCCACTAGTCTTCTCTCTTTACCATCATCGGAAAACTCGCCCTAGAAAAGCACATTCTCCCTCCTTACCCCCCAGTACCCTAAGTCTACAGATAATTCCGTGACTAACCCGCAACCCCGAATTTCTCAGCTCGGCTTCCCAGCGCTGCCCGCTACGCCGCCCACGCCGGAGGCCCTGCGCGCGGACGCCAAGACGCTCCGCGACCTGCACGGGCTGCTGCTCGAGACGCAGATGGTCGAGGGCAAGCTCGTGTGTGGCGCCTGCGGGCACGAGTACGCCGTGCGCGAGGGCATTGCCAACTTCCTGCTGCCTAGCCACCTTGTCTGAGACCGCTGCCAGCCAACTCTCACCTTTCATCTCTCACCCTCACTCTACTCCCAATCTCTCTCTCATCTTTCGCCTGATTTTTTTATTTTATTTTCGGGGTTGGGATGCCTGGGCGTATGACGAGATCTGCAGCACAGCGTGCTCACGCCTATATTGCTATTGTGATATCCCTGAGGGGCATGATGGCGGTAGGTAGGCGCACGTAGAGGAGGACGGAGGCGTACGCATCTAGGGAAGGATAAGCATAGCGAGGAAGGGCGGAAACTTGGTGCTTTGGCCTGGAAAATATGTCATCTCACGTATAAAAAGAGTATGTATTCCCCAAAGGATGCCATTGTCGGAGGACGGGATTGAATCGACCACAACTGGGAAGAAATTCAGTCAAGGCTAGAAGGGGATAGCCAAAGCATAGTACAGGACATTGTGGCGCAACATGAAGGGTTTATTAGACAAGCTATTGCAGGCTAATAGAGAAAAATATTACTATATCTCGCCAATATCAAGTTATGAGTTCGGAACAACATTTCTTCTCGCCAATTTCAGATGTACACTACCATGAGACTAAAAAATAAGATTATTGTTGATTCGAAGCCTTTAGCTAGATACCTATACACATAGTCTTCTCTTTCTCAAGCAAAGCGACAAAAAGGATAAGTTTATGCCCAAAGACCCTGTCGAGCATCTATGCTGAACCCGTGCCCCCAAACTCCTGATTACAGAATTCCGTACACTTTGTTCTACGTCTTGTATAGCAAGTATGTTACCTATGCTGCCCCCTCCCTACGTTTATGCGGAAAGGGGAACCCGGGTATGTATTAGCTTAAGTAAATGTCTATTGCTGCTTCTTCTGCGCTGCAGGCCCCATCTCCTTGTCGAAGGCACCGTAAGACACCTCGAGGCTGGCAAGGGCGGAGATGCCCGCGTACAGGATAGACATTAGGATGATGACGGCGATTAGGGCCATGAAGATGCCTTTGAACAATTTGAATCAGCGTCGCCCATCATTGATATGATCCAATTTATGGTAGAACATGTAAGAACAGAACAAAGACTTACCAGGGGTGAAGTATTGGTATTTCGCAAACAGAGGTCGATTATCGGTAGCCTTTTTTTCCTTCCTGGCCCCGTTGACATCATGAAGCTGCCTCTTGAGCTCCGAGTGGCCCGCGGCGCTGTCGGTGAACTCGGCCGTGTATGTCTTGGGCTTCTCCGTCCGGGGCCCGCCAGCGTAGATAACGGTGTAGGAGTCACCTACGGTAGCCTTGTACTGCGCCAAGACCAAACCTAGTTCGTCATCTGTAAAGGACATCTCGCAGGTTAGCAACTAGAGCATAGAATCCAACAAAACTCATAGCCCCCAGATTCCCTACTCAAAGTGTCTCTAGGAGAATATCAAAGAGGAACGTAGGTATGCGAAATAAAGGGGTAGAGAACGCGGTGTCTAACCATTTTGCTTGAGCGTCTTCGCGCTTTCGGCGGCGGACGATGGCACGGGCGAGAGTTCGATCACGTCGACGGCGGAGCGCGGGAGCTCGCATGTCTCCCGGATATACGCGGCGATGGACTTGACGTCGAACTCGCCCGCGACCTCGGCGACGCTGTAGCTGCTAGCGGCGTGGCTGAGGGAGTCACTGAGCTTCGGCACCGCGGCCTTGGAGTTCAGATGTCCCGCGTTTAGGTTCGGCTGCGAGACGAGGAGGTAGTGGTTCGTGGGGCATGACGACAGGAGCTGCTTCGTCGACTCGAGAACTTTGGAGCTGGATTGGAGCTGGTCTTGGCTTATCGGCCTCGAAAGCCTAGGGAACGATGGTTTGTTAGTGTGCTGCTCGTGCCATAGTGCCTAGAGTAGGTAGTCTGTCGCGTGCTAGTAGCAGGAGGATATTTTCCTAGCTTCGAATGACGGCTTTACGTACTTGGCTGTCGAGAACAGGATGAAGGGAGAGGAATCTGAGAAAGCATGCGCCGATGCGCAGAAGCCTGCGATGGCCGCAGTTACGGACAGACGCATCGTATTTATTCGTTTGTGTAATCAAATCGGTTGGATGAGGAAACGGCGTTTGTTTGTTGCAATGAAATGGTTCTCAAGTCCCCAGAGGTAGAATTCTAGCGTGAGCTCGAGCTTGCAATGCAATCGTCGGAGCCTGACAGATCTATCAATTGATGCAGCAGTGCATACCTATACTCAGATGTACAGTGTGCTGCGTACGTCGTTCAGCCTCAGCAGCGTAGTTAGATCCACCAAAGACCCACAAAGCATAGGTAGGTGTGCCCTGTCCGTGGCGCTGCTATCCACTTTTGCAAGGGCTAAAACGAATAAAACTGTATAACTGCAATTAAACGTAGATGTAGCTATGAATGCACTAACATAAATAGAAATAGGTAATCTGGGTTCGAACATCAAATGACGCCAACGAATAATTTATACAGTGAGACTATAAAATATATTTTATTCAGCCCTTAAAATCCTTCTTCGATTTCATCATTGATGATATCGTGAACTCTAGGTGTATTGGAATATTCAATCTTAGCTTGGGAGCGAAAAGGCCAGCAATTCTGAAGTGGGTTTTCGATCGCAATTCGATTTTGGTCTTCACCTTAAGAAATAATTAAGATGTTGGCTAGGAGGTTTGCTTAGCTTACCGATATGGATAGTGAGAAAATATCCATTCTTAACCCTTCCAAAAGAGCGCCAGAGGGGCTCGGTAAATTCTGTCGAGATCTTTTTTGTCGAGGTGCTTTCAATTTGTCCCAGAATGATCTCAATGTCTGAATACACAACAAGTACAATATCATGCACACAAGGTTTGCATCATATTTCTTAGTATTAACGGTATATTTTTTACGATTTTTAAAGTATGTATTTCGTGGAATGTTCGTTTATCATAATAAATCGTAGGTACAGGGGTAAATTTTGTACAAAACCGAACGCTCGGCTTTGGTAGACGGGAAGGAGGAAGATAAAAGACGTCCTTTTCCGGTACAAAAACATCATGGTCATTCGTAGTGTTAGCCTGAATCTGAAGGAGAGGGGACGTCGAGTCGACCTAAGTCCAGAACGCCTTGTATCCTCGAGGCTCTAATTACCTGATCTTGATGACCGCCAACTTCTGGGCGTCGTTCATCTCACCATACATGGCACCATGCACATATGCCTCGCCAACTAGTCGATAGCCATCGCCGTCCTGACGCAGAGCCACTGGAACCCTACCGCCCTGCAAGAGTGCGAGTCTGTCTCCTGGGACCGAATCGGGTGGTGCGAGCCCAACCAAGCCATCTGTCGTAGTGCCAAGTCGTCGGTCGGTCGCGTCTTTCATCATCTCCCAGTACTTTCCAACAGTCGAAACTGATGAGTACCCAAGCATGTTCAAGACGGGTTTACTGATCCACAATACCAACCCAAAGACGGAAACGAGAGGTATGGCAGCCGGAAGCCATGTGCATCCGCGGCCCAAAGTTAGAATTCTCCACACCGTGAGAGCAAATCTCTCGAGGGTGTATACAGCGCGGATTTCGTCTGTGATACTTTCAACCTGCCCTTCAAAGTACGTCATGAAGAAGGCGTCTTGCATACTCTCGCCCGTTGGCTTGTAGGTTGGAGATCTTCTCATAACTCTGCGTGCGAGGTTTTCCCACGATAAAAACCTGTTGACCGTCTCGATATTATCTTGAAGTGTCTGGAAGACATAGAGCAGACTAACCTGACCAATTCCATGTTGCACAGCCACGTCGTCATCTCGCTGACCTATGCAACACTCAGCTAATTCACGTATCTCACCGATGATCACGGCCGGTAGTACAAGCGCGTGCCCGTCGGTGCTGAATGAAAGTGGACGATGCCCGCATGCCGCGAATTTGGCCGAGGCTGGTGGGTTCTCTGAAGTATATAGCATGCCTCTCTTCGTAATGGGGTGCGGTCCCTGGGGGCTCCCGTAATCAGGCACCCACGAGGGCAAATCTTCTGGGCGGTCTGGCCTGATAGACCCGACAAGACCAAGGATGTCGAGATTTCCAGATCGGCGGAACATGTCGATAGTTGCAGACGTGAATATGCTCGCAACGCTAGCTGCGTAATCAGCCATGGGCATCTCTTCTCGCTCGGCCGCGAGTCCCATCAGCCCAAATATCCGATCTCGCGCATCTGTTCCTTTCCCGCGGCGGTGTTCGAATAGTAGTTCGGACAGGGTACTGAAGTCGTGCCTCTATGTGCGCTTCCTTCTGACCCCAAGGGCCAGGAAAGTCTTCCAGTAGCCCAGCGAACCGAAACTCAGCCCCATGACCTTCAGAGATTCCACATAAACCAGGATGGAAGAGAGGCTCTGCCAGTCTATGAGAACAGGGCCAATCAGAACATCTACCTTGCGCGGGAGCGCCACCTCCTGCACAATCCACGTCCGCCGCATCCAGAAGGACGCGTAAATGTACAATAATACCTTCCAGCGCAGGTCCGACGAGCCCCAGAGGCCGTATCGCTTCCGCTGCGCAGCATCCATCTGGAAAAGCTGCAGTGTGCTCACATCGTTGTCGCCCATCAGCCCGTCGCGACGCTGCTGCTCCCGTGCGCGGGACAACGTCTGCATGAGCTCGATGAAAGTAATTTGAAGCTTGGGCGGGACATCGCCTAGCCACACGATAGCGTTCTGGCACTGGCTGTAGATCCGGGTCATGCGGGACACCTGCGCAGTCCTGTCCGGTATGCTGGCCTGGTTGATGCAGATCTGGTCAACCAGAGAACGCGGCACTCTTCGACGGCGCGCAGGCGCACGAGAGCACGATGCAGGCTGCTAGTGATCTTGAAGGGTACGTTCTCATTGCAGCCGATGGTCGCGTCGAAGACCGGCTTGCCCCAGACGTAGGAGAGGGCTTCGTATTGTGGGCTGGCGGAAAGATCTGCGCTAGCGAGGGTACATCTGAGCTCATCGGTGAGTGCACCGGGAAGCAGATGGATCAGTCTTATGTCGTCTAGACCATCGGCCGTCACTGCCCGATACAGCGTATTGCTCAGGTCATCGGTGTTAGACTCCATTAGTGAGGGTCAATTAGTCTATGTCGTGAGTCGAAGTAAGCTGATCCAAAGCAGCGAGGTTTCTGTTCTACTTATACGCTCCGTCTGCCTAATCTGCGTCTCACGACTTGGCGGTCGCGCGCTTCACCGTCCGCAGTCAAGCTGCGCCGCACCCAGCCCTTGAAAATGATCCTTTACTTTAAAAAAAATCATTCAAGGTGTTTAAATAGAAAATAGCAAATTTTCGCGATCGAGGTCTGCAGCTAGAGAAAATAAAATATTACTGATAATCCTACCCCTTTTTACTAAGAATCAAAAAGAGGCTATAAATAAGTGTATTCATTTTGAGTATCGAAAACCTATCCAAGTTTGTTAACAGCTGATATTGAATTATTCCATGAGGTGGATGGTATCTGATGAGGAGAAAGGTAATTAACGATGATATGACCAGTAGAAAGGTTTGATAGGGGTTCGAACCGCGTACATACGACAATTGCAGCTACAATTAACCCACGCTTTACTAGGATTTCTATTGTCCATACCAATGCTTCATTAAATGTGGTGTCATTACTGTCGTTAACCTCAGCGTTAGGCTCGCGAGCTTGGCACACTCCGCACTGAATTCAATAGCCTCATTTCTCGTAACTGCCGCTGAATACGCATGAATTAGCTTGAGACCTAGATTTAAACCAAGCTTCTGGGTACCCGAGTCATCACCTCCATGAGATTTACTTTCCTCGAGTTTGCAACCCCATTCTTGGAAGCTCACGAGCTGTCTAAAGCGGCCATGATCTCGGACTGTAGAGGCAAAACCATTCTTCCAAATGTGGCCAGTGAGTTGCCGAATATATACTATTAATATTATTTACGTTTCAAATACAACTCCTCCTTAAAGAATGGATCCATTTTGCTGACAGTTTTCTTTTGTATATATTATACATAATGCATTTTCTAAGTCATACCTACCTGGTAAGTGGCGCTCTTGACACAAAAATAGAGCTTGGCGGCTTCTTTACCTTGAGCGACGCATTTCCTATTTCCTATGTCCTTATATAATCCACTAGGCATATTAAAATCACTAACTCATTTATAGAAAACGTAAACAAACAGCCACTCGAAGACATTTTCTTTACCTCCTGCAAACTCGTTATAGGCCCATTCAACGGCACGAGATACGGTCCAACAGTTCCAAGACGCGCAATACATTGATATCGCCGACCCGGACCTCCCTGCTCTTATGCATGATGACCTTGTCGTGTGTAACAAATGGAAGCCCAAGACTAGTAGCTGCCATGGATTGGAGCCAGGTAGGGAGATATCCGACATACTGGGAGCACTGCAAAGCGCGACACATAAACGTGCCCGACGATCGGCTCTACAATAAACACGAGTAGTACTGGAAGCAGAAATACATGCCTCCCGTTATCGAACCGGTAGATGAGGAGAAGGTCTCGTGTCCTTGTTTACCGGTTGCGCTAGCGAATATATAAGGGTGGCTGGCGTCTACTTAAGGTGTTCAAGTAAGTACTCGGAGCTTCGTAGGCATGCGTGGAGTCAGATCAACGATGAGTACCTTATCAACAGCTAAATACGCTAATTCTTGATGCGCAGATTCTGGCTTATGCTAGCAGTGTTGAAGTAGTGCTAATATGAGAACAAGATCCCCTCTCCTCAACGTGGTACTCGTCACCATGCATGTATATATACCCCTCGATCCTCTGGTCGCTGTCTATTCCTATTCTTGCGTCAGGTCGACTTGGTTTCTACATGGAATGACTCGATGCGAGCACGAAGCCTCCGGTCACGAAGTATCGTCATCCTCGCAAGGTAGCTAATGGCTATTTGTACATCTTGGGGTTTCTGATGATCAACGGTCCTTGCATTCAATAATACACCTCTTCGATAGAACCAAGCCTCCGACCATTTGACATGAAATTTGGTATTTATTACTAAGTGATGATAACTTCACTTAACTTCACTTTTGCTACGGTTGGCTCAGAAGTTAATCCCTGTTAAAACACCGATAGTGAAAGATGGTCTGAGTACGAATAACCAGGGCAGGGGCATATGTGGCTGGGTTGCGCCGAAGGATTTGAAGCACATATAAGGACTCGCACGTCAGCAATTTCCCTTGTCCTCTTTTCTTCAATTCATGTCCCAGTACGCTATGCCTCAATATGAGAAGGGTCTTCAAGATCCAGTATCGGCTCGTCTTCAATGCCCGAATTCAAATACCAACCCCTGAATATCGCCGACCGGCAAATTCGATTACTCGTACTTAGCCCGAATCCGGGGCGCGTTAAGTGTTCCCTGCGACACGTATCTCTTTCCAAACTCAAAGACGAATACGAGACATTATCTTACTGCTGGGGTGTAAAAACAACTCGAACAGTTAAAATCTCGGTTAATAGCTTGGATTTTCTAATACCGATCAACCTTCATGCGGCTCTATTGCGTTTACGGCACCTCGGTGACAACCGCCGCCCTAAAACACTATGGATTGATGCTGTCTGTATTAATCAGAGCGACCCTATCGAAAAAAAAAACCAGGTGGCACTCATGGGAGACATATATAGCCTGAGTCGACGCGTTTTTATATGGATAGGTGAACATGATGCGTTAACCGAATGGGCCTTCAAAGGATTGACATTTATGTCTTCTCGATCCAAAGCCGGCCAAAAGTTCAATTATTACGACTGGAAGTATGTGCAGCAGCAGAGTGCGAATTGTGACAATGTCAGCCAACTTTCGCGTCATCCAGTGAATCTAGACGCAGTCGTCACCGGCGCTGCTTTCAGTGCTCTGTTTTCACGGCCGTGGTTTCGAAGAGTATGGGTTATACAAGAAATTGTTTTGCCTCCTGAGGCGGTTGTTATTTGCGGTAGGTTCCAAATTAGTTGGGATGTAATCGCGAAAGCCCAGTATATATCAAAGACGAGCTTTGACGTCGACAATTATCTGGGCACAATGCTGCGCTTTCAAGCCTGGCCTGATAATCTTGCCAATGATATTTTTGGCCGCATGATGATGGCCTCACATCAGGATGCAACGAAACCAAGAGATAGGATTTACGGACTTTTGGGCATGGATTATCAGCATGACCAAGCCTTTATAAAGATCGACTAGTATGAATATCCTGTATTTTTTAGTCCCCAATTCGAATGGATCTTATACAATTTTGCTGCAACGCTAATATACTATCTGCTAGCGAGGTAGACGATACCCAGGTCTTTATCGAGTTTACTAGGGCCTATCTCGAGCGTACTAGCAATCTACAAGTTCTCGCTATTTGTAGAGGATGCAAGAATAAAGATGCTTTGCAAGAGCCTTATCCGTCGTGGGCTATCGACTCGACTTACGAGGCAGACAAAGAGCCTCTAGCCCGCGATCAAATGAGTTGGAGATTTACTGAATGGGAAGGGTATCCTCACGGCTTCAGTGCAGGCGGAAGCATCCCGTGTTCCCTAACTTTTGCTGGGTACTCGTTAGGGGTTCAAGGTTTCCAATTTGATTCTGTGGCGGCATGCAGCCCCATCAACAGTCCAGGGACGCCTCGATATAAGAAAACGAGCAGAGCAGCCGGAGGCCCTATTTGGAGAAGCGCGACTGCGTTCTACTCGATCTACCTTAAAGGCGGTCTTTCTTCTTGGCAGAGTGCCCTCAGTTTTTGCCAATTCTACCTCGCGTCTAAGAAGATGTGCGAGGACGCTGGATTAGGTGTAGGGGGGACCTATCTTCCGACTAGCCAGGCGACTTTGGATGCGTTTTGGCAGATTATTCGCGGGCCAAACCTACCGATAGACCATCCGAACGCGGAAGCCAGCGCCAGAAAACAGTTCGAAGACTTTGATGAAATGCTAAAACGTAAGACCGACGGGTCGGTTGGGGTGAAGTCTAGTGCCTCTATTATCAGCGCAATATTAGGGAACTCGACCTACATGCAATTATTTCCTCTTGTCGGTATGACAAGGCATCGCCGGTTTTTCATCACAAAAGATGGATATATGGGGCTCGGGCCGCGGGAGGCCAGAGTCGGTGATAAAATCATGATACTACAAGGACATCAAGCCCCTATTTTGGCTCGAAATAAGGGGAAGCATTGGAACGTTGTAGGGGATGCCTATGTGCATGGTATAATGGAGGGCTCGGTATTCAGCCCGGGGAAATGTGAACTTTTGTGGTTTGATTGATAAATTCCATTATATGGAACTTACCATAGTCGCCAGCCTTGGAGCGATATTCGCCAACGCTGTACAATAGGTATCCGATGTGCGAAGCGTGGAGATCGCGATCTAATTGTTGAAACCTACCTAACCTACAACATGAGGGCGAGCCGAGCATAAGGAAAGGCGCTAAGCCTAATCAGTTTTCACCATACCTTAAAACGCAGAATTATAGCGGGGTGTATAGACTCTATCTAGGGACTCTTCCAAGGACCTACAACGTACTAAGTCTACCTACCTAACACTACCTAACCAGGTAGACACGACATTCCCTGAACTTTTCTTTATCTTGCCTTATCAGCACTGACAGCTGCATATTCCTTACTCTCCCAAGTCCCGAAATTTCCCCAAATTCGTAAACAGCTCAGTAATTTCGCCCGAATCCTTCCTACTTATTCTGGAGGATAGCCAATACTATATATACACGAACGTAAGGCGATATGTTTGCTCGTCCGCGTCCTAAAAAGGTCCTAGCACCGCCGCCCAAGAAGCGCAAGAGACACCATACAATCGAGGAGATAAAATTCGACAATGACGCGCGCGCCGAATACTTGACAGGCTTCCATAAGCGCAAGCTACAGCGAGCCAAGTATGCCCAAGAGCAGGCTGCGCAACAGGCACGGCAGGAGAAAATCGAGGCCAGGAAACAGGTACGGAGATTCATTCGCGTGCCGACATCAAGCCGCCCATCTGGGCTCGGGCTCGGGCTCGGACTGGTTGTCGTGTACGAGGCTAATTGAACGCCGTGAAACAGCTGCGCGAGGAGCGCAAACAAGAAGTCGAAGACCACGTCCAGCAAGTCCACAGTGCCCTGAAACAAGCGGCGCAGGCAGGCTACATAGAGAGCGACGACGGCGAATCCTCCTCTGATGACAAGGTTGAAGAATGGGGAGGATTCCAGGACACCCCCGGCCAGCAGGACCTGATAGACCACGAAGAGGAATACATCGACGAAGACCGATTCACGACAGTAACGGTGGAGTCGGTTAGTGTGTCTAAGGACGGCCTGACTAGCTCACGGCCCGATGAGGAAGAGTCAACGGATGAGGAGAGAGGCATAGATAAGAATACTGAGGCGCAGCCTGAGAAGAGGAGTGACAAGGAGCGGCAAGCGACTAAAAAGAAGAAGCAAAAGTTCAGGTATGAGAGCAAGCTGGAGAGGCAGATTACGAATATCAAGCAGAAAGCAAGGAATAAAAGGAAATCCAGGGATTGAGTATTTGATCAAATTTTTTCTTTCTTTCGAGGCACTGTTCTGTAGGTGTGCTTTGTACATTGCAATGTTTCGCGCGCATAGGTGAAGCTGCTTGGTGAGTAGGAGGACTCGCCTTCACGTCATTTGTCCATCTGTGCAATGTCCTTCTGCAATCCCTTAGCATTACTTCTCCTAACAACACTCGACAGCGTGAGCTAGTCGATCAGGTACACAGCTATCCCTCTAAGTAGGCTGACATAACACATAATAAGTGCTAGGGAAACAAAACCTCCATCTCGACATCTGCGCACTTCCTTCCATACCACCTGCTTTTTCTTCCTCGTCCTCTGGGTGCGAATCCGGCGTATCAGGGGGTGGGTGATTTAGATATTGCCGATTTCTTGCTGGAGATCATCCAACTCCTTCTGGAGGGTCGAGTGTTTTTTGGCCATCTCCTCGTACTTGGCTTCCCACTGGTCTCGCTCGTTCTCGAGGGCCTGTACCTTGCGTTCAAAGTGGCCGGCTTTTACGTCAGTTTGGCGGAGCCTAGAGGAAGCAAGGATGGTTAGTTCGCTGCCAGGTGGTCTCGGGTTGGTTCGTTCCTTGCTAGGCGATGTACTACTTACTTCTCATTTGTTTCACGAAGAGTCTTGTCTGCTTGCTCGGCTTCTTCCTCGAGCAGCTGAAGTCTTCGTTGGAGGGTCTCGTTGTGCGTACCATGTTGCGAGCTCTCATCGGCCGTCTTCTTCAGCTCCTTGACGGAGGTGTCCATCTTCTCGTTCTCACTCTCGAGGAGGCCGTTCTTGTGGGTGAGGGAGGTAATCTCTTGCTCCTTAGCGAGGTTCTCTTGCTCGAGAACCTTGATCTTAGCCAGTAGCTCTTCGACTTTGGCGGAGGATTCGTCGGCTTCCAGACGAAGCTGGTTCATGCGCTGCAGCAGATAATTATATCAGTATACGTGTCGTGTATAGCACAAATCGTCATTTCATGACGAGCAGAAAATGCAGAACACGAGACTGTTCGGTGAGGGCGGTGGTGCGAATAGGCGCAGAAACACGGTTGTTGAGCTTATTGTTGTCGGTGGTGGGGTAAAGAAAGGGGAGTGGGATGCTGGTGGCTCACCTCCTTGATGCGATCCATGGTCAAGTAGAGTATGTGTTGAGGTTCGAGTTGCTGCAATAAAACAAGACTGGAGGGGGAAGGCGAAGGGTGGGTGATGGAATGGTTTGGTGTGAAAGCAAGGTCAGGTAAGGTAAACGAGAGCAGGTCGAAGAAGGAACTAATAAAGGAAGGACGACAAATGTGAGGTTGACTGATCGACTGGATGAATGGAGTGGAATTTCATGTGGTAAAGAGGGGGGATTTCACCCGCAACTGCCCCGCTTCGACTAGCCGTCACCTCCTACGGTCGCCCACAGGGCTTACTGTCTCATAATTCAATTTGGTAACTACGCCGATACTACTAGGGCCCACTTTTTTTTTCTACTTTTTCTTTTAAATCAAACTTGCAATTTAACTTTTTACAATTATTTTTTTAATTTAGTAATAATTTATTTAAACTTTTATATAAATTAATATATATATAGTTGATTTAATTATATTTTAAAATAGCTATATAAATTAAGTGCAGTTTTTTTAAATTAAATTTATTATGTATAATTTATAAGCGTGCTAGTTTTATATAGTTTATATATTTTATTTTTTTATTAATTTTATTTTATTTGTTATAATTGTTGTAATTATTACATAATTTTATACAAATAAATTTTATTTTTATATTTTTAATAATATTAAAAATAACTATAAATATTTTTAAATATTTTAGTTTATTTTAAATTATATAAGCAGTTTTTAATTTATTAATAAATATATTTGCTAATTATAACTATATTTTATATTAATAAATATTGTTTTTATATTTTTAGCAGTATTAACTTTAACTATAAATATTTTTAGTTATTTTAGCTAATTTTATACTATATAAATATATTTTAATTTATTAGTAAATATATTAAATAGTAACAATAATATTTTATATTAACAAATATTGTTTTTATATTTTTAGCAATATTAATTTTAATAGCTAACTTTTTAAAAAATTTAAAGTTTTTTTATATTATATAAATTTATTTTAATTTACTAATAAATATATTTTGTAATAAATATAATATATTATATTAATAAATATTGTTTTAATATTTTTAAAAATATTACTTTTAATTATTAATAGTTTTAAAAATTTAAAAACATTTTAAATAATATAAATATAATTTGATTAAACAGTATATATATTTTTATTAAAGCTAAAAAATTTAATTGATATATTTTTTAATTAAAATTTTTAAAAATAAATTTATATTATTAATAAAAATATAAATTTATATAAATATATTATTTATATTATAACTATAATAATATTATTATATAATATTTTAATTATTTTATTAATATATTATATAACAAAACATTTAAAAAATTAAAACATAATTAATTAAAGTAAAAATAATATTATTAAGCAATATATTTTATTTTTTAATTTTTAATATATTGTTTTTTTTTTGCTATATAAAATTGCAGTAATTTTGATTATATTGTATAAAATATATAAGCAGTTTATTAAAATCAAACTTAATTAAATATATAGTTAATAATATAATATTATTAAAGTTTACAAAAGTATAAAAATATATAAAACAATGTTAAAATATATAATTAATTTAAACATTAGTTAATTAGTACAGCTTTTTATTTATTAACTTGTTAGTATTTAAGCTACTTATTTTTGCTTTTTGCGTTTTTTAACTTTTTTATATTTTGCGAAAATTTTTTTTTGTATGTTTTTGTTATACTTTGTTCTGTTTATTTTTTTTTTATTATTTATATATTATTAATTTTTTGTTTTAGTTATTATTATGTTTTTTTGATTATTTTTAAATTTTAAAGTTAGTAATATATTTTTGTTTATTTTGCTTATTATATATATATTAGCTAACAATATTAAAAAATAAACTTTTTTTATTGTTAAAAAGTTTTGCTAATATATATACAACTAAATTTGCTGCTTTTTAAATACAACTTTTATATAATTTTTTAATACATTTTATATTATATTAAACTAATATAATTTGTTATAAATATTTATATGCTATTATAATTTTAAAGTTATTATATTAAATTAAAAATATTAAAAAGTCAAATATAAAAAAAATATTTAAAAATGTTGTACTATTATTGCATATTATTTATTTATTAAAAATATAGCAAAAGAAACATATGTGCAATATATATATAATAAATCTTTTAGTTTAAATAATAAATGTGTTATTTTTAATAGTAACAAGTTTAATAGTGCTTGTATTAATTGCTTTTATTTAAGTATTAGCTATAACTATTTATTTTGTATTAATAAGTTATAACTTTAGTTAATTAAATATAAAAAAATAATTGCTAATTTATATTAACTTAAAAAAAAAAAAGCAAGCAGTTGTAAAAAAAGCTTGAAAATTTTTTAAAAAGTTTATAAAAAAGATTTTTAATTAAGCATTTATTAAAAAGTTAAAAAATTAACAGTTTATATTTAAATAAGCTATTTATAACAAAACTTTAATTAAGTTGTTTTATAAAAAGTAATGTATATAAATAATAGCATTATAAATAAAAAATAAATAAATAAAAAATAAAAAATATTTATATAATAATATTATATTATATAATACTGTAATAAAACACTAAGTTTTATTATATATATAAAGTTTAATATATTAATTAAACTGATTTTTTATATATACTGAAAAATTTAAACAGTTTAAACTTGTATTAATTTAAAATGAAAAGTTTAGTATTAAAAAACTTTGATTTTTATAAAAATGTAATTATTTTATAATATTATAACAGTATATTTATATACAAAATTTGTTAGTTTTTATTGCAAACATATAATATTAATATAAAGCAAATAACTTTATATCGTTAGTTTTAAGTATAAAATATAACGTTTAAATAAAAGCGGATAATTTAAACTGAAAGCTTTAATAAAACAATTTAATACTGTTATTTTAAATTTAAATTAAATAATATAGAAATTTTAAAAAAGCTTAAAAAGTAACACTTTTAAATTAGTTAAAGTAAGTTTAAATAATATTAATATAAACTAAAAATATATCAACAGAAAATATTAAACTAAACTGTATATTTATAAATATAGCTTTGCAAGTTTTTTAACAAACAGTTGCTATTTTTTTATATAATACTACGTTTATTGTAATATAATTTATATTAGTATATATAAAAAACAGCAGCAATTGACTTTTTTTGCAACGTTATATTTAAAACGTTTAAAAAATATTACTTTTAAGTGTTAATAAAGTAATTACAAACAATTAAAAGCAATTGTATTAGCTAAATAATATTAAGTTTAAACTATATATAATGTATTAATAAATATTGTAAGCTACAATATTAAAGTTTTGAAATATATAGCGTAATCGATGTATATTTATATTATATTGTTTAGTTTTATATTAACATAATAGCTGTAACAAAAATTATAGTGCTTGTTTAATATATATATTATGTTTAGTAAGCGGGCTTTTTATTAATAATAATATATTTGGATTAAAAATATAAAACAGTATTAACTGCAATAGCGTATTATTAGCTTTTAATAAGTAGTAGTAACATATATTTGTTAAAGCTGCATTAAAACGAGCAAAGTGAACTAATATATAATTTAAGTTAGCTAAATCAAGTTTGATTAACTTTTGAAAAAAACGTTGAAAATAAAGCACTTTTGCTTAAGTTATAACTACTTTAGTTTAATAACTGCTAGTTTTATAAAAAAAGTACAAAAAACTAATAGATTAAGTTTTAATAAAACTAACTATATAAAAAATGTAAGATATTTTAGCAAATATGTTATTTAAAAATATATTTAACTAGTTGTTTTTAAACTAATTGAATAAACATAGAACTATTTCTAAAAACTTAAAAGCGAAAAATTGTAAAATAAAACTAATCGATTTAATTGAATCGTATTAATATATATTTATATGCTTTTGCTTTAATATAAACTAAATAGTTTTAAAAATAACTAAAATATATATATTATTTGAAAACAAAAAAATTGTTAATATGTTTATATAAGCAAACTTTAAATGTTATATTATTAACTAAATTTAGCTTAAATAATTAACTGCTGTATTAAATATAACAAATTATAATAAAATGTATTATATTAGTTTATTTAAATAGTAATAAAACAGTATTAAAAATATTTATTTGCAAATATGTTGTAAATATATAACTAGTATATAGCTAAGTGTTTTTAGCTTAATATAAATTGATTAAATTATAAAAAGCTATTATTAAGCAAATATTATTATTTATAGCAGTGTTTATATAAATATAAAGCAAATAATAAAGAACTAAAGCTGTTTTTATATTTATAACTAAAAAAAAGATTTGAATATTTCGAAAAATAAGCAGTATAAAACAATATATATAAAAGCAAGCTAAAAAAAATAAATCAAAATAATAATAAATAAAACATTGTTTAAAAATATAAATTTAAATTATAATATTATTAGTTATAATAAATAAATAACTAAAATAAATTAAAATAAATTAAAATAAATTAAAATAACTAAAATTATTAAAATAATAATAATAATTATAATAACTATAATAATTAAAATATTTAAAATAAACTAAAATAAATTAAAATAAATTAAAATAAATTAAAATAATTAAAATAATTAAAATAATAATAATAACTATAATAATTATAATAATTAAAATAAATATAAAAATTGAAATAATTTAAAATAAATAAAATAAAATAAAAATAATTATAATAACTATAAAAAATAAAATAAATAAAAATAATTATAATAATTATAATAATTAAAATAAATTAAAATAATAATAATAATTATAATAAATTTAATAATTAAAATAAATTAAAATAATTATAATAAATATAATAACAATAATAATTAAAATAAATTAAAATATATTAAAATAATTAAAAATAAATAAAACAAACTAAAATAATAATAATTATTATAATAATTAAAAAAAAAAAAAAAAATAATTAAAATATAATAAAATAATTAAAAATAATAATAATAATAATTAAAATAATTAAAATAAATATAATAAACAATATATATAAAAATAATTATAATTATTAAAATAATAAAAATAAATTCAAATAAATTAAAATAATAATAAATATAAAAAATAAACTAAATAAAAACAATTATAATAATTATAAAAACTATAATAATTAAAATAAATTAAAATAAATTAAAATAATTAAAATAAATTAAAATAATTATAATAATTATTATAACTATAATAATTAAAATAAATAAAATAAATTAAAATAAATTAAGTAAATAAATTATAATAACTATAATATATAAAATAAAATAAATTAAAATAAATAAAAATAAATTAAAATAAATTAAAATAAATATAATAATTATATTAATTAAAATAAAATAAATTAATTATATTAATTATAATAATTATAATATATAAAATAAAATAAATTAAAATAAATAAAAATAAATAAAAATAAATTAAAATAATTAAAATAAATAAAATAAATTAAAACAATTATAATAATTATAATAACTATAATAATTAAAATAAATTAAAATAAATTAAAATAAATTAAAATAAATAAAAATAAATAAAAATAAATATAATAATTATATTAATTAAAATGAAATAAATTAATTAAATAAATTATAATAATTATAATATATAAAATAAAATAAAATAAAATAAATTAAAATAAATTAAAATATATTAAAATAAATAAAAATAAATATAATAATTATATTAATTAAAATAAAATAAATTAAAATAAATGAAACTAAATATAATAATTATATTAATTAAAATAAAATAAATTAATTATATTAATTATAATAATTATAATATATAAAATAAAATAAATTAAAATAATTAAAATAAATTAAAATAATTAAAATAAATAAAATAAATTAAAACAATTATAATAATTATAATAATTATAATAATTAAAATAAATTAAAATAAATTAAAATAAATAAAAATAAATAAAAATAAATAAAAATAAATATAATAATTATATTAATTAAAATAAAATAAATTAATTATATTAATTATAACAATTATAATATATAAAATAAAATAAAATAAAATAAATAAAAATAAATAAAAATAAATTAAAATAAATTAAAATAAATAAAAATAAATAAAAATAAATATAATAATTATATTAATTAAAATAAAATAAATTAATTAAATAAATTATAATAATTATAATATATAAAATAAAATAAAATAAAATAAATTAAAATAAATTAAAATATATTAAAATAAATAAAAATAAATATAATAATTATATTAATTAAAATAAAATAAATTAAAATAAATAAAACTAAATATAATAATTATATTAATTAAAATAAAATAAATTAATTATATTAATTATAATAATTATAATATATAAAATAAAATAAATTAAAATAATTAAAATAAATTAAAATAATTAAAATAAATAAAATAAATTAAAACAATTATAATAATTATAATAACTATAATAATTAAAATAAATTAAAATAAATAAAAATAAATATAATAATTATATTAATTAAAATAAAATAAATTAATTAAATAAATTATAATAATTATAATATATAAAATAAAATAAATTAAAATAAATAAAAATAAATAAAAATAAATATAATAATTATATTAATTAAAATAAAATAAATTAATTAAATAAATTATTATAATTATAATATATAAAATAAAATAAATTAAAATAAATAAAAATAAATAAAAATAAATATAAAAATTATATTAATTATAATAACTATAATATATAAAATAAAATAAATTAAAATAAATAAAAATATATAAAAATAAATTAAAATAAATTAAAATAAATTAAAATAAATTAAAATAAATATATTAATTATATTAATTAAAATGAAATAAAATAATTATATTAATTATAATAACTATAATATATAAAATAAATAAAACAAATTAAAATAACTAAAATATATTAAAATAAATAAAAATTTAATAAATATAAAAATTAAAATACTTAATATAAATTTAAATAAACAAAAATAAATAAACATAAATTAAATTAAATTAAAATAAATATAATAATTATATTAATTATAATAATTATAATATATAAAATAAAATAAATTAAAATAAATAAAAATAAATAAAAATAAATAAAAATAAATAAAAATAAATTAAAATAATTAAAATAAATTAAAATAATTAAAATAAATAAAATAAATTAAAATAATTATAATAATAATAATAACTATAATAATTAAAATAAATTAAAATAAATTAAAATAAATTAAAATAAATAAAAATAAATAAAAATAAATAAAAATAAATAAAAATAAATAAAATAATTATATTAATTCAAATAAAATAAATTAATTAAATAAATTATTATAATTATAATATATAAAATAAAATAAATTAAAATAAATAAAAATAAATAAAAATAAATATAATAATTATATTAATTATAATAATTATAATATATAAAATAAAATAAATTAAAATAAATAAAAATAAATAAAAATAAATAAAAATAAATTAAATTTAATTAAAATAAATATAATAATTATATTAATTATTATAATTATAATATATAAAATAAAATAAATTAAAATAAATAAAAATAAATAAAAATAAATTAAAATAATTAAAATAAATTAAAATAATTAAAATAAATAAAATAAATTAAAACAATTATTATAATTATAATAATTATAATAATTAAAATAAATTAAAATAAATTAAAATAAATTAAATGAAATTAAATAAAATTAAATGAAATTAAATGAAATTAAATTAAATGAAATTAAATGAAATTAAATGAAATGAAATTAAATGAAATTAAATTAAATTAAATTAAATTAAATTAAATTAAATTAAATTAAATTAAATTAAATTAAATTAAATTAAATTAAATTAAATTAAATTAAATTAAATTAAATTAAATTAAATTAAATTAAATTAAATTAAATTAAATTAAATTAAATTAAATTAAATTAAATTAAATTAAATTAAATTAAATTAAATTAAATTAAATTAAATTAAATTAAATTAAATTAAATTAAATTAAATTAAATTAAATTAAATTAAATTAAATTAAATTAAATTAAATTAAATTAAATTAAATTAAATTAAATTAAATTAAATTAAATTAAATTAATTTTAATTTAAAATATAAAAACTTATTTATAAATTAAACTTTTTAAAAAATTTATAATTATATTTATAATATAATTTATAATTTATTTTAATTTATTTATATATATTATAAATTTTAATATATTTAAAGTTTTTTTATATAATATATTAATAATATTATTTATTTATAATATAATTTAATATATATATAATAAAATATTATTAATTAAAATATTATATAAATTATAATTTTTTTATAATGTTTTAATTAATTATATTTTATTATATAAAATATTTATTATAAAATTTATATTAATATTTTATTTAAAATAAATAAATAAATTTTAATATATTTTAAATATAATAAATAATAATAATTAATTTTAATTATTTAATATAATATTTAAATATAATTATATTTATTTTAATATAATATTTTTTATATAATATTAAAATAAATATATAATTAATTTATATTTTATAATATAAATATAAATAAAATTTAATTATTATTAAAGTTTTAAATTTTATTAATATATTATATAAATTTATTTTTATTTATATAAAATATTATTTTATTATTTAAATTATATTAAATTTTTTAAAAAATCTTTAATATTATAATATAAATAAAAAAATAAATAATTATTTTAAATTTTATTATTAATAAATATATATATTTATATTTAATATATTTATATAAAATAAAAAATTATTTTTATATTTTATTTTAATTTTATTATATATATTTTATAATAAAGTTTTAATTTTAAAACTTTATATATTATAAAATAATAACTTTTATAATTAATTAAATTTAATTTAAAATAAAAATTAAAAATAAAACTATATTTTATATATTATAATTTATTATTATATATTTAATAAATTATTTAATATATTTATAAATTTTTTAATATTAAAAATTAATTTATTAAATAAAAATTTATATATTAATAATTTAAAACTTTTTAAAAATAATTAAAAAAAATTTTAATTAAAACTATAATAAATTTAATATTAAAATATATTAAATATATTTAATAAAATTTAAAATTAATATTTTTAATTTATATTTAATTTTTTAATATATTAATATTTATTAATAACAATTTATTAAACTAATAAAAAAAATAATTATTAATTTAAAAATTTAATATAATATTTAATATAATATTTAAAAAATTATTATAAATTATATTATTAGTTATATTAATTTAAATAATATATTTAATATATTAATAAAATTTAACTATTATTAATTAAAATTAAATTAATTTAAATTATATTTTTATATATAAATATATATTATTATTTAAATTTTTTAAATTATTATAATAAATTTAATTAAAAATATTAATATATTTATTAAAAATAATATAAAATATAATAATTTTAATAATTTTTATTTAATTAATTATTATTATATAAAATTTTAATTTTTTTATATTAATAAATATATATAAATTTATAAAGTTTATAATATTATAAAATTAAATTAATTTTTTAAATTAAATTTATTATTAAATAATTATTTTTTAATTTAATATAATATTAATAATAAATTATTAAAATAAATATAAGTTTATATTTAATATTATATATTTATAATTATATTTATTTTATTATTATTTTATTAAAAAAATATAATTATTAATAAATTATAATATTTAGTTTTAATTAAATAATAAAAAAACTATTAAATAAAAAATAATTAAAAGTTTTTTTAATATATATATATTTATATATAAAATAAAATAAAACTTTATTTAATATATAAAATTTAAAATTTAAAATAATATATTTTAAATATAATAATAAAAAATAAAGTTATAAAAAATAAATAATTAAAATATAAAAATAAAAAAAAAAAAAAAATATTATTTTATATATTTAATTATATATAATAACAATTATTATAAATTATTTTATTATAAATATATAATATAATTATTTTTTTTTAAATAAATAAAATATTAATTATAAATTAATTAATAAAATAATTAAATTATATAATATATTTTATATAATTAAAATATTTTAAAATAGTTTTAAATATAAATAAAATATTATTATAATAAATAATTAAAAGTTTATTAGTTATTTTTAATATTAAAAAAAATAAATTATATATATATAAATTAATAAATAAAAATTTTATTAAATATTATTAACTTTTATTAAAAAATAAATATTTTAATATAAATTATTTTATATATTATAATTTTTAAAAATAAATAATTATATAATTTCTTTTAAAAAATATAAAATTAAATTAAATTAAATTAAATTATATTAAAATAAATTATTTAATATTTAAATTTAAGTTAAAAGTTTTAATTTTAATTATATATTTAATTATTATATTAAAATAATTATTAAATCTTTTATAAACTTTATTTTATATATATATTAAATTAATATAATTTAAATAAAATTATATTATTTAATTTTTAAATATAAAAAAACAATATTATATAATATTAATTTTATAATATATTATTATAATTTGAAAAAACTTATAATATTTAAATAAATATAATAATTTAAATTATTTTAAAAAAATATTATAAAAAATTTAAATATATAAATCTTTTTAAAATTTTATTTATATATATATTTTAAATATAATAATATTTATTAATATTATAAATTTTAATTTAATTAATTATAATAATAATTATTTTATTTATATAATTATAAATTTAAATATATTAATTATTATAAATATTAATATTATTTATATAAATTTATTATTATTTAATTTTTTAATAAAATTTATAAATTTATTTTTAAATATTTTTTAATATTTAATAATAATAATTATATTTATTTAAATATAAAATTAATAATAGTTATTATTAAATTTTATTATAAATATTTATATAAATTATTAATTATTATATTTTTAATTTTATTTATATATAATTTTATATATATTATATAAAATATATTAAAAATAATAATAATATTTTATTATTTTAAATTAATTATTTTTATTTTAAATTTTTAATTATATTTTAATATATAAATTTATAATTTTAAATTTATTTTATTTATATTTTTATATTTATTATAATAATTTTAAACTATTTTTAATTAATTAATTAATTTAAATAATTATTTTTTTTATATAAATAATTAAAAAATAAAACATAAAAGTTATTTTTAATTATAATTTTTTTATATTTTTTTTTAATTTATTTATTTATAATTATATATTATAATTATTAATTAATTTTAAAATAACTTTATATATTTATATATAAATTTAATTTAAATATATATATATATTAATATTATTAATATTAATATAATTTTAAATTATATTAAATATTATATTTATATAATAATTTATTTTATTATAGTTATTAATTTAAAAATATTATTATATTTAATTATAAAATAGTTTATTGTTAATTTTTTATTATATATATAAAATATATAAATAATAATATTTTATTAATTTTAATAGCTTTTATATAAAAATATTTTTATAAAACTTATTTTAATATAATTAAAATATATTATTTAAAATATTATTATATATTAAATTTAAAAATATAATAAAAAAATATTTTTATAAAACTTATTTTAATATAATTAAAATATATTATTTAAAATATTATTATATATTAAATTTAAAAATATAATAAAAAAATATTAATTAAATAAATTTAAAATAATAATTTAAAAACTTTATATAATAAATATAATTTTATATATAAAAATATAATTAAAAATAAAAGTATTTAATAAATTAATTATATAAATAAAAATATATAAAAATTAATTAAATAATATAAAAATAATAAAAAAATAATAAATATTAAAATTAAAATTATTATATAAAAATAAAACGTTTAATAAATATTATAATTAAAATTATTATATAAAAATAAAACGTTTAATAAAAATTTATAAAGTTTATAAATTATTTTAAATTTATATATATATAATTTTATTAATAAATAAAATATTAAAATTATTTAATTTTATTTTATTATTAATAAAATTTATTTAAAAAAAAGTTTAAAAGAATTAAAGTTTTATAAAAATATTTATTTAATATTTTAATAATTAAAAATTTAATATAAAATAATTAAATATTAATAAAATAATAAAATTATTATAATATTAAAATTATTATTAATTTTATTTAAATTTAAAAATTTAATTTATATAAAAAATATAATAATATAAATTTTAAATTAAAATAGTTTTATATAAAAAATAAAAATATAAATTAATAAAACTTATATATAAATATATTTATATAATTAATATTAACTATATAGTTAGTTTTATTAATTTATTAATATTTTATTAAATGTTATATTATTATAAAAAAATTATTTCAAACTATTTAATAGCTAATATTAATTTAATATATTATTTATTAATAAAATTTATAAATTATAATATTGTTTTTAAATTTATATAATAAAATAACTTATTAATAAAAAATAAAAAAAATAAAAAAGTTTTTATTATATATTATAATAAATAATAATATAATCTTTTATTTAATATAATTAATATAATAAATAAAAATTAAATTATATATATAAATAAAAGTTTTATTAAATAATTAAATAAATAAAAAATATAGAAATTATTAAATTTTATAAAGTTTATAAATTATATATATATATATAAATTATTAATATATAATTTTTTTAATTAAATTTTGTTTTAATATATATATTTATAAATTATTTTAAATTTATATATATATATAATTATAAAATAGCTTTTATATTAAACTTTTTATTTTTTATATAAAAAATAAATTATATTTTATAATTATTAAAAAAAAATAAAAATTATTAATTAAATAAAAAAAATTTAATTATTATTAAATTAAAAACTTTTTATATATAATATTTTTATATTTTTATATTTTTATATTTTTATTTTTTTATATTTTTATATTTTTATATTTTTATATTTTTATATTTTTATATTTTTATATTTTTATATTTTTATATTTTTATATTTTTATATTTTTATATTTTATATAATATTATAAAAAATATATATAATTAAAAGTTAAAAATAAATAATTTATTTAAATATATTTTTAATATAATAGTTATAAATAATAAAAAATTTAAAATATATAAAGCTATATAATATAATAATAATAATAATAATAATAATAATAATATATTTATATAAATAATTTTAATATTAATATTAATAAATATATTAAAACTTTTAATTATATAAATAAATTATTTAATATTATATTATTATATTTATATTAAATAATTTATAATAATTTAATTAAAATAAATTAATTTATTATATTTATAAAAGTTATAATAATAAATTATATAATATAATATATATTAAAATTAAAATATTTATTTTATTTTATTATTAATTTAAAACTATTAAAAAATAATATTATATAATATTTTTAATATTTAAAAAAATAAACAATATTATTTAAATTTTATTAATTTAATATATAAATAAAATAAATTTTATATAATTTTTTATAATTATTTTTATATAATAATTAATTATAATAAATATTAAATTCATTAAATTATAATTTTTTATTTATAAATAAAACAAAATAATTTAAAAAAAAAATAATATTTAAAATAATAAAAATTATAATTATTGAATTATAATTTATATAATATATATTAAAATTTAATTATTATAAATAATATTATTTTATATAATAATTATATTAATATATTTTAATATATTTAAATTTAAATTTGTTTTAATTAATTAAAACTTTATATATATAGTTTTATTGTTTAATTTATAAATAAATTATTATTATATAATAAATATTTATTTTATTATTAAATAATATAATATTAAATATTTAAAATAATTATATAATTATAATTTTAAATAAACTTTTTTTTTAAAACTATAATAATTATATAATAAAATTAATAAAAGAAATAATAATAAATATAAAATAAATTATTATATATAATATTTTAAAATAAAAAACTTTATTATATAAAAATTATAATAAATTTATATTAAATTATAAAAATAATATAAATTTTTTATATAATAATATATTTTATAATAATTTAAATTTTAAAATTAAAAATAAAACAATTTAATTTTTAATAAATTTTATATATTTTTATTAAATATTGATATATATATATATATATTTAAAATTAAATATTAGCAATAAATAATTTTTATTTAAATAATTAATATAATTAAAATATTATTTATTAAAAAAAAAGTTTTATATAAATAAATTAACTTTAATATTTCAAATATAATATTTTTATTAATATTATTATTATAAAATATAATTATATAATAAATTAATATAATAATATTTATTTTGTAATATTAATTAATTAAAAGTTATATTTAATATTAAATAAATATATATATTATTTTATTATATATTTAAAATTTTATAAATAAAAAATATTATTATAAATAATTATAAAAGTTTTAAAAAAATATAACTAAATTAATTAATTAATTAATTATTTTTTTTATTTTTAAAGCTTATTTTAAAATTAAAAAATTAAAATTATATAAAATAATATAAAAATTAATATTAATTAAATTATGTAAATAAAAAAAAAGTTTATATTATTATATAAAATAATTAAATTTTATTATATATAAATTAAATTATATTATTAATAAAAAATTATATTTAATTTATTATATAAAATATAAAGTTTTATATATAATATAATTAAATAAAATAATTATTATAATAATTTATATAAGTTATTAATTTTTATATTTAGTTTATTAATTATAAATTAAAATTTATATATTTTATTATAATATAACTTTATAATTTTTATTAATATATAAAAACTATAATTTTTAAAAAAACTTATTTTAAAAGATTTATTTTATAAAATTTCTTTTAAAAATTTTTTAATTAAATTTTATAATTTTAATTATAACTTTATTTATAGTTTTATATATTTATATATTTTATATAATATATATATATAATTAAACTTTTTTTTTATTTTTTTTTATTTTAAATTTTTTAATTAATAAAATTATTTAATTAGTTTTTATTTTTTTTATAATTATAATATAATTTTAAAATTAAACTTTATATTTATTAGTAAATGTTTAATTTAAATATATAACTTTTATTTATTTTATATAATTTATATATTATAAATAAATTATTTTAATTATATATTTAAAATAAAACTATTAATTTAATATATTATTTATATTTTTTTAAAACAATGTTATTATTTAAAATTTTCAAATTAAATTTAAAAATTAATTAAATTTAATTAATTAATTAATTATAACTTTAATTATAATTTTATTTGTTATTTTATTATTTATAAAATTTATTAATAATAAAAATAAATTTAATAAATTAATTTTATATTAACAATTAAAAATAACAAATTAAAACAATAATAGTAATTTTAATTAAAAAAAAAAGTTTATTATTAACTAAAATATAATTATTATATATAAAATTTAAATTAACTTTTATTATTAATAAATAATTATATTATAAAAACAATTTAATTTTATTATATTTTTTAAATATAAATATAAAAACAATATTTTTTAAAAAAATTATAAATATTATTTTTTAGTTTTATAATATAATTATATAATTTATATTTAAAAAACAATTAATTAAATTTAATAATTAATATATAATTTATTAAAATAAAACTAAAATTAAAGTTATATATTTTAAAAAATTTATTAATAATTAAAATAAATTTATTAATAAATTTAAAAAAAAAATAAAACTATTTTTTATAATAAAAAAAGTTAAATATATTATTTGTTTTTTTAATTTAAAAAACTTATTTTATAATTAATAAAAGTTTATTATTAATTTATTATTTAATTATTTAATAATATTTAATAATATAACTAAAATAATTTAAATATTAATTATTATTTATTATAATTTAAATTAAATTATAATAATTTAATTATTTTTTATTAAATATTATTATAAACTTTTTAAATAATTAAATATTTATTAATTTATTTTATATTTTAATAGTTTTATTTAAAACATTTAAATATTAATTTCAAAAATAAAAATTTTAAAACTAATATTAATTTATATTTTATATATAAAAAATGTTATAATATAATTATTAATAATTATTAAAAAAAAAATTAAAAAAATTAAACTTTAAATATAAATAATTTTAAAAAAAGTTTTTATTTTAATTATAAATTTAATAAAATTGAAAAAAACATTAAATTTTTTTAAAATAATAAATATAAAAAATTAACTAATAATTAAAAAAAATATATTAAAATATAAATTAATTTAAAAACTTAAATATTAATTTAAAACTAAAATTATTAAATTAAAAAAACTAATATTATTAATTAATTTTTATAATAAAATAATTAATAAAATAAAATAAATATTAATAATTATTTTAAAAATTTAAAGTTATTAATATTAATTATTAAAATAAACTATTTTAATAAATTATTAATATAAATAAATTATTTAATTTAATAATATTTTTATTTTTATATAATTGTTTTTTATAATTATTATTTTATTAAAAACTAAAATTAAAAAAACAATTAATTTAAAAATTTAATAAATTATAAATTAATATAATAAAATAAAATAAACTTAAATATAAAATTTAAATTAAAAAAGAAAAAACTTTAAATAATATTAAAAAATGTTATAATATAATATATTAATTAATAATTTAATTTAAAATTTTAAAATTTATATTAATAATATAAAAGTTATAATTTAATTAAAATAAAATTATATAAATAATTTAAATTAAATTTATTAAAAAAAAGTTAATATATTTAATAAATTAATTTTAATTTAATATATTATAAAAATATTTAATATTTAATATTAATTAAATTATTAATATTAATATTTTTTATAAAAAATAATAAAAAACTTTTAATAATAAATTAATATTATTTTTATTTAATAAAAATTTAAAATATATTAAATTTATAAAATAGTTAATATTTAAAAAATTAATTTATTTAAATTTTTTTTTTTTAAATTTAATTAATTAAAATATTATTGTTTTAATTTAGTTATAATATAGTTTTAAAATTTAATAATAAATTTAAAAATAATAGCTTTTTATAATATTATATATTAATTTAATATATTTTTTTAAAAGAAAAAATAAAAAAACTATTAAAATTAAAATTTATTAAATTAAATATAAACTTAAATATAATATTTATTTTATTAATATTTAAATTTTATATTAATTTTTAATAATAAAATTAATAGTTAAAAAATTAAATTATTTAACTTTTTAATTTAAAAAATATATTTAAAATTTAATATTATTAATAATTAAATTTTATTTTTAAATTATAATTTAAATTAAATTTAAAATTTTTGATTAAATAATATTATTATTTAATTTAAAAATAAAACTTATATAATAATAAAATTTTATTAATATATATATTAATAATATTTTAATTTATTTTAAAATTATTATTATAAATTATTTAAATATAATTTTAAAAATTAACTAAAATATTAAAATAAATTTAAAAAAATTAAAATAATTAAAAATTAAAAATTTTAAAAATATAAAATTTTAAAAAAATATTTTTTTATTATATTAATAATATTTTTAAATTATTTATATAATTATTTAAAAAAAATTATAAATAAATATTAAATTTAAATTAATATAAAATTTTTAAAATAATAAAAAAACTAATTATATTAATTTTAATATATATTAAAATAAATATTTTATATAATATAATTAAAAAAAATTATTTAATAAAATTAAAAAAAAAAAACAAGTTATTAATTATTTTTTAAAAATTATAACTTTATATAAATAAATTTATTTTATATAAAACTAAAAAATATTAATATTAATATAATCTTTTAAATATTGTTATTTTAAATTATTAAATATATAGTTTTAAATAATTATTAATTATTAATTATTAATTTATTAATTAATTAAAAAAGCTTTTTTAATAAATTAAATTAAATAAATAAACTTTTTAAATAATTTTAATATTATTTTTTAATATTAATAAAAAAAAACAATTTTATAAATAATATATTTTTTTTAAAAAAAATTAATTTATTAATAATTAAAACTTAAAAATAAAATAAAAAAACTTTTATATTTATTAAATTAAATATAATTAAAAATTCTATAATTATTTTTTAATTTATTAAAATAAAAATATTAATTATAAAAAATAATAATTTAATTAATTTAATTTTAAAAAAAAAATATAATTTTAAATTTAAAAAGTTATAATAAATAAAATTATTTTTTTTAAATTGTTTTATTATAAAAAATATATAAATTAATATTAATAATTTATTAAAATTAAACTAAATTAATATAAATATTTAAATAAATTTATTATTAGTTTTTTTTAAAAAAAAATTATATTAATATATTAACAATTGTTATAAATATAAATATAATAAAAAAATAAAAAAAAAATTTCAAAATTATTATATTTAATATTTATATTATAAAATATTTAAAAATATATAATAATAAATAATAAAAATATAATTATATATAATTAATTATTAATAAATTTAATAAAATTATTGTTATTTTATTTAATTAAAAAATAAATAATATAAAAAAACCAATATTTAAATATTATTATATATTATATAATATTTTTAATAATATAAAACTATTTATTTTAAAATTTATAAAAATATTAAATTTATTAATAAATATTAAATATAAATAAAATAATATTTATTATTTTTAAATATAAAATATTATAAAAAAATAAATTATAATTTAAATTAAAAATTATATTTTTATATAAATAAATATTAAAAAAATTAAAATAAATATTTATTAATTTTAAATTTTATATATAATTTTTTATAATGTTTAAAATTAAATTTTAAAATTATTTAATTTTTATATTTAAAAAAAAAATTTATTAATAAATAAATTAAATAAATATAAAAACTAATTATTTAAATATAATAAATTTAAAAAATTATATATAAAGTTATTAAAATTATATAAAAAAATTAAAAAATTTAAATTAATAAAAAATAAAAGTTTATTAATTTTTTTAAATATAATAAAATATAGTTATAAATTAAATATATTAAATTTATATAAAAATAAAAACTTATTTTATATAAATAAATTAAAACAAATAAATAATAATTAAATATTATAATAATTATAAAATTTAATATTAATTAAAAAAATTAATAATAAATTAAAATTTAAAATAAATTAAATATTAAAATTAAAATAAAATAAAAATTTAATAATATTTAATATTTTATAAAAAACTTTAAAAATATATTTATTATATTAAATTAATATTATTTAAATTAATTTATTAAATTAAAATTATTAATTAAATTATAAAACTAAATAAAATTATAAATTATAAATAAATTTATAAAAAAGTATAAAAATAATAATAAAATATTTAATTTAAATATTATATTTATTTAATTTTTAAAATAAATAATATAATAATTTATATAAATTATTAATTATAAATTAAAACTTATATATTTAATTATAATAAAATTTTATAATTTTTATTAATTTATAAAAATTATTATTTTTAAAAAAATTTATTTTATAAAATTTATAATAAAAAAACTTTAATTAAATTTTATAATTTTAATTATAATTTTATTTATAATTTTATATATTTATATAATTTATATAATATATATATATAATTTAAGTTTTTTTTTTTTTTTTTTTAAAGTTTTTAATTAATAAAATTATTTAATTAATTTTTATATTTATTATAATTATAACAGTTATTTTAATAAAAATAAACTTTATATTATAATAAATTTTATTAATAATAAAATAAAAATAAATAATAAAAATAAATTAAAATTTAAATTAAATAAATTTTTTTTATTAATTTTAAACTAGTTTTTTATTTTATATTATATTTTTAAATTTAATATATAATTTTATTTTAAATAATTATAATTTTAATATAAAAATAAATTAAAAAAGTTTTATTATATTTATTAATAATTAATATTTAAATTATATAATAAAAATAAAATAATATAATTAAACAAAAGTTTTTTAAATTAAATTTATATAAAATATAAATAAAAAAATGTTTAAATTATATTAAACTATAAAAATAATAATAAAATTTAAATTTATATATAAACTTTAATAATTTATTATAACTTTAAAACTATTATTAATATAAAATTATAAAATATTATTTAATTATATATATAATTATATAAAAAATTAAATTAAAAATATTTATATTTATTTATTAAAAATAAATATTTCATAAATATTATATAATTATTATTAAAAATTAAATATAAAAATTTTAATATATAATTTATATTTAATATATATTTAAAAAAATAACTTTATAAATTTATAATTAAAACTTTTAAAAAATAATATTTTTAATATTATATTTAAATTATTTTTATATAAAATTAAAACTAAAATTAATATTTAAATAATTTATTAAATTTATAAAAATAAAATTTATATAAATAAATTAATTTTTTTTATTTATAAAAATAATTATTAATAATATATTATTTTTATATATTAATTATTATATAAATTTAAAAATTATTAAAAATAATATTAAAAAATTAAACTTATAAATATAATAATAAATTAATAATATATAAAAAAATTATAATTAATATTTTTAAATTTTAATTAAATAAAAATGTAAATTTTTAATTTAAATTTATAATTATATTAAATTATAAAAACTATATAAAAAATAATAATATTTATTAAATTTTAATTAAAAATAAATATATTTTTTTAATATATTTATAAATAAAATAATTAATAAATTTAATTAAATAAATTAATTATTTAAATAAAAATATATATAAATTAATTAATATTAAAATTAAAATTAAAGTTTATATATAAAAAAAATTATTAAAAAATTAAATAAATAAAAAATAAAAAAAATATTATATTTAAATTATATAATTATTATATAAATAAATTAATTTAAAATATATTATAATTTTAATTATAAAATATTAAATATAAATATATTTATATATAATTTAAATCTATTATATATTAAAAAAAACATTAATAAATTTATTATTATAAATTTTAAATTTATAATATTATATTAAAAAAGCTTTTATATAAATTTAATAATAAATAAATAATATATTAATAATAAAAAAAATTTAATATATATTTATATTATAAAAGCTTTTTATTTTAATAAAATAAAATAATTAATAAAATTTAATAAATATTAAAATTAAAAATATTATTTAAAATTTTTTATTAAATTAATAATTTAATTTAATTTATATTTTTAAATATATAATTAAAAGTTTAATTATATTATTAAATAAATATTAAATAATTTTTATTTTATAATTTATAAATTTTATAAATTTTATATAAATAAATATTAATTTAAAATTTAAAGTTAATATATATAAATAAAGTTTTATTAATATTAAAAAGTTTATTTTAAAAAATATTTATTATATTTATAAATATTTAATAAATAAATTAATATAATAAAACTTTTATTATAATTTATTATTAATTAAATTATTAATAAAACGTTTTATATATATATATATAAAAAAATTTAAAATAATTTATAAAATTTAAAATTTATTTTTAAGTTTTAAAGTTTTATATTAATTTATATATATATTTTATAAAAAAAAATATAATTAAAAAAGTTATATATAAATTATTTATATATATATATATATAAAATTTATAAATTTTATAAATTTTAATAAATTTTTATATTTTTTATTTATTTAATTATTTAATAAAAATTTTAGTTTAAATTTTAATTATATATATTTAATATATATATATAAATTTTATTAAATTATTAATTTAATATTAAAGCTTTTTTTTTTTTATATAATAATTTTAATTTTAATATTAATTAATTTTTTATTATTTTTTTTTATTATTTAATCGATTTATATATATTTTTATTTATATAATTTATTTATTTATATTAATTAGTTTTTTTAATATTTAATTAAATATTTTTTTTATATTAATATTTATTAAGTTATTTTTATTATTAATTTAATATATTTTTATAATTTTATAATTTTTATATATTTTTTAAATTAATATAATATTAATTATAAATTATTTTTTTTATATAATTTTTAATTTAATTAAATATTTATATAAAAATTTAAAATCGATATATATAACTAATAATATAATTAATAGTTTTATTATATAAATAATCTTTTAAAAAATTATATTAAATATAATAATATAATTAAATTTATGAATTATATTATATAATTATTTATTAATATATTATATATAATTTATTTATATTTAATTAAATTTTAATAAATAATTTTATTTTTAATTATAAAAATATTTTTTATAAAACTTTTATTAAATAATATAATTATAAATTTAATTTAAAAATTTAAATTTTTATTATTTATAAATATTTTATTAATAAAAATAAAAATTTTTATATAATTAAAATTTAAAAATATATAATATAATTTTTATTATATATTATTAATTTATTATTATATTTATATATTTAATATTTTAATATTATTTTTTAATAGTTTTTAAATTTATATATTAATTAATAAATTATATAATATTTTTAATTAATATATTAATATAATATATATATTTTAAATTTATTAAATAATATATTATTAAAAATAGTTTTTTATATAAAAATTAATAATATATAATTATTTGATTTATTTTTATTAAATTAAAAAAAAAATCATATTTATTTATTTAAATTTTATTTTTATTAAATTTAATAAAATATTTAAATATTAATTTTATTTTTAGTTTTATATAAAATAATAACTTAGTTTTTTTTTTATATAAAGATTTTTTAAATATAATATTAAAAATATTATTTATTTAAAGTTTTATAATTATAAATTTATTAAATTATTTTTTAATATATAATAAATATAAATTATATTTAAATATTTTTATATTTAATTTTTAATAATAATATTTATAATAAATTTTATATTAATATAATTTTAATTTAATTAATTTATATAATAATTATATAATTTAAAATATAATATTTATTAAATTTTAGTTTTTTAGTTTTTTTAATAAATAAATATAAATTTTATAGTTTAATTTATTATATAATTATATATATATTTAAAAAATATTTTATAATTTTATATATATATATTATAGTTTTAAATTAATAATAATTTTAAAACTATAATAAATTATTAATTTATATATTAAATTATTAATATTTATATAAAAATTTAAACTTTGTTATTATTTTTATAACTTTATATAATTTAATTATTTTATTTTTAACTTTTTATATAAATTTAATTTAAAAAGTTTTTATTTAATTATATTAATTTAAATTATTAATATATTTATTTTTGTTATATTTAATTATTTAAAAAATATATTAAATATAATAATTATATTATTTTATTTTAATTATATAATTAAAATATAATTATTAATTTTTTTTAATATAAAATATTAATTATTAATAAATATAAATAACTTTTTTAGTTTATTTTTATATTAAAGTTATAACTATTTAATAATTTAAAAAAAATTATATAAAAAGTTATTTTTTTTATATAATAAATTAAATATAATTTTATTTAGTTTTTATATTTTTTTTATATTATAATTTTATTTTAAAAAAATAAAAAAAATATTTTATATAATAATATTAATTTATTTTTAATTTATATAATTTAGTTAATATTAATTTTTATATAAATATTTTTTAATATTTTTATATTTTTTTATATAGTTTTTACTTTTTAAATAATTTTTAATAAAAAAAATAAATCGTTATTAATTTTAAAATAAACTTTAAAAATTAATAAAATAAATATAAAACTATTTAATTTAATTATATTATTTAAAACTTTTATAATTATTTATAATATTATTTTTTTATTTATATAATAATTGATTTTTTTATATAAAATATTAAATATATAATAAAATAATATATTTATTTATTTAATTTTTTTAATAATTTAATATATTTTAATAAATATTTTTTTATATAAAGTTTTAATTAGTTATATATTATTATAGAATTTTTTAAATAAAAAATTTATATTAAAATTATATATAATATAATTAAATAACTTTTAATATATTAAAATTTAATATTAATATAATATATTTTAAATATTATATATATTTAAAAACTTTAACAATTTAGCTATTTAAAATAAAATATTTATATTAATTATATATAAAATTAATTATTTATTAATTTATATAATATTAATAATAATTTTATAATTAAAATTATATTTATTTTTTAATAAAAATTTAAATTTTTTTAAAATTTAATTATATAATTAATAATAATAATGAAATTTTTTAATTTTTTAAAATATTAAAATATTAATATTATTATATTTAATTTTTTATAATAATTTTATAAATTTTTTTATATAAAAATATTTAAATTAACAATATAATTTTTAAAAATAAATATTTTTATTTTTATATAATTAATATTATTATATTATTTTATTATATAATTAATTTATATTTTATAATAATAATAAAAATAAAATTAATATATTTAAAATATAAAATTTAATTAATTTAATTAATATTAAAATTATTATAATATTTATAATTTTAAAACTTTTAATATTATTAAATCAAATTATTATATTATTTAAAATTTAGTTTATTTATATAAAAAAGTTTTTTTATATAAAAGTTTTAGTTTAAACTTTTTTAATAATTAAAATTTTAGCTATATTAATATTTTATAAAATATTTTAATATTTTATATTATATTAATTATTTAAATAAAAATTATTTAATATTAATATTTAATTTTAAATATATATATATTTTTTTTATTATATAATAAAAATAGATTAAATTTATTAAAAATTAAACTGTTTTATTTTTAGTTTTAAAATTTAAATTGTTATTAAATTTATTATTATATAAAAAGTTTTTATTACTTTTATAATTTAATATAAATATATTATATTTTTTATATAATAAAGTTTTTTATTTTAAAATATTATATATAATAAAATATTACTTTTTTATTTTTAATTTTTTTTATTAATTATAATTAATAAATTAATAATTAAGCTTTTTATAAATAAAATATTTTTTGTTATTTTTATTATTTTTATTATATAATTATTATAGTTTTTAATAAAATTTTTTTTTAAAGCTATAATTATATAATTATTTTAAATATTTAATATTATATTATTTATTAATAAAATAAATATTTATTATATAATAATAGTTTATTTTTTAATTAAAAAAAATCTATAATATTATTTATAAATTAAAAAATAAAGCTTTATATATAAATTTTTAATTAATTAAAATAAATTTAAGTTTAAATATATTAAAATATATTTATATAACTATTATATAAAATTATATTTTTTTATAATAGCTAAATTTTAAAATATATTATATAAATTAAAATTTATTAATTATAGTTTTTAATATTTTAAATATTATTTTTATTAAATTATTTTATTTTATTTATATAAAAATAATAATAATTTAGTTAATTTAATATTAATTATAATTAATTATATATTAAAATAATTATTAAATATTATATAAATTTTAATTTATTTATATATTAAATTAATATAATTAAAATAATATTATTTAGCTTTTTTTTTTAATATAAAAAAAAATATTATATAATATTATTTTTTAATAATTTTAAATTAATAATATATTAAAATAAAAATTCGAGTTTTATTATATAATATATTATATAATTTATTATTATAATTTTAATTAAACTATTATATTTTAATAAATATAATAAATTAAGCTGTTTTAATTAAATTATTATAAATAATTTAAATAAAAAAAACTTTATATAATCGATTTTTATATATAAATAAAAATATAAAATATATAATAAAAATTTTAAAAGTAAATATAAATTTTTAAATTTTTATTTATATAAAAAAAAAAATATTTAATTATTTATATTAAATATTAAAATATATATTAATATTATTAATTTTAATATAATCGGTTATAATATTAACAAATTTATTTATATAATAAAAAGTTCTAATATATTGATTAATATAAATATTAAAATTAATATTATTTATATAAATATATTATTGTTTAATTTATTATTATTTTTATTTTTATATTTTTAAAAAATATAAATAAATTTATTATTATATATTATATTATATAATTAAATATTTAAATTATTTTTAATTATAATATTAAATTTTTGTTTAAATATATAATTAATATTTATAAATATAAATTTTATTTATTTATTAAAATTTATTGTAAATATTTATATAAACTGTTTTTTTTTAATTTTTAATTATATATAGTTATATAAATATTATATAAAATATATTATTAATTTTATAAATTTTAAAAAAATATTAAAATTAATAGTTATATTTTAATATTTTAAATCTGTTTTTTTTTTTAAATTTTTATTTAAATATTACTATTTTTAGCTATATTTTTATATATAAAGTTATTTTTATTATATAAAGCTATTAAATTGTTATTTTAAATTTATTTAATTATTATAGCTATTATTATTATTACTGCTTTTATTGTTAATATTAATATAATTATAAAAAATAAAAAAATAAAAAAATAAAAATTATAAAATAAATAAAATAGTTAAAAAAATAAATATATAAAATAACTTATAGTTTTATTAATTTTTATATAAAAATTAATTAAATTATTATAAAAAAAACTTTAATTTTTTAATAGTTAAGTTTTATTTATTTAATAATTAATTTAATATATTTTTAATTAATTAATAAAAATAGTAATTTATTTTTTATATATAAAAAAAAAAAAATATAATACAAAAGTTATTTTTAATAATAATTAATTTCTGCTTTTTTATTTTATTAATTTATAATTATATTTTATAATTATTAATTAATATTAATAAAACTTTATATATATATATATATAAAAAGATTTAAAATAATTTATAAAATTTAAATTTTATTTTTAAATTTTAAAGTTTTATATTAATTTATATATATATTTTATAAAAAAAAATATAACTAAAAAAGTTATATATAAATTATTTATATATATATATATATATAATTTATAAGTTTTATAAATTTTAATAAATTTTTATATTTTTTATTTATTTAATTATTTAATAAAAATTATAATTTAAGTTTTAATTGTATATATTTAGTATATATATATAAGTTTTATTAAATTATTAGTTTAATATAAATTATATTAATAATTATAATTATATAATATTTGTTTTATTAATAAATTAATTAAATAATTTATAAATAAATATTATAATTAATATTAAATTAATTATAATATAAATATAATAATTAATTAATATAATAATTATATAAATATATTTATATATATTTAAATTTAAAATTATTTTAATTATTTAAAAAGTTTATATATAAAATATTATTATTTTTATTTTTATATAATATTATAATTTTGATTTAATTAAAAATTTATTTATTATTATATATTAAATATATATAATAATTTAAAATTTTTATATAAAAACTTTAAATATAAAAAAATTATTTTAATTAAATTAATATAATTTAAAGTTTTTATTTTTATATTTATTAAATATTTTAAATTAAATATATATTATATAATTATATAAATATTTTATTTTAAATAATAAAAAATTTAAAATATATTATATTAATATTAAATTTGTTTTATTATAATATATATTTAATTAAAATATTATATTTAAAAATAATTATTAAAATATAATATATTATTTATAAAATTATATAAATTTATATATAATTTTATTATATATTAAAAACTTTGTATAAAAATATTAAATAGTTATTTATTTAATTAAAAATTATATTTATTTTAAAATATTAAAAATTAATTTTTTTTATATATTTTTAAAAAATTTAAATTATTATAACTATTTTAGAATTTTTTTTATAAATTATAACTTTATTTAAAATTATAAAATATAATTTTAAAATTTTAAATTTATAAAAATAAAATCTTTTAATTAAATTATATAAAATATTATAAAAATAATAATAAAATAAAATAATTTATATTTATTATATTTTAATAAAATTTTAATAAATTTAATATTTTAATTTTTTTTATTATATTAGCTGTTTTAAATAAAAAATTATATTATTTATATTAATATATAATAAAAAAAACTTTTTTTTTATTAATAATAAATATTTTATTATATAAATTTAAAAATACTTTTATAATTTATTAATTTTATTAAAAAATTATATATCAAATTAATATTAATTATTATATAATTATTAATAAATTAATTATAATAATATTATATTTTAATAAAATATTAATAAATTAATAAAAATAATTATATAATTATAACTATTTAATTTTAAAAAATAAATATATAATAATATAAATAAATTATTTTTAAAAAAATATTTTAATAAACTTTTCATTATTTATTTAATTTTTTACTATTAAAATTAAATTTAATTATTTCGTTATAATTTTATTATTTATTTAAATAATAAATTTTAATAAATTTATAATTAAAATTTTAAAATAATAATATTTTAAATATTATATTTAAATAATATTTATAAATAATAATTAAATTATTATTTTATATAAAAATAAATTAAATATTTATATTATATTATTATATTAAATATAAATATTATATAATTTATTAATTATTATATAAATTAAAAAATTATAAAAAATTATAAAAACTTTTATATTTATTTATTAAATATATAATAATAATATTAATATTAAAATTTAAATTAAATTTATATTTATATTAATTAATAATAACTATATAAATAATATATTATTAATTATAAATAAAATTAATAATATTAATAAATTTTATTAAATTTATTTATTTTTTATAATTTTTATATATAATTATTAAAATATATATTTATAAAATAAAATAAATTATTAATTTAATATTAAAACTTTTTAATATAATTATTTAAATTATAATATAAAATAATATTTTATAAATTTATATATATTAATAATATTATATAAATTATTATATAATTAATATTTATATTATAATTAATTTTTTAAATATTTAATATAAATTTATTTTTATTGTTAATATTTTATAATTTTATATTTTTTAAAATAATATAATATTAATTTTAAATAATTTTTTTAATATTGTTTTTAATTTAATTTAATATTTATATATAAATTAAAATTTTATATATATTATTAATAATATAATTAATAGTTTTAATATATAAATAGTTTTTTATAAAATTATATTATTAATTTATTAATATATTTATATATTTAATATTTTAATATTTTATTTAAAATTTATTAAATATTAATAATAATTATTAAATTATATAGTATTTTTAATTATAATTTAAAAATAATATATTATAAAAAAAAAAGTTTTATATAATAATTAATTTTTTATAAAAAAAAAAAACTTTTATTTATTTATTAAAATATTTAAATATTAATATTATTTAATATATTTAAAAATAAAAATTAAATTATTATTAATTTATAATTTTATAATTATAAATTTATTAAAATTATTTTTAATATATATTAAATATTAAATATATATAAATATTTTTATATTTTAATTTATTATAATAATATTTATAATATATATTAAATTAATATATTTTTAATTTTATTAATATATATAATAATTATATTATTTTAAATAAATTATTTATTTAATATTAAAATTTAATATAATAATAATAATAATATTAAATTAAATTATTAATATTTATATTAAATTTAAAATTTTATTATTATTTTTATAATTTTATATAATTAAAATTTAATTATTATTTTTTAATAAATATAAATAGTTTTTTTTAATTTAGTTTTATATTAAAGTTATAATTATTTAATATTTTAAAATTTTTTATATAAATTTATTTTTTTATATAATAAATTAATTATAATATTATGTTTTTTAATTATAAAAACTTTATTTATTTTAAACTTATTTAATTTAATTAATATTAATTTTTATATAAATATTATTAAATATTTTTTAATAAAAAAATTTATTATAATTAATTATAAAAATTATTTTAAAAATTAATAAATTAAATATAATATTATTTAATTTAATATTATTATTTAAAACTTTTATAAATGTTTATATTATTTTTTTTTATATATAATAATATATTATTATAAAATTTATATTAAAGTTATATATAATATAATTAAATAGTTTTTAAAATATTAAATTTTAATAATAATATAATATATTTTAAATAATATTTATAAAAAAAAACTTTATAAAATTAATTATTAAATATAAAATATTAATTTTAAATATTTAATTATTTATAATAATTTTATAATTTTTTATTTTATAAAATAACTTTTAATTTTTAATTAATTAATATTAAAATAATTAAATAATAAATTTATATTTTATAATAATTATTTAAATAAAATTTAATTAATTTAATTATAATTAAAATAATTATTATTTAAATATATTTTATTTATATTAAAATAAATATATATAAAATTTTAATTTTAATTATATGTTATAATATATTAATTATTTTTTAAAAATATTATAAAATATTAATATTTAATTTTATATATATATATATTATTTATAATAAAAATATAATTAATATATTAAAATATTATTTTTTTTTATTTTTTATTTTATTATTTAATTTATTATTAAATTTATTATTTTATAATAAATTTATTTTATTTTTAATTTTAAAAATTTTTTTATTAAATATTTATACTATAATTTATAAATTAAAAAATAATATATTAATTATAAATTTTTAATTAATTAAAAAAACTTTAAATTAAAATATATTAAAATAAAGTTATATAATAATTAAACTATTTAATATATATTATATAAATTATAATTTATTAATTAAAAATTTAAAAATTTTAAATATTATTTTTATTAAATTAGTTTTTTATTTAAATAAAAATAAAAATAATTTAATTTATATAATATTAATTATAATTAATTATTTAAATTAAATATTTATTAAATATTATATAAACTTTATTTTATTTAATTTATAATTTAAAAAAATATTATATTATAATATTTTTAATATTTTTTAATTAAGAATATATTAAAATAAAAGTTTATAATTTTTATTAATATAATATATTTTTATAAATTTAATATATTTAAATATTTAAATATTATTAATTATAATATTATTATTTTTTTATATATAATTATTTATTTTTATATATATATTATTTAATAATATATATAAATTTGTTTTTAATTATTTAATTTTAAATATATTTATAAATTATTTATTTTTAATATTTAATTTTATAATATTTTTAATATATTAATAATATTAATAATAATATTTTAAATTAATTTAATTATATTTTTATAATTAATTTTATTTTTATTATATAAAGTTATTAATTTATTAATTTATATTTATTATTATTATTTTAAATATAAATAATAATAAATATAAAAATAATTAAAATAATTAAAATAATAACTTAATAATATATTATAAACTTATTTTTAATTATAATTAATTTTTAATATAAATATAATTATTAATTAATATTAATAAAATATTATATATATATATATATATAATTTATAAATTTTATAAATATTAATAAATTATATTATATTTTTTTTTAAAATTATTATATTTTATATATTATATATTATATATATTTCAAAAAAATTCAAAAATTATATAATTAATAATTATTATAATATTATTTTTAAAAAATATAAATATTATAAAATAATTAAAATTAATAAATAATTAAATTAATATTATTATATTATTATTTTTTAATTTAATTTATATAAATATATTTAAATATATATAATTAAAGTTTTATTAATATATATAAATAAAATTTATATATTTATATATTAATATAAAAAATAAAAAATTAAATATATATTTAAATTTTATAAATTATTTTAATTATTTATATATATAATTTTAATAATAATTATATATATTAAAAACTTTAAAATATAAACTTAATAATAATATTATATAATTAAATAATATAAAAATATTTATTAATTAATAAAAAATTATAAATAAATTTATAAAATTATTATAAAAACAATATAAACAAATATAAATATTTTAATATTTTAAAAAATTAAATTGTTTTATTATTAATATTAATTATAAAATTAATATAAATATTTTATTAATATATAAAACTTAAAATCAAATTTAATTTTAAATTTATATTTTATATTAAAAAAAATTAATTATAAAAATAAATTAATTAATTTATTATATTAAATAATTTTATATATTTTTTAAAATTAATAATATTTTATTTATAAATTAATTAATATATATAAAATAATAACAATATTATAAAATATTAATAAATTAAAAATTTAAAATAAATATTTTAAATTTATTTATTATTAATAAATAATAATATTATAATAATAAAACTTTATTTAAATTTAAAATATTATAAAAAGAAAATATTAATAATATAATTTAATTTTTATATAATAAAATTAATATATTTATTATATTTAAAATTATTTATTTATATATATTATTTAAAATATTATTAAAATAATAATTATATTTTTATTTATATTAAATATAAATATATATTATAATATTATATTAATTATATTTTGTAATTAATTTTTATTTTATTTTATTTTTATAAATATTAATATTTATAATTATTAATATATTTTATTTAAAAAATTAAAAATTTAATAATTTAATTTTTTATATTAATATATAATTTAAAATATAAATTAAATTATTATTTTTTTATATTATAAAGTTATTATAACTTTATAATAATAATATAATTAAATTAATGTATTATATTAATTATAATTTTTATAATATTTAATATAAAATATAATTTAAACTTTAATATTATAAATAATAAATTATAAAATTTAATTATTTAATTTAAAATATTTATAATTATTTATTAAAATTAAATTAAATTAAACTTTAAAAATTAAATGATTTAAAATAAAATATTTATATATAAAAATAATTATTTAATAATTTATTTATTATTAATTATAATTTATAACTTAAATTATATTTAATTTTTATATTAAATTTAAAACATTTAAATAATTAAATTAATAATTAAAATTTTTAAACTTTTTTTATAATATATAATTATATTTTATTATAATAATAAAAATAAAATAAATATATTTAATATATAAATTTTAATTAATTTAATTATAATATAAATTATTTTAATTATAAAATTAATATTTTATAAATATTATTATTATTATAAAACTTTTAATTATTTTTTTAATTTAAAATAAATATATTATATTTTTTATAAAATATATTTATTTATTTTATAATATATAATTAAATATTAATTTTATATTTATATTTTGTTTTTTATATAAATATTTGTTTATTTTTTTTAAATAATTATTTATTTATAATATAAAACATTAAAATATAAATATATTAAAATATATTTATATAATGTTTATATAAAATAATATTTTTTAATAAATAATTACTTTTAAAATATATTATTAAAAATAAAATTTATTTATTATATTTTATAATATTTTTAAAATTAGTTTTTTTTAAAAATATATTTATAATATTTTTATTTTAAATAAATATAATTTAATAATTTTATTAATTTATATTTATTTTTTAAATTTATTAATTAATATTTATATATTTATAATTATAATAATAAATAAATAATATATATTTAAAATTTTAATTAATTATTTATATTTATATATATTATTAATTTATATTAAAAATAGTTTAAAACTATTATATTTTTATAATAATTATAATAATATATTTGTTATATTTAATTTTTAATTAAAATTATTTAAATTTTTTTAAATTTAAATATTATTAATTTATTTTTATAAAATTTATTATATATAACAAAATTTATAAAAAAACTTATTAATATTAAATATATTTATTATTTATTATTTATTATTTATTATTTATTATTTATTATTTATTATTTATTATTTATTATTTATTATTTATTATTTATTATTTATTATTTATTATTTATTATTTATTATTTATTATTTATTATTTATTATTTATTATTTATTATTTATTAATTATTATTTATTATTTATTATTTATTATTTATTATTTATTATTTATTATTTATTATTTATTATTTATTATTTATTATTTATTATTTATTATTTATTATTTATTATTTATTATTTATTATTTATTATTTATTATTTATTATTTATTATTTATTATTTATTATTTATTATTTATTATTTATTATTTATTATTTATTATTTATTATTTATTATTTATTATTATTATTATTATTATTATTTATTTATTATATTTATTTATTATTATTTATTTATTATTATTATTTTTATTATTATTATATTTATTATTATTTATTATTTATTATTATTTATTTATTATTATTATTTTTATTATTATTATATTTATTATTATTTATTATTTATTATTATTATTTTATTATTATTATTTTTATTATTATTATATTTATTATTATTTATTATTTATTATTATTTATTTACTATATTTATTTATTATTATTATTTATTTTATTTTTTATTATTTTTTATTATTTATTATTATTTATTTATTATATTTATGTATTATTATTATATTTATTATTATTTATTAATTATTATTATTTATTTATTATTATTATATTTATTATTATTTATTAATTATTATTATTTATTTATTATTATTATATTTATTATTATTTATTTATTATATTTATTTATTATTTATTAATATTTAATATTATTTTAAAATTTTTTAATAAAATTTTAGTAAATTTTTTTTAAAAAAACAATAAAAATGTTTTATTAAAATTATTACTAAAATAATTAATATATAATAATATATATTTAATATTTACAAATTTAATTTTACAAAATTTATAAATTAAACATAAAATACAATTAAAATAATTTAAAAATAAAAAAATATATTATAATTTTAAAACTTTATATTAAAAAGTTTTAATTATTAAACAAATATGTTATTACAAACTTTATATTTTAACTTTTGTTTTTATTAATAAAATATTTACTTATTTCGTAGTTTTTTTTGCTGCTTATTTTTTGTTTGAAATATTATTAAAACATTTACGATTAAAATTGTATATACTAGTTGCAAATATATTTAGTATGCTTAAAGCTTTTTGCAGTAGCAGCAGTTTATTTAAACTATTAGATTTTTAATTAAATAAACTACAAACTTTTTTATTTATTATTTTTTTCTAATAATTTAATTTAATTAAGTTTGATTTATTGTAATTACTTGTAATAAGTAAAGCTGTAGCTGCTTTAAAATAGCTTGTATAAATTTTGATAAAATTAAGTTTGCTAGTGTTTGCTTTATTATATATCGGTTTAAATGCTAATATTAAAAACAAATTATATATTAGTTTTATAATAATTTTATATTAATAATTACACTTATATTTATAAATTTAATTAATTATACTTTTTTTAATTTATAGCTTGTTTATATACTTTTGCTTAATTTAAATTTTATTATTTACAACTGCTTTAGTTGTAATTAAAACTATTATATTTGTTTTTTTGTTTTTTGACTTGTAACTAGTTAGTTTTAAAACATTTAAAACTAGTTAAGTTTTCTGAGCTTTTTTTAAATTTTTATCTTTTTTATTACAAATATAAAATGTTGCACTAATATTAATTGTTAAATTATTATTAGTTTTAATTTTATAATATTTAATAATATTGATTAAAATAAAAAATATATAAATATTAATAAATAAAACATTTGCTAATGCATTATTTTTTAAAATGATTTGCTTAAAAAAGTTTATGTTTGTTTTTATATAGTTTTTATACATTTAGTTTATAATAGCAAAAAAAGCAAAAACTTAATTAATAAAGCTTATATAATTATTATATAAATTATATATATATATATTAATTAAATCGAAACTATAAATATATTTAATTTTATTAATACAATTAATATAGCTAACATTACTACAAATATATACTGCTATAATTAATTAAAATGTAAATGAAACTTTTTTGATTGTAAAATTTTAATTTAAAATAGTTTTATATATGTTTTGATTTTTTGCAATTTGTATATTTTATAAAGCTAACAAAAAAAACAATAATAAACTAAAGCGTTAAAATAATATAAGTAGAACAAAAAAAGAAACAGATAGCAATGTATTAAATAATAATAAAAAATTAATTAATAAAAATAAAACAAGTAAAAATTGAACCGAAAATATAATAATAAACAATAAAACTTACTGAAGTTGTTGCAACAAAAAAAATAAAAATATAATAACTTTTATTAGAACTAAATATTAATTGTATATATAGACTTTTTAGTATAAATTTTGTTTGTATATTATTAAATATAAACGGTTTATTACAAAACAGCGTTTATTATATATTGTATAAAGCAACAAATATAAATAATAAACAAAAAAAAACAGTAAATAATAGTAGCAAATAAATATAAAATATAATAGTTAAAAAAACGCAAAAACAATATAGCTAAAACAAGCTTAATTAAATTGAAACAATATTATATTTTATAATTTAAGTTTAATTGTATAAAAAGTTAAACATATTTTATAATATTTATATATATAAAGCTTTATATTTTTTTAGTTTATTTAATTTTATATTATTAAACTTTTTAATTATTAAATATAATAATTTAATTGTAAATAATTTAAAGCTTTAATATATTATTTATTTTTTTATTACTTATTTATTTTTTTTTTTATTATTAGTATATTTATATTGCTTTTTTATAATATATATAACTTTAGTTTATATTTCGATTTTTTTTTTAATTTAATTAAGCTAAACTTTTAACTTTTGCAAATTTGCTATTTTTGTTATTTTTGCTATAAACTTAGCGAAAATTTTCAAAAACTTTAACTTTTTTTTTTTTTTTATATTTTTTAGTTTTATATTAATTAGCAAATATTTACTTATGTTTAATTTATTAAAATTAAAACTTACTAATATAAAACGAATATTTTTTGCTTTGTTTAAAATAATAGCAGTTTATACAAGCGCTTTTAAAACTTGTACTATTTACAATAACATACTGCTTTATTAAACTATTATAATTTTTTTACTAATATATATAATATATTACTTTTGTTTTAATTTTGTTAAATATATACAATATAATAATAGTTATATATTTAATTTAATTGATTTTTTATTTTACATTTTTTAGTTTTTTGTTTTTATAAATTATAACAAAGTTAATTAAACATTAAATAACTTATAACAAATTATATTAGCTTAATATAATATAATATATATTAAAAAATTATATTTTAAATTTGTTTAAAATATAATAAATTTCGTTATAAAAAAACTAAAAAAGCGCTTTAATAATTTAAGTAGTTTTAATTATAAAAATATTGCAGTTTTTAAAATAGTTAAAAATAACTAATAAATATTACTAGTTATATTAAATAGTATTAATTAAAAAAAAAAATATAATAATAACTAAAGCAAAAAATTAATAATGTATAAATAATAAAAAAAAAATAAGTAAAATAAAGTGTAATAAAAATATATAAAAAGAAATTTTTATAAAACATAAAAAAATCAAAAAACGCAAAAAACAAAAGTAAATAGTTTAAGTATTAATAAATTAATAAATAAAAAGCTGTACTAATTAGTTAATATTTAAATTAATTATATATTTTAATGTTATTTTATATATTTTTATATTTTTATAAACTTTAATAATACTGCATTATTAACTATATATTTAATTAAATTTGATTTTAATAAACTGTTTATATATTTTATATAATATAATTAAAATTATTGCGATTTTATATAGCAAAAAAAAAATAATATATTAAAAATTAAAAAATAAAATATACTGTTTAATAATATTACTTTTGTTTTAATTAACTATATTTTAATTTTTTAAATGTTTTATTATATAATATATTAATAAAACAATCGAAATATTATATAGTAATACTGTTGCAGTTATAATATAAATAATATATTTATATAAATTTATATTTTTGTTAATAATATAGATTTATTTTTAAAAGTTTTAATTAAAAAATATATTAACTAAATTTTTTAGTTTTAATAAAAATATATATACTATTTAATTAGATTATATTTATATTACTTAAAACATTTTTAAGTTTTTAAAGCTATTAATAATTAAAAATAATATTTTTAAAAATATTAAAACAATATTTATTAATATAGCATATTATATTTACTACAAAATATATTTATTAGTAAATTAAAATAAGCTTATATAATATAAAAAAGTTTTAAATTTTTTAAAAAATCAGCTGTTAAAATTAATACTGTTAAAAATATAAAAATAATATTTATTAATATAAAATATTATTACTACTACTTAATATATTTATTAACAAATTAAAATATATTTATATAATATAAAATTAATTAAAATAGCTAAAAATGTTTATAGTTAAAATTAATATTGCTAAAAATATAAAAATAATATTTATTAATATAAAATATAGTTATAGCTAGCAAATATATTTACTAATAAATTAAAAACTATTTATATAGTTTAAAACAAATTAAAATATTTAAAAATGTTTATAGTTATTTTTAATATTATTAAAAATATAAAAATAAAATTTATTTATATAAAATTATATAACAACTATAACAATTATAACAAGTAAAATAAAATTAATAAAAAAATAAAATATATAAACTATATAAAATTAATATATTTATAAATTATATATAACAAATTTAATTTAAAAAAACTACATTTAATTTATATAGCTATTTTAAAATATAATTGAATCAACTACATACGTGTTAATTTGTATAAAAGTTTAAATGAATTATTGCTAGATTGAAAAAATAATTGTAGAAAGTTAGGTTGCAAGTTTGATTTAAAAGAGAGGGTAGAAAAAGAAGGTGGGCCCAGTGGTGTCAGCGTAGTTACTTAAATTGAATTATGAGACAGTAAGCCCTGTGGGCGACCGTAACCTCCCTACCGTAGGCACCTAGCTAAGCCTGCTAAGCCTGCTAAGTTATGCCTGTTGGTACAAGTATGCTTGCTGTAAGGTGCCCGACGATAGGCAGCGAAGTTAGCGAGTAGCTCACAGCCACGGTTGTACTTTCGGCCTAAGGTACCTAGAGAAATGCACCTTACTCGCACTGTTATTATGTACAGGATTGGGATGATATACACTGGATATGAACGGTTTAATGCACTGTATTTCCCCCCCACTTGGGTATACGATTGGAACTTAGTTACGTAGATAGTTCCCTGGGAGTGACATACCTAAGCTATAATCAGGGGCTGCCCTGACAGGGGGTTCCTGCCCCCTTTAGAGCAGTATAATTGGCTGCATGACTAAGGTACAAACCATACCCCTAGTTGCTTGGGCAACTCGAGAATTGTATTGAAAGCAATTAAACAATCCAGAGCTACCGATCCTCAACATCCAATCCAATCCAACGCGTTCAATTAAGCTCCATAACAACCACAAAACATTTACAATTCTAGATGATGAGCTCCTCTTGGTCTACTGAGCGCCGAAATTGAACAACGAATAAAAAAACCATTATTCCTCCACTTCATTGGGGTTGCAGGAAAGCGAATTCGCCGCCAAGACTGCTAGGATAACAAAAAAACCAACTCACAGACATGCTCGCAGCTCGCGATCAAGAGAACCGGGCCGCCAGCCTGCAGCATAGTGCTGCCATCAAGCAACAGCAGGGCCAGATGAGCCGCCAGCTTGGTCCGAAAACACCTGGAGCTAAATTCTCAAAGACGCCCTTGAAAGTTCCCCTCAACGACGAGAATGGTGCTATGACCTCGAGAGCATTCAAGGGCGGTGATAAGTCCAATTTTGTGACACCTATGGGTATGATGCCTCTAAAGACGACATCTGGGGATATATGTACTAACTGTCCAATAGCACAACGCGCACGAGCTGTGTTGGGTGACAAGACAACGAACGCGAAAGCCAAGGGCCTGCAGACTGTTAACGTCAAGAGCGCCATCAGAGAGATTGAGCAGTCACAAAGCAAGGTTCCGAACACAGTCCGACCCAAGCAGAGAGAGCTTCAGGCAGAGACACAGAAGCTAGAAGTCCACACGGAGGAAACAGATCCCTTGGGCGAAGATGAGGTCGAATACTGTCCTCCTAATGTCAAGCCTCTCCCATACGAATCAGACGTCTTCCCAGATAACGTTCTGACCTTTGACGCACTGAAGCCCGAAAACTTGATGAAGGGCTATTACCAGTACTACTTTAACCCCATTGATGAGAACGGAGTCTCCAAACGGGACAGAGAGCTACAAGAGGAGGCTAGAAAAGCTATCGAGGAAGGCGAGAGAAAGATTAAGGAAGATTTAGACAGCTTTGAGTGGACTATCAAGGCGGAACTAGAGCCTGATATCAAGGTGGCTAAGAAAGCTTCTACTTCCTCGAGACTTCCGGCCCCTCGAAAGCCACTATCAACCATTCGATCTCGGAATGCAGCTAACGTTTTGTCAATGGATGATACGACCAAGTCGATGCAGAGGAAGGTGGCTAAGACGTCCGAGCTTAGCAAGCCTATAAACAAGAAGAAATCATCATTCGTCATGCCGGCTCTGAGGTCGAGTAGACTAGGCAGTTCACAGCTCTCATCCATCCCCAAGAAGTCGGCCACTGAGCTGGACGCAACTTCACGGACAACAATCGGATACAACAGAGGCCGTGCCACCGCATCGCTCCTCACCAAGACAGCGGCCTCGACACAGCCTAGCAAGGACCCGTTGGCGTCGACATCGATGTACACCTCCACACGCAGAGGTGGACTTCCTCGGTCTAACACCACGCTCTCCAACGACTCGGATAAGACCATCACGCCCGCTCGCTACGCGAACAAACAGGCATCGGCCGCTACCGCTGCCACCGACGATGAGCATGTGTGGAGAGAGCGCGTCCCCTTCCTATCCATCTTCAATTTTAGTGACAGTGTCGACGACGACGACGACGACGACGACCCCCTGTGCATCAAGTACAGAGCACCGGCGTTCCTAGACGACGATGACGACGAAGAGGAAGAGTTTGAGCTCAAGCTCGCTGACTAAGAGACATCGATCAATTGATGTCTGTCTGTCTACATTACACTGACACAGCATGGTTTATTATGATTACGGAGTTAGATGAATCGGCTGACGTTCTTATTTGATTTTGATTGGCTGAACTGACTTGGCCTAATATCTGATTTGTTAGCCAACAGCATCAACAACACCAACATGGCGGGAGGCGGGAGGGGTACTGGATCGGCGTTTCAAGAGTGTTTGGGTTTGGTTGGTTCCCCTTGCTCGATCATACATAGGTAGCACGTTGGTCCGAGAGCAATTGTAGGAAGTAAGGTAGCTAGCTCCCTTTTTGTCCAGGTCAGGCAACATAACCTACTTGCCTTCTGTGGCTTATTATTTGTTATTCCACTGTTAGAGGAGAAAACTCATTCTAAGCTAAAAGACGAACACCTCGATAGTCAATGATGGGACCTTTGCAGCTTTATTTCGCCTAGGCGGAGATTCGGGTGGCGTGTCAAAATGGTACTTCGAGTCTACCAATTGTGTAATAAGGCAGTACCTACTCAAAAGGTTTTATATTTCTTCACTTGCGAAAAGATACTCGTGTCTGTTGGATTTGAAGACGGATAGGTAACAATGTTGTAACAGAGCACCATTGACAAAACAGACCACCAAGAGCTGAGTAGGTAGAACGTGCAACACCAATAATTCGCTTGTTGTCATTAACTTACCTAACTATTAATTCAGCGCCCAACCGCTCTCCGTCACCACTCCCACAAATCACGTTCTGAAGGTCTTTGATAGCCTTAGGAGTCCTGCCTAAGTCCTTGGGCGCTATTAGCCTGGACAAGTACACTAGAGGCCCCAACGTTTACAACGTCAACGTGATGCTTAAATGTTACATGTTCCATCTAATTCGGACAAATGAAAAGACGAATCGAAAGCACAAGCCTAGTATCTGCAGCCATAGCCAGCTACCTAGGTATTGCACTAAACCTCGAGCGCCTAACACTGAGTCACAGATAGATAGAATTCATGAATTAAATTTCATCTTAAATCAGCTTTTTGTATTGTCCCTAGTTGCTAGATGTTCTTTGTTGAATATGGACAATTATATTAGCAATCCCGGGTTCTTGTGACCATCTTCGCTTGTCTAATGGCGATCCGAGGCACCGCAGGATTACTAGGCACCACTATGTACACTTCGTTGACTGACATCCCCACTGTCTGAGGTTGAACATCTCGCCTACTGTCGCCTGTCGACCAACATCATTCCTTTCTGTCTTTAGATCTAATTGACCAGTAACGCAACCTCGCAATTAGTCCCTACACCAGGACCCATTTCCCTAGCGTAAGTTGCAAAAAAACCTAAGAGAAAACGCCTTGCATGCGCCCATGATCGGGCGCATATGCCAAAGTAATGATACATGTTTTTCTCTTACTCTTCGTTCGCCCCTTTTTACAACCGTCCGTCGAATGCATTATATATCGAAGTCGATCCAAGGCTGTCGGATAGGGATCGAAGTGTTGTGGAAATGAGAAACCAGAACGTGAGACAAAGGTAGCAATCGTACCACACATGAATAGTAAGGTACCTCTCCTGTACTTCTTTTTCTCATCAATATTGACACCAGATACCAAGCAATACGGATTAATTGAGAAATCCTTTACATGCCGCAGTACCACAAAGGCAAGGTATGCGGTCTAAACTGCCGATTTCACGCTCGAACTTGTAATCGTAGGTTAATTCCTCGTCTATACCTAGAGTTAGCATTTCAATTCCACTAGTGAAAGGAGTTAAATGGGAAGAACGCACTCTGCGCAATATCTCGGAGAGCATAGATGACGATTCGTTTGCTACCTTCCACCTTAATAATTTTTGCCGTACAGTTGGGCATGCAGCTGTGATTAATAAACCGAGCGATACCTCCTTTCTTTGTAGCATCGATAACTGTGTTATCGTCGATTCGGAATAGATAACTGCTACCTATTCCGCTTTTGAGGTATCGGTTCTCACGAATCTCGGAAATCTGTTGCCGGACCTGTTCGCCGACATATTCAATAATCATATCATCTTTATTGATGTTCTCCATGGCATAAAGTCCCCAGTTGTGGATCGCAGAACGCGCAAATTTGACGGGCTTCTTCCGCTTCTTAAGCTGGTTGAATCGCAAAACGTCGGAGTCCTGGCCCAGCGTCTTCTTCTGGTCATTTAAATCGGCCACGAAACGTCGGTTATTGGCACGGTTAGCTCTTGAATTCCCTTTAGCAAGGAGTTTCTCTGCCGCGAGTTTAGCGGCTTCAGCAGCCGAAGCAACAGCATCCCTAGTATCTTTCTTCGCAGCTCGCTGCTGTCGTTCCTCCCGGGCCTTTTGGACCTTAAGGTGGTGCGGCAGGTATTTAGACTTCTCGGAGTTGAGGATCTTCTTCACGCCTTCAGTGCGAGCTGAGCCTGTTGAATTTGGAACATAATAACCTTCAATCGTAAGTGGGCTATTCAGTGGCAACGATTTACTGGCATTAAGTTCTCGTATCCGGTTATGTTTCCATATCCATAATCGAGGATCTCCAACTTCGCTTGGAATGGTCCTCTTTTTGAGTTTGCTGATATCTGGTTGGTCTTTAGACTGAAACTGGAGTTCTGGTATTGTTTCGAGCGCCAACTTAAAGGTTGAAGGAATAGGCATCGCAGCGACCACTTTGTCAGAAAAGCGATCATCCGCAGGTGGCAGCTCCTCGGCCTCCTCGATGATCGATATCTTTTGAAGCGGTTCCTCAGACCCTGAGGTCTCTGTCTTTTGTGATTGTTCAAGTACTTCCTCAACATATGCATCCTGCTGTTGCTTCTTCATTGCCTCCCGTTCTTCAAAGAGCTGCTTTTTGGTTTTCCTCTTGGCTTTAGTGGCAGTGGTCTTCTTCTTGCCTTTGGTAATTTTCTCGGTAGGCATAACTAGTTCCACCACTACTGGCTCCTTAGAGTCTGCTAGAATAACATCCGGAAGGATGCTATCTTCGGTAGGACTAGGAAATTCGTGTTCTAGAGTATCGATCGTAACCCCGAAGAGCTCCTCATCAGATTTCTTTTGGCGTTTGATAGCTGCCTCAACTTGAAGATCCAGCTTCCGCTTCTTGGATTTAGCGACGCCCTCGTTAGCCAAGAAGCTAGCCTCTGTCATGGAATCCTCATCACCGAATCCGTCTTCAAATCCATCTTCATCAGTACTCATGCGGCTACGGGGGCGCGATTCAGGTTCTTCAGTATCGCGCGCAAGAGAGTCACGAACTTCAGCTTCACCTTCAGCTTCGGATGCCTCATCATCACTGTCTGGTGGTTGTAGACGATGGTGTAAGGAGCGGAAGGCATTGCGTACTACTGAGGGTCGTTTGCGGGCAAATGGGTCTGTGAAGCCATAGTTGCGTTGGGCGGCGGCCTGGCCTTTGACTTTCCTTATCCGAGGTAGTGATGTGACGTTAAGACGCGCAGTCCTACGCTCAATAGGATCTGCACGAGAATTGGGAGTGCTGACAGGTGACATATCGCGATCCTCTATGCTGATGATAGGCTTAAGGGGCCCAGTTGGGTCCTCAATATTCAATTTGCGCCTCTTTGCCGCATGATTTGCAGGGTCTAAGTAAGTAGAAAGCGCCGGTACTGCAACCTTGGTCCGTATATGCCTAATTAAATGCTCCATCATCTCACGGCGAACAACTTCGATGGCCTCCATGACAGGGTCAAAGTTTTGTGCCCGTTGCTTCCTCTCTTCCTCTAGAATACTGTCCTCGATCTGGCGTCGTTCCTCGCGAGGTCGGTATTGATGGTCCTCTCTGTGCCGTGGATCTAGAATCGGCCGTCTGTCCAGGTCACTGAGTCGTGGCTGGCTAATTGAATGTGACGAACTTGGAAGCACCACGTTATGCAGTTTCATCGCCATACTGTAGGTGAAAAATGGACTTCCATTGGCGGCTTGGAAACACCTGCAAGCTTCCTCACGACCTCTGGAAGTATTAGGGAAAATGATGTAGTACCCCATACGATCAGTGAGAATATCATCAATCAAGAAGGATTTGAGCCGCTTCTTCATGTGCGAGATAGTTGTAACCATGACTGGAACGCTTGAGTCCGGTACAAAAATATAAGGCTCAGCTTTAAGAGTAATTGCTATAGACGGCGTGCTCGCTAAGTATGGTTTCGGTTTAACTGGCGGCCAATTCGTCGTGTCGGCAAATGGTGGACGTTGCCGCTCAGTCGCAAGGGCCTTCGGGGCAGTAGGAGGCGGCCGAGAAAAGCCATCAGGTTGGGGCTTCACGCCATTGAGGAACTCGTTCTGAGACCAAGACGATGGGGGGACGTTGTCCGTATGCGATCTCGGACCTATGGGGACCGGTGGTGTAGCCATGGCCCGCGCCATCTCCTCTCGATCCTTTGTGATAATGGTCTCAAGCATCTGCCTACTCTTCTTCCCATCACGGTCAAATTCGACTTTGACATGATAGGCCTCGATCTTCCGTCCGTTCATCGCCCTGACAGCTCTTTTCGCAGCATCAACCGCGAATATTGCTGGTCGCCGGAGTTGCTGTTTCGAATCCCGAAACCGAAACGTAGCAAATCCCAGGTAGCTTCCAGTATCGGGGTGCATCTTGTTACTACTCTCGGCTATGTCGCCGAATGAACTAAAGATGGTCGCGACCTTTGAGAAAGTGATCAATGGGTTAAAACCACTAACCACAATCTGAGTCGGCGGCCCAGGGCCAATCGAGGTGGCGGCGTCATAAGAATAAGGCTTGAGGTTGTACGGCGTCTGACGTAAACGTGCCTTCGGGAGGTGAAAGTCGACGTTTATATAATCTAGCCAGCTGCCTTTTGAGAGGCGAGGGTCGGGAGGGGGGGCGTCATCTTCCTATACAATGATTTATTAGCCACATATTTCACACCAAAAACAGATGACGCCCCCCCTTTTCGCCACAAGTATGTATAATGTAGTGTATTTGTTCACGTACCGAGCCGAAGGCTTTGTATTTGGGTTTCATGGTTTTCTTGTCTGTCGACGATAATGTCTTATCAGTTGATGGGTCGTGTGTACACCTCATTCCCTGAATGGCACGGTTGGGGTCTCGGGCCGGGAGGCGCTTGATGACACTTGGGGGGGTGGCAGAGGGCTTCATGGCGGCGGTGAGGCTCGAAGGGTTAGCCTTGCCGGAATAGGCAGAGGCGGCGACGGTATACTCCTTTATGGATTGGGCAGTGTTGGTGTTATTATACGCGGGCGAGCCAGCAGCAGTTAGCGGGGTGACAGCGTTGTTCGAGGCGTGCGCAGCAGCAGTCACCGCAGATGTGTTATTCTGGGTGCTGAAAATAGAGGAGGCGGTGCTTGCACGAGAACTAGCGGAGCCGGCAGCATTGAGCAGGTCTCCTTGAGGATACTCGGTATGTATATCTTGATTGGGGGCTCGCGCAGAATTCGATGCGGACGAGTCGTGCTTAGTATCGCGGTTAGCGGGAGTAGCAGACCTCGGCTGGCTGTCGGGGGCATCTGATGTCTTGCCGTATCGCTCGCGTTCTCGTTCATTAGCCTTGTCCCTAGCAGCGCGAGGAGCGTTGGGGAAAAACTCCCGATAGCTAGCACTCGGAGCCATGGTTACGAGGCAAGTCGGGATATCGCTTCCTCTACCCACCGACCCTCATATCTGGCGCCGACGAGCTGCGGGCAATCATTCATGTATGCAGCAACGAGATAAGCCGTGTTGTTATTTTGGGAGTAGGTGTTGGGTGGCGATTGAGCCAGATAGGGGGGTTGAGGCGGTGGGATGGGGGACGGGTTGGGCAAGAGGCCAACGCGAAACCCGTGTGTCCACGCGACAGGATTAGAGAGATCTGACGTGTGTGGATCTTGGGTAAAGGACAAAGCGCCAGATAGGCTACTTGCCGCGGACGTCAACAAAGGTGTCGGGAGGGTTTTGGATAGCGCACAATGATCGCGGAAGGCTCAGGACCATGCGACTGGCGCAGTGAGGGCCAGTCGAGTGCGTGCGCGGGAGAGCGTAGTCCAGTGTCGTAGAATGGCTGAGGGAGAAGTTAAAGTGTTTCTGCAGAGCCAAAAAGTTGAATTTGGCTGGTATGGGGCAGCCAGCAAGAATGATCTCAGGCTCAGGGATGAAGGAGGCAGGTACTCAAGTATTTGTGGGTCTGCGCACAAGCCACCTATCCTAATAAGAATAAATTGTGGCTGGCTCTCCCTGTTTGGCTTGTGACTGGCGAACACGTACAGAAGTTGGGGTCGAATTCAAGAGTAACGCCAAGGAAACGGCTACAGTGTGTGTAATCATTAGTTACGCCCAACCCCTGTACAGTTCCTGCTCTTTGCCCCACCTAAATTTGGTGTAAACATAAGCAATCAACGAATTCCTAAGAGTAATCAGTCATGCAAGCGTTTTTTTAGAACCTTTAGATCACTTTAATTATATAGACTTGATTGAAGCTTTCAATATAGCTAATTTTGAACAAACTGCGTTTTTTTTTGTTGTTTTTTTGAAGCAATAATATAAGAATAAATTAATCGCAAAAGTGTAATTTAAAGAGCTAAATATCCTTATATTTTGCTAATCTTTTTAAAGCAATCTATTACTAAATTTGTATAAAAAATTGCTTTTAAACTATTTTTAGTTAACTTATTTCTATTGAATAAACTGTTCAATTAATTTAGCTACTCTTTTTTTTGTTGTTTTGTTGTTTTTACTTTTTTTTACTTTTTTAACTAACTAACTTATACTTAATTTATTAACAATATTTAACTTTTTAAAAATGCATTTTTAACAATTAAACTATTAATTTTTATTGATTTAATTTGATTATAGTTTTTACATTTGATTTTTTTGATAAATTTATAACTTTACTAGTAATACTAGAAACGCTAGTAAAAACTTACTTTGTTTTACTAGCTACTGCACTAATTGCAACAGCTAAAAAAGCTCTAATTATACTTTTTTTTTAAATTATTTGTATGTATTTATTTTATATGCGTTTTTATTAGCTAACAAAAGTATTTTTAAATATTTCTGATTTTGTTTTAAATAGCTAACCGTTTATTTTAAACGAAACTTATACTTTCTAAGTGCTTTTAAAAGACTAGATGTTTTTTTACTTTAGCAAAAACTTTCTAGCTTTTATACTTATAAGCTTCAAATCGAATTATACTATATATAAAGAATAAGTTAAATTGAAGCTTTATTAAAAAATATATTTAAAGCTATTTAAATATAAAAAAAAAGTTAAAATAATAGTTATATAAAAAAAAAGTATTAATAGAAAATTTGATTTAAATATTAATAAATTTTTACTAGTATAAATTAGAAAAATAATTTGTTACGATTTATTATAGCTAGCTAGATTTTCTAAGCTTTTTTAAAAGTTTAGGTTTTTTTAAAGCTTTTTTAAAGTTTAGTTTTTTTTAAAAAAAGCTTTTAAAAAAGCTTTAATACTAGCTATTTTAAACTGTTTTTTTTTTAAATTTTAACTTTTAAAAACTTTTATATACTATATAAACTTTTTATAGTTTTTTTATAGCTAATTTATAGTTTTTTTAATTTATTAAGCTTTTAGTTAATTATTTAGTTTTTTAGTTTTATAAAAATTAAAAAGTTAAATGTTTTTTTTATAGTTGTTTTTTTTATATAAATAAATTATTTACTATATATACTTTTTAATTTTTTTAATACTTTTTTTATAAATTTTTTAAAGAAAATTTTGCTATTTTTTTTTTTAAGCTGTAGTTATTTTTTTTTTATTTTTAGTTTTATTAATATTTTTAGTTAAAACTTTTATTTAAAACTATAAGTTTTTAATAACAAAAAAGTTAAAAAAGTTAAAAAGTTATATAAAGCTTTAAAGCTTTGTTTTTTTTTAAACTTTTTTATACTATAGTAACATATATAGCAAAATATTATTTTTTTAAGCAATAAAGTACTGTTTTAAATATTTTGTTTGCAATTTTTATATATAAAGTATAAAAAGCAGCTTTAAAACTTTTTTTCGATATTTTATTCAATTAATACTTTTAGTTTTGTTTTTTTGTATTTAAGCACTTGTTTTGCTATTAAATTTTTATTTAGTTTTTTTACTGCTTTTATTATAATTTATATCGAGTTTTTTAAAGCTATATTTAAGTTTTTAAGCAGTTTTAACAGCAAGCTTAATAATAGTGTTATATTTATTTATTAAAGCTTTATAATATTTTTAAAAAGTTATAGTTTATATAAACTAAATATATAAAAGTTTTATTTTATATTAGTATATATAGCTTTAAAATATATAATTTATAAAGTTTTTTTATTGTTTTTTAATAACTATAAAATAAAAAGTTTTATAAGTTTTTTTTTAAATTTGTTAATGCTTTTATTGTTATTAAAAATATATAAAAGTTTTATTATTTCAAACGATTTTTTTTTACTAGTTTAAAATCCAATTCTTAATTTTTAAATAAAAAAGTAAGCAAATAATGCAATTTAAAATCGTTAAATTTAACTTAGTTGTTGATTTAACATTTTTAAAGCTTTTTTTTGTAAAAAATCGTAGTATTGTAGTTTTTAAAACTTGTTTTATATTATTGTAACTTTTGTAATTTTTAGTTTTTTTTTAATAAAACGTATTAATAAAAGCTTATATAAAAAACTTGCAGCTAGTTTAATTAGCTGTTAAAATTTTTACAATTTTTTTTTTTTTAGTTTTATTTAATATAAACTTTTTGTTTTTATTTAAAGCTAATTTTATATATTTAATAAAAATAAAGCTTTTAAAGCAATAGTTACACATTTTAGTTTTTAAAAATAGTTTAGTAATACTGCTAAAGCTATAACTTGTTTTTTAAGTTATTTAAAATTTTATTAAGCTTTCAAAATAAAAAAAAAGCACTTAAAAGCGTATACTTAAATTAAATTTTTTAATTATTTTAATTTAATACTATAGCATTAATTTAAAACACTTTGTAATATAAACTAGCAGTAGTTGCTATATTTTACTTATTAATTTAGTAGAGTAGAAAGCCTGCCCCGCTTTAAGTTGTCTAAGCTATATGCACTAGTGTCACAGTTTGGGTTATTTTATCTACACATGGCTGGTTTCCTTGGCGTTACCCTTGAATTCGACCCCAACTTCTGTATTTTGGTTACAAAATACATCAAGGTACTACTGTACAGATTACAGAATATCTCATACATACATGTACCTACATCGTGTTGACTTAAATCCCCGACCGACCAATGGGGCTTAATGATCTCAGTCTCCCGGCCTATGCCAGTTTGGTACCTACATTAGAGGCATTCGCTCTTTACCCAGCCAGGAAAGAAAGAAGACGAAGCCTTCCATCCAACCTACCTGCATAGGTACCTACCTAGGTACCTTAGGTACATAGGTACTTACCTGTTAAGATACGTCTGTAGATACATAGGTACCTACCTACATAGTAGGTAGATTGATACCTGTTACCTGGGTTATAGGTACTTATGTACTAATCTATCTAGGGATAAGTTCGTGTCTATTTCACCCTTGCGCTAAGCCCATTGTATCACTAAATACGGATAATAGGTCTGGTGAGAGCACTCCTGTCGTACCAAGTCCGCCAAGTGTATCATATTAGCGCCAACTCTTCCTTCGGCCAATGAGAGCTTATTTTCAGTACCAGATAGGTTCTGAGTGCCGTGCCGTCTACCACGATTCATGAGTTCGTGCCACAGACAGTACGGAGTACCTACACTAGTCGGTACGTATATACCGATCCCATCCACAACTCGAACTTCACGCTTCGAAATCTAGGGGAAAGGGTATAAGTGTAAGATGCAAACACGACTCTTTCTCACCATATATTTTCCGTATTCTGTGGTTTATTAAATATACCTATATAGTTGATTGCAATGCTACTAATTTGTCAGCAAAACCGCCGTATCCACATCTGTATGTCTACTGTAGTCACTACCCGACCAGCAAGCCGATCGGGATTACATTCCTACTAAGCAGATTATACAGCAAAATACATGCCGATTCAAGCGAATTAGGTAAGTATATGCATATATCGGCGCCGGTATATATGGGTGTATCGCTGCTATTTCGGTTCCTTGAGAGATGTCTTAGATGAATGAGACAAAGATACCTTCGGGTTTTTTCATCTACCTAGGTTCATGTTAATATACACCTACCTATTAGACATCTCGGAGTTAAGAATAAATCAACTACCTAGTGAAATGAAATCGCCTTCATCATAGTCTAGTCACAGATTTCCAATGTCAGGGCCAAACGAAGCCATCGAGGAGAAGCCGAGACCTGAGGTGGAATACGAGTCTCAAGATTCTTCAACCGAAGCCGTAGAAACATCTCCGCCTCCGCCTCCGCCGCCGCCTCCTCCTCCTCTACTAGCCGAAGCGGACGATGCCGGGCCACCGAACGGAGGCCTTGTAGCCTGGTTGCAGGTTGCTGCTGCCTTCGTGCTCTATGGCAATACCCTGTAAGCCCAGCGCGGCCGTGTCTGCCGTGGATTCGGTTGTGCGATCGGTCAGCTAACAGATTTTCCGCAGCGGGCTCATCAATTCCTATGGCGCTTACCAGAGCTTTTACGAAACGGACTTGTTGAAGGAATACTCGTCGTCGGACATTTCATGGATCGGCTCGATTCAGTCGTGGTTTCTGATGGCCATCGGGGTGTTCATAGGGCCATTATATGACGCCGGGCATTGCCGCATATTACTCGTTGCCGGCACCGTCTTCGTCGCCCTAGGCTTCATGCTTACGAGCATCAGCACAGCGTACTGGTCCATATTTTTGGCCCAGGTCAGTTCGCTGGAGTCTTTTATCCCCCCTTTCGGCCTGTCTCAGAGACACGAATTCCCTCAACAGGCATATTCTGCTCTTTCTACTCCTGCAAGCTCCCGAAACACTGAGCAATTATTACTATAAGTGGACATTATTGACTCCAGTGTTGTATGTAGGGCGTGCTTACGGGGCTCGGGACTAGCTGCCTGGCGATACCCTCCATCGCCATCGTGCCGCCGTACTTCAAGCCGGCCTCTCGGCCCTTGGTGATGGGCACGGCGACGCTCGGGAGCGGTCTTGCCGCTACCATCTACCCGATCATATTCCAGTCGCTCCAGCCGGTGATCGGGTTCCCCTGGACCGTGCGCGTGCAGGGGTTTATCTCTTTTGCGCTCTGCCTCTTTGCTGTCATCGTGGCGAGGCCGCGATATGTTCCAAACGCCAGAAAGCGGACCTTTCGGAATCTGGCCAAGGGCGCAAACCTCAAGGACCCCTACTTCATCGTCTATGTGACATCGATCTTTTTCAACAACCTGGGTTTCTTCGAGCCCTTGTTCTATCTCGAGGGTTATGCAGAGATACACGGTGGCGCTGGGCATCCCGTAACGAGGTATCTCCTTGCTATTCTCAACGGATCGTCCGTCTTCGGCCGACTTATGCCGTCAACGCTATCCAAGTACATCGGGATTATCAATGCGTTCATCATCACCGTATTCTTGTCGTCCGTCAGTATCTTTTACTGGACCAGTGTAACTAACCTCGCTGGCAACATTGCGTTCTCTGTGCTATACGGCTTCTTTTCGGGCGGTGTTGTTGCGTTTGCACCGGTCGTGCTTACGTCGCTCACCGAAGACTTGTCGTACCTCGGAACCCGGCTTGGCGTGTTAAACATCTTCAAAGGCATCGCATCGGTCGTCGGGGCGCCAATCGGCGGCGCTATACTTCAGACTAGTGGTGGTTATCTCGGCATGCAGCTTTTTAGTGGACTGTCGGTACTGCTTACAGCAATTTTTGCTGGAGTACTTCAATTAATGGTAGTTAAGGGCAAGAAACCCGTTGCCAAGTAAATAATTACGGCCTCCTTAAGAAATTACATATAGTACCTAGCATAATACCCTCTCTTGCATCCTCAACCATCACTTCCAATATAAGAGCAATATAGCGGTGTGCACCGCGAATAGTCAATGGCAATTGGAGTAATCTCCCATTAAGTCAAATTGATATGATGCTCACTTTGCTACGGACCGACAACTTGACACCGCTAAATCGGCTCACATCAACACCAATCACTGAACTAATATATATACAGAGTTCGAGTTTGACGACCCTATCGCTCCTGGAATTAAGTGCAAAGGCACCCACATACACATTGAAGCAACTGTATTTACTGCTCACGCGACACGTGTTGCAACGCGATCAAGGTATCGACATAAAAGCCTTCTATTCGCTACCTTCAACGAGAATGATCTGTGTTCATACCTCCGTAGCCCTTTTCCTTTGCTTTCGCCCCGGAACGCCAATAATATGCGATAGAACCATTATCTCCATACTCCCAGAACGCCAAATAACTTATGATTTATGTTAATCCCTTTATGGATCAGGTGCTCCCGGTAGGCGTTCAATTACGTATTTCCCTCTCGCCACGTTCATAACTATAGGCATGTTAGTGAGTCCTTTGAAAATCCGAAATGAAGGATTTACTTACTTGGCACTCCTGGTACCTTTCTTATCCGCCGAACAAGATCTTTATCGTTGGTTGCAACTTAAATAATAGTTAGCAATGGTTTCCCGAGACGAAGAGCAATGAAGTGAGTTATAAAAAATACGCTGCGTTTCAAGATGAGGTCCTAACCAAGACCAGAATCCTTTGTTTTTGGGATTGGGTGAACGAAAGGGGGAAATATTGTTACTTACCAATATACACTCGATGCTGCATAACTCGGTCCACGATGCAATCGCTAAAATATATTGTTAACGATTCTTGCAACCTAACTGATTCAAAGGTTTTCAAGAAAATGGGAGAATGGGAGAAGACGGCCTCAGACTTACTCGGCGTAGGAGCCCTTGTGACTGTGTTTGAAGAAGGTTAGTTATTTTGTTCCAAATGGATCCTCTTGAGCACCACCCAAGCTCGCAAAATTGGTCAAGGCAAAAAAAGCCTGATCTGGAATTCCACTTACTCGCACTTAAGGCGCTCCCATCTTTCATCACGAGCTATTCTTAGGGCCATCCTATATCTGTAGACATAATTAGAATCGTACATCTGGTGTTCATTTCTCTTTCTTGGAGTGACTTACTTTGGACCAAGCTTTTCTAACTCGGCCATCTTGATACAACGTCAGCCGGGAGTACCAGGTGCAAAGACGTCTGTTTTGGTGCGGCTCAACTTACCACGCAAGATGTGATAATGCTATAGTAGTAAGTATTAGTGACTACTTAGACTGACTAGAATAGGAATAGGAGCAGAGTGAAGCTCAACTCGAGAATACTAACGGGATGCATTTGGCATAGAGACAATCTGACAAGAGTAGACAATGTTAGTTACGGTTCCCGGATTCAGATATGTAACTCTGCCGGAACTTATGACTAAGGGACCGGAACACAGGTATCCCATCATTAGGACTGACTCACCCATCATAGATTCTAATAGCGGAAGTTTACGCTGGATTGTGTGGCTTAGAAAGTTTGTATCTACCAGCACCGAGTAGGGCGGCTTTAATGCTTCACTAGAGGTGAAAGTTAGCACTGAAATATTATAACGATTTAGAGAGACAAAGACATGACAGATGTGTGTGGTGCCACTCTGAATCGCTTATATGTTTACATCTCGACTGCTAGTAGGCAAACACCACACTACTAGGACGACCACGCGTGCTAGCTAGTGTGGCAGTCGAGAGGCTTTGAACAGCCAACGCAGATATAGGGGCCGATAAAACATTTTGCAGTTCGAGACAAGGCGCAGTATGAGAAGCCTGGAAGTCACAGAAAGTGATACTCACTTATGCTGAAAGAAGAGACCAGATGGCATCTGAGGAATCTCACGGACGACCTGATCCTTAGATGGGCCTGTTTTGGCATTCTGAGGATTCTTCTCATCAGCCTTGCCTGCGTTCTTCTTCAGGCGCGCATCTCGCTGGCCGATGACTTTTGAATTGCCCGCATGTCAGCCTAGCTTCTTGACAGCGGTGCCTATGTACTCACTTCGTTTAACCTGTGCCCAGTTAGCCGTGGATTCAAAGCGATCATTAGTAGGTAAGTCAGTACACTGGCAAATTTACGAGTCTTCTTGGCGACACCCATCGTGATTTCCTCTTATTATACTCGGAAAATAGGGTATCTGGGAGCGGATGAGTTGAAAGCAATGGTATTGGGTGATGGGTATTGTTTGAAAGGTAGAAAGGTTGCTACAGGTGATAGTTGTTGCTAAGATGCTGCATACATAAGTAGGTACAGAGTAGCATCTTCAAAAAAAAAAACCTGAATCTTGAATGGTTGGACCCACAGATGGTAGATGAGTTACCCAAAATGGCTAGTCAGAACCTGCTAGCTAATCAATTTCGACTTAAAAATGATCGACAAATTTGCCAAAAACAACTGTAGCACCTTGGTCAATGCGCCTAAATGGTAAATGATCCAGGGCGTATTTTAGAAGTACAGTGTTGTATCTATTTGAACTTGTAGCAATGCCCTGTAGCCGTAGTTACGTATTCAACAGCTTACAAATGCACCCTTCAGTCATAATCTATAGGCACTTAGGTGGTGAGTGTTGCTATAATCGTAGGTGAGGACCGGTTTGTGTTACTATATACCTACTGGTAGGCACACCTAAGAGATTAATATCGATCAGAGATTACCTAGTGGTGGCGCATGCGCAGAATGTTGTGCTCTGTGAGACAGCATTCCTTTGCTCTACCTAGATAATGTATATGTTGTACATGAAGATGAAGATAGGCACCTATTAAATTCCAAGAAACACGAAAATATCTATCTATATACATCAGATATAGATATAGATATTGCCATGAACTAATTTATACGTAGAGGCCTCCATACATACGTTCATGTAGGCTCATTAAGTATAGAATACCAAGTGGATGGTGGCGTGCATACCGACCAGTACAGTGGTGTACCTACCTACATATACCTACCTATTTTAGCCTCTTCCCGTTCTTAGAATTACCTACTGTTTAGAGTCTAAGACTACGGTAGTGACCAGACAGTGACCAAAACACGAGGCTTTCAGCGGCTGGTCAGCTCTTTCCCTGTCGGTGGAGTGGAGTGGTGGATTTAGGCCAGGAGTCTAGTCTTATTCTGGACATATTAGGGAATCCCAACATCTCTGCCTCCTCCCTTTTAGCTCCTGTCTGTCATTCCACACTTGTCGTCGCCGCCTCGTCGCTTCGTCACCCTCGCTTTGACATACGCATCGGAAAACAACTCATTCCCGCGACTGGCCATGCAATTCTGAATCTGACATGCTGCCCGCCTTCGTTTGATTATCTCTGTTTCCTTCCTCTCCTTGCTAGTCATTCGTTCTTCGTGTAAACCCACGCAATCATCCACGGCCGCACAACCCGAAAGGTCTATTCTTCCCCCGACGTCTATCAGTCTACTCGCTTAGGCAATCGCGTTTCTCTTCGCCGTCGCCGATTAAAAAAAAGAAAAGGCTGAATTTCGTAGGAGTTCCTTTTTGAACCCAATAGACCACTCAATACACACTTCCAAGTGTCTCATACCATTCAGAACCCCCGACTGCTTTCTGGTGGCAATTAATACAACTACTTCTCGACATCAATCTCTTGACCAGCCAATTGCCCACCATGCGCCCGAAATCTATTATATTCGGCGTGGCGGCTGTGTTTGTGTCGCCTGTTACTTCGCAAAGTACTACCGATAATGATACCGATTCTACAAGCGCGACTAATGATGCCGCATCTACATCAACCACGGGAAAGTCTACGTCGTCCACAACAACCGCCGCTGCCGAAACGTCATCATCTTCGCTACCTGGATTAAGTGATACGTCTTCATCATCCTCGTCTACCAGCAAGAGCGCATCTACCACTACAAGTGTCCCAGGTCTCACGTCCAGCACTTCCACTGGTTCACTACCACCTATTCCGACTTCTAGTGCTTCGGGCACCTACAGTTACCCTGCACCAACTGTGCCGCCCACAAAAAACGCCCCCTTCATGCAACAGTCAAGTCTACCTCAGGGCACTGTCTTTATCGCTGTCGGTGCTATCCTCGGTGCTTTCGCTGTCGCTATCCTGGTCTGGCGGGCTGTTGTTGCTTGTTTACTACACCGTTCTGTCAAGCGCGCGACCTTAGCTCAGCAAGTAGCAAACGACAAGAACTCGTACCCGCCTCCTTCTGCGCCCTTCTACAAGTACAGCGACCACGCATCTTCTATCTCTCTTGGAAATGCCGCAGGCACCCGTCCGACTCGAAAACCGCGTGGCCCAGTACCTTCAGCAACGAGCCAGTCGAATTTGTTTTTCTCTCCCACAGCGCCTGCAGGAGCTGGTGGTAACGCAAATCGCGAGTCGCGGTTCTTGCCTTCGGGATTCTACGCGTCCGGCGCTGGATCTCCGCAACAAGGCCATGTTCACTCGATTAGCTTGACAAATCTGCGACCAGAATCACACGGTCATGCTCGAAACGTTGAGCCCAGTCCTCCGGATTCTCCCAACTTGGCTCCTCCTGCTGACATGGGACGGAGAAACCTAAGTTCGAGTACCATCAATCTAAACAGGCCGCCTAGTGGCCGTGCCCCAAGTGCCTTCCTCGAGGATTTACTCGGTGACCAGCCTGAGCAATTCCCCCCGCCAGGTCACCGTAACACATGGAATCAACCCTCGAACCGGTTTTAGCTCGACTGAAGTTTTTGGAATTGGTACAACACTGTGTATAGTTGGAAGATTCTTGGAACTTGGGAGCGTTCATTGAATTAGAACCATGCGGGTATTCTGATATTCAAAACTGGTCAAATCGTGGTCTTGATTGTCTATGGGGAGACTTTCAACATAGCAAGCCAACAAGTACTCGATTAAACGTCACCAGCGGGTTTCCTCGGTACTCGGCTTTTTGTAGAGTCTATGTAATGTTACGGAGTTAGCATTAAGGGGGGCGTTAGCAGGAAGCGGACTACTTGGTATTGGTACATAGTTAATAGACAACATATCCCTCATCTTTGGGTTTAAACCCGTCCTTCAGGCTTATACTATTACTGGTGTAGAGATTCATGTAGCATGCTACTTGGGTTTGTTGTCGCCATGATTCGAATATGTGCTCCTAGTGTATATAGGAGACTGCTGAGCTTGGTAAAGAAAGTAAAAGATGGGAGCTTCGTCACACCGTGTATTTAGAAGGAGGCATCTCGCAGTGGAATCCCGATATATGTGGATATGAAGTTTGGCAAATAGGTCCTGCCCTCAAGACTTATATAGCCCCATACTCCCCTATCAATCTCGCCTCGTCGCCCAAGGGTGTTCTTGCATAGTTGATTCATAAGTTCGAGCGGCCAGCTGGGGAGATAGATGTCTCGGCCACATGTCGTCCCAAGCTACTTAATAAGGAACCCAGCTCCTCGTGTACGACGTTGTAGAACGCGCAGTGTGCCCGGACGACTGTGATACCCAGCTAGCTTGCTAGCTAGCTATGCAGAAACCCGATGGCCCGGGGCGGCGTTTCGTGGGTATGAGGTGAACCCAGGTCTTCGGACGTACGAATCTTAGATATATCTATATACGAAACCAATAATTGCTAATTGGTTGGTTGGCAACCTACATGTAGCCTAAACAAACCAACAGGAACCGCACCCGTCTCTCTTCTATATCTGCTGCGTCCAATGCCTAGGTACGTAGTAGATTAAGTAGATGTAGATCCGTCCATATACCCATATACTAAGTAGTAACAATAGCACCATAGCCCTCGATCCTTAATCCTCTCGCTCAGGAGGTAGGTAAGAGGTTACCCTGTCTTATCCGGAAGAGACGGAGCACGTGCTAGATAGGGTTGCGCTCGCACCCGATGAGACCAATAGAGCACTTCATCGCGCCACATTCTGACGTATTTTTCGCTCTCGACCACCTCCTCCTCACCTAGCAGCGCGTTCGAACCCTGCCCCCCTCCCTCCCTGTTCTACGTGATTAATGCAACTTCGTAGCCTGTCTTAATTTGCTTACAAATAGACACCGAATCCTAGTGTTTACGTATATAAAGTACAGCAAGTACTTGGTGAGGCAACATTGTTATAGACATAAGTACTGGATAAATAGTCTCATATATGCTTTCTTGGAACTAACACGATATATCAAACGGCGAGAAAGTTAACTCGTGTGATTTTGTTTTGTATTTTATATACCCCGAATATCCCTTCCCCTTCTATTAACACTAAGTAAAATAAAGCATATGTTGATATATGCCCGTGGCTAACGGTGTATATGGTATAATATGATATGGTATGTGTAACAATCTCAACGCTATGCCGCCAATGACACTCAACCACTCAGCCACCGGTGGCACGAGGCTGTCTTTCCCTCTAAGACACCAGCCCAACCGCAGAATGCACAATTCGATCGCCCGCCGCTCAGCCTCAGAACGACCCAGCAGGCTCGATACGGTCCTCCTTCTCATCTGCGCTACCCTCTAACGCAGGCAGTACAGGTTTAGGCACACCCCTACCGGCGGCAGTCGCGAAAAGGTCTTCCTGTCGGATCCCGCTGCGCTCGCACATGCCCCTGAAAATCCCGTCCTTGTAAAAGAGCTCGAGCGGGGTGCCGAGCTCAGCAATGCGACCCTTGTCCATTACGCATATTCTATCATACCCGATAATGGTTCGCAGGCGGTGCGCGATGCACAGCAGCGTGCGCCCCTTGAAGCCCGCGGCTATGGTCTTCTGGATCTTGTCGTCCGTCTCCATATCCACCGAGCTCGTCGCCTCATCGCACACGATGATACGCGAACCGCGGACAAGCGCGCGCGCTAGCGCCATGAGCTGACGCTGTCCGAGACTAAAGTTCAGCCCGTCCTCCTCCACCACGCTGTCAAGATGCACGCGGCCGGGGTCCTTGTCGTTGGGGCCCGCGTCCGCGGGCACGAGGTCGGCTTGTCGCAGCGCGGACCACAGCTCGAGGTCGGAGTGCTCGGAGAACGGGTCGAGGTTGCTGCGCACGGTGCCGTGGAATAGGGTCGGGTCTTGCGGGATGATGGCGAGGCGCGAGCGCAGGTCGTACAGCCCGATGGTCGCTATGTCGATGCCGTCGATAGTGATGCGACCGCCGGAGATCTCGACAAGGCGGAATATCGTCGACACGATGGAACTCTTGCCGGCACCGGTGCGACCTACGATACCGACGCGCTCGCCACCACTAACGTGCATAGATAGACCCTTGAGCACCAGGGGTAAATTAGTACGGTATCGCATCTCGACATTGTCAAACACGATCTCTCCCTTCTCGGGCCACTACAACCGCTGGAGTCAGTAATTACTCTTTTGCGTAGTTCTACAGCTCTCGAAACATGCTCCCGAGACATTTCGGGAGCTCTTAAGTTACTAGAAATGGAAGAAAATGACTCCAGCGGTAACTCACAGACGGGCGAACGTCGATAGTGTGCTCAGGTGCTTCCTCCTCCAACTGCGTGCCGTAATGCAGGAGACGTTCCACAGCATTCATGCCGTTCTCCACCTCGGCTAGCTGCCGCACGGTGAACTGCAGCATCTGTACGATGCTTAGGATGTAGGACAGGACAAGGCCCCCGATCGACGGGGGTACGCTGAACCGAGATGTTACGACCAGGATACCTGTCGTGAATACTAGCAAGTTGCCGATGAGATCTAAGCGTATTGAAAGCCAACGTTGGTTTGAGAATGTGAGATAGTATGCTGAGTTCATATCGTCAATCGCGGTTCTAAGATCGTCGACAAATCGCTTCTGCAATCCATATGCGCGGATGGACGCCGTGCCCATGATCCCCTCGCTGAATTTAGCGAAGACGACGGATCGAAGAACGGATTCAAAACGCTTGACTTCTCGTGCTGAACTGCGGTAATACGATGCCGCCAGAACAAAAACGACGGCCAGCGGGACGAGTGCGATGGCGAAGTAGTGAAAGTATGCAATGATGAGAGCAAACACGGAAATTATCGTCACCATAGTCAAGAAATACATCCTCAGGGCGTCCGTCAGATTATTGTCCATGACATCAACATCTCTCGAGAACCGATTCGTAATGCGCCCGAGAGGTGTCGTATCGAAGAATGACATAGGAGCTCTTAGCGTTCTTCTCACAGCTTGTTCAAGCAGCGCTTTGCTTGCCCGTGTTCCGAAAACTGTCAGCATGATGGCGAATATGAACAAGAAGATCGCTTGGCTAGTTCCGAGAGCAGCATACACCCCAATGTAAACCGCCTCCGAATACCCAAATTTGTTTGCAGTCCACCACGAAAGCCATAAACTGGTCGTGATATTGCCGCCTTGGGCAATAATAAGAACTAGGAAAACCCATAGCGCGTTGAAAATGCTACCGGAAGCTCGCACGTAATTACCATAGACCGACCAAGGAACACTCGCGACAGCACGCTCCTCGGCTTGCATGAGTCCCTTGGCCTTGTTCTTCTTCTTTTTTCCCTTCTCAACGAGTTTGTCTTCGACAGCTTCTCCATCCTCTTCCTTCTTCTCCGCCACGGCTGTCGTCTCCATCAGATGCTTGAAGCCGGGCTCATTCTCCATCAGCTTGTCGAAAGTATCGACAGCACGGATTTTACCACCATCCATCCAGACAACACGATCGCAACGATTTAAAACCCACAGTTGATGTGTAGCAAGAATTCGACACTTATCCTTTAACAGACCTAAAATAGCGTTATCCATGATGTGTCGACCAACATGTGCGTCGACAGCGCTGAGAGGATCATCCATTAGTACAATGTCAGCATCGAAGTAAATGGCGCGCGCGATATTTAATCTTTGCTTTTGTCCACCAGATACAGTTATACCTCTTTCGCCAATTTCGGTTGCATCGCCATCCGGCAACATATCTAAATCAGGCTGTAGAGCACACCTAGATTAAATATCAGCAAGCCAACTATCGATCGATGTTGGGGGACAAAACATACGCCTTAATTACTTCTTTATACCATTCACGATTCATATCTTTGCCGAAGAGGATGTTTTTACGAACCGAGGCATTTTGGATCCAGGCGTACTGGGGGCAAAATGCTCTTGACGCGCCCAGGACAACCTCGCCTGAAGTCTTTCGCATGTCGCCGGCAAGCGCTGCGAGGAGAGATGTCTTGCCGCTACCAACGGAGCCAATGACAGCAATAAGCTCCTTACGTCCGATCGCGAGATTGAGATCTTCGAGCTTGAAAGGCTCGCGCTCATCCACTAGGGTACTCGCCATGTCCGAGTTTGATTCCGACGTCTCTGCGCCCTTCCCGGTCTTTGTGGGTTGTTTGGCGCCCTTTTTAGGAGCACCCTTCACTTGTGTAGGCGTCCGCTCCCATGTAAAGCTGGCCTGGTTTATCTCGACGGCGTGTTCGATGTCTGGCTCGAACATGGCGGCGTCTTCCTGCTCTTCAGATAGCATGAAGTCTTGAATACGTTTCATCGATGACCAGGCATCGACTATGCTGCCAATAACTAGGGGAAGCAGATTGAGCGGCAGTCGCAGACCGTTAAAAAGCGCAAGCGAAGAGAAGACTTCGGCAGGACCGAGGCCGTGATCGGTCAGTGAATAGGTAATAAACGAGAGAAAGGAGGCGTAGATGGGAAGCGATAAGCTGACCGAGTTGATGGCATTACGGATCGCCAACAGAACTTGAATGCCATGGATCTCACGATCTCGAACTTCGCCTAGGCGTTTCAGGAAAGCAGCCTCCCATCCGAAGTACTTGACGAAGCGGACAGACTGCAGTATCTCTTGCGTGAGGGAGACGCGCTGGTCCGTTACCTTATTAATCAATCCTCGGCGCCGGAATAGACTACGAATAGCCTTAGTGAGAGCCGGAACACCAACGACAAGAACAGCGAAACCAGCCAGTGCACTATAGGACAAGTTGATGAGCAGAACCACGAGAGTGATGACACATTGGATTGGGGCAGTCCAGACAATATGGAACAGGGCCGAAGACTGGTCAAGTCGGTATGTGTCGACACTCATTAAGTTGACGACTCGACCGTTACTCCAACCCACACCATCGCCAGCAATGCCCGACTTCTCCGCTTTAGCATCGGCTTTGGACTTTTCATCTTCCTTGCCATCTTTTGTATTCTCCTCTGCCTTCGCTTCAGGGGTACCGTTAGTAGCGGCCTTGCCTCCAGCTTTGGCCCGGCCTGAAATGACCATGGATTTCTCGAAGATCAAGCTGATCAAAACAGCTCTTACCTGACCGCCAATCATCATACCGCGGTAGATGAAGTGATTTGTTCCCAAGCTTTGGAATATCTGCATAAATGTAACGCCTATTACGAGGCCGATTCCTCTACCTATGGCTGGCGGAGGTAGGCCCTCTTGCTTGTTATTCCAGGCGTCTTGAGCGAAAGCGATAAGGAAACGAAGAACAAATGGAGACAAAACTTGGAAGATTGAGGCTGCGAGTTGGCATAAACCGCCGGCCCAAAATTCCCAGAAGAAAGTCTCATGAATCGCCCAGAGTAGCGGGTACTTATCGCCGTTATTTACCCGCCGTTCGAACGACTCGGTGCATTTGGTGGCCATTACATCCGCTGCTCGCTTCGGGTTCACTTTCCAGAGATCGCCATGTTCTAATGGGCGTTTATAACCAACCTAGACTGAATCAGCACAGGTACTATATAGTTGATGTAGCCTTGGATGCGTGTTTGACTATTGTTTCTTGGTGTTTCTTACATTCATTAACGGCGCCATCCACTGAAATGTCAGTCTACTGAAGAAACCAGCTTGGGCTTCCCTGGATTCCTGCTTTTCCTTGGGCACCGGGGGGACAGACCCCCACAGAAGAGGGTTTGGTGTCTTGTACCACGGCTTCTTGGACGCAGCGGGCACCGAGTTACGGGTAGTGGTGCGAGTTATGGTGCTCGCATCGGTTGCATAGCTCTGGGTACGTTTTAGCTCCTCCCTGTCGGCGCGCTCATCGAGTGACTCCTCGCGGAGACGAATCTCCTCCTCGGGGTCCTCGTGGTCATCATGGTCCTTGTACTCTGTCGTGGATTCTGACTTCGCTGGGACATCACCCTCGGTTAGAGGGCTCGCTGGCGCTATCTCCTTCTCAACGGGTTCGTTTGCCATGGTCCAATTCTGTACACCGTGACGACCCCTTCCTTTTAGCGCCGCCTGTTGGCCACGCAGCCAATGTGATGGCGACCTCAGGAAAATCTGGTTGCGAGGTGCCTAAATCCTGGGTGAGAATATTGCGATGCTAGCAGTGACGAATTCTTGCTCAAAGTTAATAGGGACCTGGAGAAGTGGCTGGCTCATAGGATAGGTAGGTATATGAATTTTAAAGTATGGGTCTAAAAGGTCAGATGGTGATTATAAATTAAATACACCAATCGTAGAACAATTGCATCTGAGATTCTTTAATGTTGCTAGACAATTAATAAGAACAACAATATTCCACCGTGCATGCACAAGTATGGCAAGAGGAGATAGACCCGCAAGCAAAAGAGAACGTGAACGACAGCGAAAGCGAGAGAGACCGGGTATATTAATTACCTAGGTAGATAAGTATCGGGTAGGTAGATGGGTATACGATGGAGGAGGCGGAGGAGACAGGGAACGGGCTTGATAGGCCACCGCTCGTAATACTTTGTTATTATGATGCTTTGATTCATCCATCCATTCCATCGCCCCTCCACCTAGATACATACATCAAGTACTCGTACTCGCCTCCATCTGCTACTTTCCGCCTTTTGCGCTTTCCTAATTCTCGGCCACTTTTTGGGATTTCCCACGCGGTGTTAAGCCGCCTTCCCCGGCTCCGAGCAGGCCCCATTCGCCTATCCCTGTCTGTGTGGTATATGTACCTAGCGGCGGATATGTGCTGCATGTAGTTTAGGTACAGTACAACACCTTGCTAAACATACTGTAGGCACCTCTCCAGTTAGATTATCTGTACCGGGCTAGCCAGGCAGCCAGGCGGCTACGATCACTCAACTTTAAAATACCTAATCAACCTATTGGGTGTGCTTACAGCTGCAAATGTAGAGGTATGTGCATACTTTATCTACTAGTCACGTCGAAAGAGGCAAGAGGGTTGGCTGCAGCACATCACCTCACGTATTACCTAGAAGATATACCTAGGGGCTAGATGGTATTAGTGTCTCTATGCATACTCTGTACTTTAATATAGGTAAAGTTGTAGTTTACATGCACCCCGGATGGAGTAAGTATGTTGTTGGTGCCCGCCCAGTTCCAATAATCTCTACGGTATTACCAAGCAAGACGTCGGAGGGCGGACAACGGACTTCGGACAAGCCTTAACTAGCGTATTCCTTACCTAAGTGTGCACTAGTATACCTAGGGAGGTTTTTAGCGGGGGTTTCTCTGTTTTTTTATTTTTCTACCCTCTTCTATAGAATATATTCGTAAGCCTTTTAAACTATTGTAATATGTATGTATTTTCCGCATACCGCTTTTACTCCTAAAGCAAACAACCCTTATTAACCACACCGCTGTGGATCCAGACAATGGAAGTACCTACATGTAGGTACTACATTGGAAGACAATGGAAGCGGTGTATGTATATAAGTACGCTATATTCGACAGGGGTCAATTTGTACTTTTAGAATTTACAATTTATTTTTAAGTATAGATTTATAACTTAGTAATAATATATAAGTTGTAGACTAACATTTTGAAAAAATTAATTTAAATATACAAATAGCTATTTATACAGTTTTATAATAAATTTTATTAATTATATTTTATGTTTACTTTTGACTGATTGATTGTACAAATTATATAACTTTATTAATTTGCAGCTATAAATATAAACTATACAGCTAAAATGTTTAATAACAGAGCTTTTAAATTAAGATTTAAATTAGTATTTAAATTAAAATTAAGCAAATTTGATATAAACAATTCGATTAATGTTTTTATTAGTGCACTATTAAATATAACAGTTGCTTTAGTATATAAAAAAATCGAAGCGTTTATAATTAATATAAAAAATAAATTCAGTTAAATCATTATAATAATTATTTAAATAAATATATAAATAAACTAAAAGTTAAAAAAGTTAAAAAATTAATTTATTTATATATAATTTATACTTAATTTATTTATATTTAATTTATTAATATTTAATTTATTTATATTTAATTTATTTATATTTAATATATTTGTACTAAGTTAATTTATAACTAGTTTATTTTTATTAAATTAATTTGAGCTAAATTAACTTATATAAAACTAATTTATATAAAGCTAACTTAAGTTAAACTAACTTATAAATAACTCTTTTTAAAATTTTATATATGTAGTTAATGCAACAGTTAATATTTCAGCATATATAAAAATACTAATAAATATTATTTCAAGCAAAAAATTACTAGATTTTATTTTGAACTTTTAGAAATATAAAAAACTTAATAAAACATAAATAATACAGAATTAAATAATTCAAACAGTATTTTTAAATATGTTTTTATAAAACAACGCTAATTAATTAAGTTAAACTAAATTAAAAAACAAAGTTGTAATTTTATTTAATTTATAGCTTATAAAAACAAACTATATTACTTTAAACAAAGTTTAAAATATTTAAGTATACTTAATATAAACTTTTATATTATACAAGCTATAGTTTATAAAAGTAATAATTAAACTTAAAAAAAACTTTTAACAAGTAGTATTATTTATATGTAATATTAATACTAAAGTTATATAAGTAAATTTTTTAAAAGCTGTAATTTAAGTACTAACTATATATAATGTATTAAATAGCTTTTTTATAATATTTGTAAATATAATGTTAGTACAAAAAAAGTTATATATTGTTTATTTATAAAAGTTATAAACAACTTTTTATAAACTTTTAAATATTATAAAAAATATATAGTAAACATACAACATTATAGCTAACAAGCTTAAAATGTATATATTAAATATATAGTTATATTTAAAAAAAAATATTGTTAACTTAAGTATTAGCTAAATTATAAAAAAAGTAGTTTAATTAGTAGAAATAATTAGTATAACTATTATAAAATTTAAAATTTATAGCATATTTAATATAATTATATAGCTATAAAATATATTAGTATTATATTACAATTATAATATTAGTACTAGTATATTAAACAAACTTAGTAAAAATGTAATTTAAACGTTTAATTATATAGAATTAACTTTAAAAAGTTTAAATGCAACAATTTTTAACTTTAAAACAAACGACTGCAATATTAATTAAACAACTAAACTTTATAATAATAAATATTAAAAAACAAAATATACAGCTAATATATTAAACAATACATGTTTTAACTGTAAAAAGTTAAGTTACTGGGCTAAAAACTGCAACAAAAAGCTAAAATAGCTAAAAAATATGTTAAACTACAGCAAATATGAGGGCCGAGGAAGAACAGCTAATATGGCACGCATAGAAATACTGTATATTCGGGAGAAAATACTAAGCTAAAGAAGAAAAAAAGGAAAAGATTGAGTCTGCGACAGCAGGCTCGATTATATATAGGTTTTTTTTTTCGTAGTGAATACTTTTTCTATTGTTTCGGTATTGTTTGTTGTGTTTTTATTGTTTGCTTTTAGTACAATAGAGTAAGTGTTTGTTATAGGGCGTAGTGAATGCTTTAGTGTATTTTTTACGCACTGTTTTTCTGTACAGTAAATGCAGTTTAGTTGTAACTACTTTTTTGTTTGCTTAAGGTTTGCTTTGAATCTGCAGTAACTGTGAGGCCGGTAGGTAGTTCAAACTTTTCGAAACTTAATTCTGTGAAGTTGTGCTTGATTAGACTTAGTATAGTTGTTGTTTTTGTGGTCCGGCTTAGTTTGTTTTTTTTTGAAGGCTTTTAACTAGTATTTTAGTTGTTTAAGTAGTTCTGTTTCGTTAGGGTAGCTATCGTGGTATTGTTGTAGCAGGGTAGGAGAGTTACGAAAGTTGGCAGCAGGGTACTATGTATTGTTTGGGTTTCAGCTTTTTCAGCTTACTTTGTAAAACAGTTTTCTGTACCGGATTTGTGAAGACAAGATTTTTTCAATTTCCCATTTCTTGTTGTCGATGCCCGGGTCTACGATCTTTTCACTTGGACGTTTGTACTTTTGTTCAGGTAGTGGGTTATTTGTATATTTTCGTAGTCGATCTGTGTGAAACTAACGTGCTTTTTTTTACTGGTTTGGCAGTTTTAGCAAATAGGTGTAATTTTTGCGTTCTAGGATTTTGTATGATATTTGTGTGAAAGGATAGTCGAGTTTGTTGTTTGGACGGTCGGTTTGTTTACTTTTTTTTTTTAAGATGTAAACAAAGTTGCTTATGTTGAAATTTGGCTTTTGTTTATGCTTATTGACTTGTTTAGTTATTTTGTTTTGTATTTTTTGTATCTGATTTTTAGCTACAGATAAATATTTGTGGATTTGTTTTTTGAACGCTTGTGCTTTTTGCTGGGTAAGTTTTTCTCGGGTAGAAAGCTTAGCGGTTGTTTTCGTTTTATTTTTTCAGTCGAAAATTATGTATATAGGCCGTTTTATGATGACTTCCCAGGGGAAGAGACTTTTTAGCGAGTCGTGTAGCAACGCAGCTTAGGCGTTGTTCAAAGCTGGCAGTGCTTTTGACTAGTTGTTCTGGAAGTGGTTAATGTAAAGGCGTAACTGCTGGTTAATTTACTGGTGCATGTTTTTTATTTGTTTTACTGTTTTATGGTGTTTTGCTGACGAGAAATTCAGCTTTATTTTGTGAATTTGTAACAGTTCGTTTGTAAAGTTTTTAACAAACTGAAAGTTTCGATCGTTTATAACAGATTTAAGCTATTTAAATAGCCGGTAAGAGCTCTTATAGTATATTTAGGCTATATTTTTTGCTGTAGCTGACGAACTACAAGGTGTAGTTTAATAAAGCTTAAACAAGCGGTTTACTATAGTAAGAATTGTATTGTTGCTTGATTTATTTTTAGGAAAACTTTTAAAGTTGATAACGATATATTGCTAAGAATAGTTTGGGACTTTAAGCGGGCGAAGCTTGCTTGGTGTTTTGTTTTGAGGTGTTTTAGCAGTTTTGCAAAAGCAGTTAGCTATATACATATCGATATTTTTGAGCATTTTCGGCTACTAGTATTTGTTTGTTACTAGTTTTTTAGTTTTGCTTTTTTTAAGGTGGGCTATTGAGATCTGATTATGAGTTTTTCGAATTACTTTTGTTTGTAAGTTGTTTGTATTAGCTACAATTAAACGTTTTTTGTATGTTACTAAATTTTTAAGCATTTGGTAATCTATTTATGATATATTAAGTGCCAACTTTTTATATTTTTTTAGCAAGGAACTTTCGCGGTTGGCTTGCAGTAGGGCATCGATTAAGAATATGCTTGATACAGATGGTGGCTCGTTGACAACTAGCTCGTAGATCTTGACTACTTACAGGGTAGGACGTTCTAGGGTAGGGTTTTCTAAAGTTAGCCACTTTGAAGTTGTAACCGGCCGGAAAAGTGCTATTATGCGTTATTTGTCTTTTTTTTGCTTTTGACTTTTCAACTTATTTTTTAGCTTTGATATAATGTTTGAAATAGTATTTTGAGTTTTTGGCTAGTAAATGATCACAAAGTTATAATGTGATATTAGCTTAGCTTATTTAGTTTGTTGAAGGTTTAATACACGTTTAACAGTAAAATATTTTAATGCTGCATGGTCGGTAATTATTGTAAAAGGTTTGACCTGTTGTAGACTTATTAGTTCTGCTTTTTAGCAGATAAATCTTTTTATTACTGCTAGTATTTCTTTGTTATAGATGCTGTAGTTGAGTTCGGCTTTATGGAGCGCTTCGGAGTAAAATGCTACAGGACGTTAGTTGTTTTTTGGGCTGTTTTTTTGTGAAAGGCAACCTGCGGCTACTCCGTTTAATGTGTCCGTTTTTATACGCGTTTTTGCATCGAACGAAAAATAACGAAGTACTGGCGCCGACAGTAAAGCTTGCTTTAGCCGGTCAAACGTTTTTTGACACACTTTAGACTAGTTGAGACAGGCTGTAGTAGCTATTAGCTGGGTCAGTGGTTTCGCAATGCGGCTAAACTTTTCAATGAACCGCTTGTAAAAATTACAGAACTTTAAAAAAGACTGCACTTTTTGGACCTGGGCTATGCTATACTTTTTAAGTGGTTCTTATTTACAGATTACTTCGGTTTTTGCTGGGTTTACTTCGATTTTGTTAGTGCTAATGATAAATTTTAAAAATTTAGTTTTGGTTACATAAAACTTACACTTTTTTAAGTCCGCTTATAATTTTGCAGCTTATAGTTTACTCAAAACTTTTTTTACGTGGAGTTTATGTTCAATTTTGTTGTTTGAATATATTAACACGTCGTTGATATATGCTATACAAAATATATCGAGGTATTTGGCTAAAGTATTGTTAATAAACCGTTAAAATATAGCTGGTTCATTTGTTAAACCAAAAAGTAAGACGTTAAATTGGTATACCTTGTATTGCGTACAAAACGCAGTTAAAGATTTACATTTTTCTGCTATACGTATGCGGTAAAACGCCTGCTTTATGTCCAACTTGGTGTAAATTTTTGCTTTTGTAAGGCGAGTGAGCGTTTTATTGATCAAAGGCAAAGGGTATCGGTTTTTCTGCGTTAGAAAGTTCAGCTTTCAGTAATTTACGCATAGTTTTAGAGATCTGTTGCTTTTTTGTACAAATAAAACTAGTGCTGCTTAAAGTGCTATAGTAGGCTCGATAAAACTTTTCATTAAGTTTTCGTGTATATATTGCTTACAGGTTTTAGTTTCTTTTAAGGACATTTTGTATAAAGCGCTGTATTTTAGGTTTTTTGGATCTTTTGTAAGTTCGATATAGTGATCGACTTTATGTTTTCGAGGTGGCATTTGATCGGAAGCTTTTTTGCTAAATACATCAAGATATTTGTGGTATTCTGTGGGTACTACTTGTTTAGCTATTTTTTGAAGGTTTTTTTTTAGGCTTTTTGATTTGGACTTTTTTTAAGCGATTATCGAGTTTATTTTGTACAAAAAAGTCACTTTGTATGATTTAGTGTTTTTTTGGTGCATTACTACTGCAAAAGTTGTAGCATTTAACGTAAAGATGCTAATAGGTCGGTGCTTGTACTATTTTATAGCGTTTTTTTGCAGTTTATATTTGCTGTAACGGTTTTTCGGCTTGGGTTTTTTTTTTGGTAAGGCTTTCTTGGGTAGGTTTTTTCGAAGCAGCTTTGCTTTATTGTCGTTTGCTAGTAGTATTTTTATTTTTTATAACTTGTGCTTTATTTGGTTTTTTTTGAACGGGCTAACAGTATGTCGAAGAGGTTTAAGTATAGTGTGGATAAAGCTAATCATAAAAAAGTATTTTTTTGTTTTTTTATCTGACTTTTTGTGTATAGCTTTTAACTAGGAAATTTGTTTCTTTATAGCGAACAAGCTTTGTAACCGGGTGGCATTTTGTGCTTTTTGCGTTATTTTATTTTTGAGTAGCTTGTTTTGTCGTGTAGTATCGATTTGGTAACTTGGGCTTTTTAGTTTTTCTGCTTTATTTAATGATATGTTTTTGATAAGTTTTTTTTTTTCTGTAGTAGGGAATATCAGTTTTCGCTTTCGGCAGTTGACTAGTACGTTGTGATGTGCGAAAAACTTCTGTTTTACAATTATATCATGTTTTATATTTAGTACTATTATAGGGGCATTTTGGATAGTGTATACGTTAATACGAAAGTAGACATTTAGTGCTTTAGTGATTTTTTAGTTGCTGTTGCTATTGTATTTTGTAACAGAGGTAGGCTTGAAGCTAAATAGTTTGGGAAGGTTTAGAAGTCGTATTATTTTTTTGGCAAATCGGGTATTTATATATAAGTATACTTTAGCTTTTGTATTAGCTAAAGCAGAGGTAGAAAGTTTTAGTTTATTGAATGTTATTAAACAAGTTATTAACAGGGGCTTTTTTTTAAAGATTTTTTTCAAAAAGTTGAATAGGACTTTTTTGTATTGATTTAGGTTTAAAGCTAACAGTGTAATAAGCTTAGAGAAAAAGACTAGTTGTTTTGAGTTTTTTTGTTTTTTGAACTTTTTTTTTCTATATCGACTTTTTAGTTGTTTTTGAAATAACTTATCTTTTTTTCTATAATTGCTGCAACTTAAGCAGTGTTTAAGCGTTTATGTTTTTTGTAGTACAGACAGTTAGTGCTTCGGTAGCTAACTTCGTAACAAATAAAGCAAAGACTTTTTTGTGCTAGAATTACTTCTTTTTTGTATCGCAGTTTTGTGTAAAGCTTATGCCCGTTTTTTAACTCTTTAAGTACTGAAATAGAAAGATGTTGTTCGGTAGTCGAAAATGCAGCTTTACTAGGTGGTAGTTTTACGGGTAAGTTCTGTGAAAGTAAGTCCTTTGTAGGTAGGTCTTTTGGAACGCCGACTGTGCTATGTTCTAACAGCTGTTAGTTAGTTTTTCGCGGAATAGGGTTATTAATAAAGTTTTTATACTATTGATAGTCGGCAACTTGAACGCGGGAACAATAAGTATTAAAGGTGATTTTAAAGCTGTTTGTATTAAATATCATAACTTTGTTTAATCGTTTTGGTAGTTTGTTGTGCAAGTTTTATTTATAGTTGGCTCGAAGTATACAAGTTTGATTAGCTAGTTTGACAAACTTAAGTCAGAAGTTTAAAAATACTTTTGGTTCTTTTATTTTGAGCTTGTTATATTTGGTCTGGGTTTTTTTATACTTGTAGGGGTTGCTATATAACTTCAGTAGATGTTTCAAAACTTTTACAGTAGTTGTATATATAAGGCTGTTTTATTTTAAAACTTGTTTTACAAATGGAATAATTTTTAAAGCAGCTGATTTGCTTATACATTTTAAGATGTAGTATATTCGGCTTTGTTTGTTTATAAAGTAGTTTGTATTTGCTTGAAGTTTGTTTTTTATAAGTAAGTACTAGTAGTAAAATTCGACTGCAGGCTTGCTGTTTAAAGGAGTGTTATTGGTAAAAACAGGAAAGTCTGTTATTTTTATACTTTGTTTTCCGCTGTTCAAAAACGTTGAGCTTAATGTTGTACTTTTTTTGTGACTGCTTTTTTAAGTAGCGTTTTTTGGGGTAAGTATATTATAAGTAGGGCTTTTTGAAGTAAACGTGTGTAGGGTAGTAAGCTTTTAAATATCTGCTTTAAGGTTTAGATTGTTTTAGGTAGCTTGGCTTTAAGTAGTTTTTTTGGATGTAGTAGTAAGTAGAGTGTTTTTTGTTAAAATAGGTTGACTAAGGGTAGCTTTGCTGTTAGTATTATTTACATAGGTATAACTTTTTTAGGTAAAAGCTTGCTAGGTAGATGTTTGTTGGGTGGGTTTTTGCTTAGTAGTAACTTGTACAGTGGGTGTTTTTTTGCGTGCTCTGACCAGAGCTTCTTAGAAAACTTCGTTGCAGTTTTGTAGTTTTTCAATTTTTTTTTTATACATTTCTAAGACTTGCTTGTTTTTAACTAGCTTCGTTTTAGCTTTTTGCAAGAGCTGTTTACTTTTTTGCATAAAATTTTTTATGATGTGGCAGGTAGTATGCAAGTAGTTCTGATTTTGGCTACTGTTAAAGGCTATAGTGTACAGCTAGTTTATTGCTTTGTGAAATATTTGGGTTATAATAATACGGGTGTATACTTCGTTAAAGACAAGCTTAGGTTTAGCTTTGTTCAACTTTTTCTAGGTATTGTAATTAATAATGAACTTTTTGTTTCTGAACTTGTGTTTTGCTATGTCGGATAGAAAAAATGTTTTGTATGTATAGCATTGTTTTTATTAGTAGGCTAACTTACGTTCATTTTTTACTTGGGAAAAGATATTTCGTTAAATTCTGTTAATAGTTAAATAGAACGTATAAAAGTTTTGTACTGCTTCGTTTTTTATGTAGTTTTGGTACTATTGGTAAGTACTCTTTTTGGAACTATTAGGGTGTTTTTTGGCAAACTTTAGTGCAGTTTTTTGCAAAGTGGTATTGTAAATCATGGACTTTTTAGCTAAAGAGTCTAAAGCTGCTTTTTTTGCGTCGAGGTAACTATTTTCGTTCTCGAAATAAAAATGGAAATTGCTTAGTACAGGCATTTTTTTTTTTCTTTTTTTCTAGGTGCTAAAAGGACCTGCGGTATTATGGTTCGGCATTTTTTTTTGAGGTATAAAGTTAGTATAAAAAGTGTAAAGAAAATTCGGTATCGGGTAAGAAATTTGGTGTTTAGTGGTAAATCGGTATCTCGGTATCGGTATTAAATATGTTTAGTATTAAATCGGTGTTGAGTTAGTATCGGGTTGAGCTTTTTAATGTTAACTTACAACGAATGAATAAAACGAGTTTAGTATTGTAAGAGCTAAGAAAGAACAGTTAATATAGCATGTATAAAAATACTGTATATTCGGGAGAAAATACTAAGCTAAAGAAAAAAAGAAAAAAAGGATTGAGTTTGCGACAGCAGGCTCGATTATATACAGGTTTTTTTTTTTGTAGTAAATACTTCTTCTATTGTTTCGGTATTGTTTGTTGTGCTTCTATTGTTTGCTTTTAGTACAATGGAGTAGGTGTTTGCTACAGGGCGTAGTAAATGCCTTAGTGTATTCCCCACGCACTGTCCTTTTGTACAGTGAATGCAGTTCAGCTGTAACTGCAAATAACATTAGTATAATTATACAAATTAAAATATAACGCTAAAAAGTATACTGTTTAAAAACGAAACAAATAAATTTAATAAATTTAAAAAAAAGTATAAAGCTTTTTAAAACAAAAGCTTATATAAAAACAAAAAATAAGTTTATTTTGTTAACAATAAAAACTCTGATTTAAATAAAAATACAAACAAATGTAGCACTGCTAAAAAAATCAAAAAAAACTTAATCAATTAAAAAATAACTGACTTAATAAATAAAATAAACGTAAATTATTAATAAAAAAGCTATATTTATATAATTTATATAAATATAAACTTATAAAAACTATTTAAACGAAATAAAATCTGCAATAGTTATTAAAACAAATATAACTTGTTTAAAACAAAATTATTTAATAGTTTTAAATTTATAGTATTTTTTAATTATAGCTGCATTAATTACTATATATTAAAATTTTTAGCAGCAAAATTACAGCTATATAAGTTTTAAAAATTAAAACAAATATAAAAAATTAAAAAAATAAACTTAAAAATTAAAAACAACTGTTTAATAAAAAGCTGATTTATAACTTTAAAAAATATTACTTAAAAATAAACAATTATTAAAAAAGTTATTTTAAACAGTATATTTTTAAAAGATTTAATTATAAACAAACAAAAATTTTATAAATAAAGTAGCAATTTTAATATTATATACAGTAAAAAAATCGTATAGTTTATAAAATTTAAAAACAAACTTATAATCGAACTTATTAATAAACTGTTTATATATATAGCAACTGAACTAGCTTATATAAATAAAAAACTACAAGTTATATAGTATAAAGCTATGTTTAAAAACAATTAAACTATTTAGTTTTTACAAACTTATATATAAATTTACTTTGAACTGTTTAATATTACTAAGTAATAAACTAACGTTATAGCTAAAACGAAGTATTATATTAACATAAACAACTATATATTAGTTAAGCTACTTTTTAAACAATATAGTTTTATATAAAAAAAAGCTATAAAAAAATTTGTTAATATATATATTAATATATATATATATAAAAAATACAAATTATAAAAAACACTAGCGTTATTAATACTAAAAAAAAGCTTTAGTAAAACAATTATGTTTAATTAATTAAAAAAAAATATTATATATAAGTTTTGTTACAACTATTAAAAATTTAACAAAGTTATATAAAAATAAGTACACTTTTTATTTAATGTTATAAATTAAATTTAAAAAGCAGTAAGCTATTAATAGTACATGTTTATAAATTTAAAAAATAAATTTTAATATATCGAAATAGCTAAAAAAGATTGTAAAAAAACAGCTTTTGTAACTTTGTTCAATATATACAAATAAATAGTAATATTATTTAAACTATATAATGTTTTAGCAATGTTTTAAATATTAATAAAAAAAGTTGTTTAATTGTTTTATAACTAGCTAGCAAGTTTATTTAACAATATATGCATGTAAAAAAATACTTAAAAAAAACTGTACAAGCAAATAATAATGTTATTTGTTCAGTTAGCAAAATATAGCATAATAATTTATACTATAAAAACGTTAATGTTTGTTTAAGCAAATATATTTTTAAGTTTTTACATTTTTTAGTATAATATTAAAGCAGATTTAGCTAAAGTAGTAGTTATAAAAAACAAACTTATATTTACAATTATAATAAAAGTTAAAGCATTTGTAAATGTAACTAGTTATTTTTAATACTTAATTAACAAATATATTTTATTGTTTGTATTTTTTATAAACTTTATAAAAAGGCCTAAAAATTACTTGCTAATATTAAATACTAAAGCTAAAATATTTTAAAAAGCAATATATAAAACTATAACTATAATACTAGTAGTACAGTTATTTAACTAAAAACTATTGTTAGTAATTAATATAAATTTTAACTAAGTTTATATAAATGTTTGTTTAATATAGCTATACTTTTATAAAAAAATTTTAACGTTATATTTAGTTGTATATTTTTTTAAAAAATTAAAAAACTAACAGTTCTAGTATACAAGTTAAAAAAAAGAACTTTTTATAATTATGTTTTTTTTGTAGCACTAATATTACTGAATAAAAAGCAGAAATATTATAATATAAACGAACTATAAATTTTTAATAAAAATTAAAACAAAAATAAACTAATTAGTTAAAATTATATAGTTTATTAATATAATTGAATATTATTACGTTAAAATTATTTACTGTTTTAAAAAATTAAATATAATAACGGACTAGCTGTTAAAACTATTAAAATATATATATATAACAAAAAAATTTAGTAGCAATATAAAAAAAAAACAAATAATACAAGCTAAAATAATACTGCTATATAAATTTAACTGTATAAACTTATAAACTATTATAAAATATTTATATTTTTTAATAAATTTATTATTTAATTTAAATCTAAATTAAATAATATAGCACTTTATAGTTTATAACAAAAAACTATATAAATTAGTTAAATATATTAAACTACTTAATAATTTTTTATATAGCTTAAAAATGTTGTATTAAGCAATATTACTGCTAAAAATTTCTGAAACTATAGATTTAATATAAACAGTTAAAAATATATATATTGACTTAAGTTATACTATAGTTAGTATATTAACTTAAAAAGTTAATAAATTATATTAATATTTAAAAGCTACTTTAATAATATAACAAATAATAGTTAAATATAAAAAATACTAACTAATAAAGTTATTAATAAATAAACTATTAAATTTTTAATTAATTATACTACTGCTTTTATTAACAAAGTAAACTATAAATTATATAATAATAAAAGCTTATAAAATATTTATATATGTAAAATATATAACGTTGTAAGTTGAAGCAGCTATAATATTTAATATATTGTTTAAAAATACAAAACTGTTAATTATAAAAATTAGTAAAACTTTTAACTATTTAAAAAAATAAATTTGTAATAATAGTAGCGTGTTTATAAACAACGAAACTATTTAGTAATATAAATATAATAAATTAATAATAAAGCTTATAATATTTATAAAACTTAAAAATAACAATAAAGTCGAAAAAACAAACAGAAATATTAAAAGAATTATATTCTATAATATAATTTACTATTTGTAATATAACTATTAAATATAACTTGAAATAACTATATATATATATAATTATATACTTAAATTAAATAGTTATAATAGTTATTTTTTATTATTTAATATATAGTTTTTTTAACAGTAATTATTTGTTAAATTAACTAAATATATATATAATTTAACAAAAAAAAAAGAAAGAAATTTTTAGCAAAATTTAGTATTATATTACAAAGCTTTAAAAGTTTAATGCTATTTCAACAGTTTAAAAATATTACAAAACTAAATCAAAGTATACTTTTAAAAAAAAAAAGAACTAATTTATATATATAAACTAAAAGATTAAATATTACATATAAAACAACAAAGTAATAAAACAGAACTATATTATAACAAACTATAAGTTATTACTAGCTGCTACATAAGTAATATATATAAAATTCAAAGTTTTAAAAGTTTTAAATTATTTAATAAATATAATAGTATTAATTTATTTTTAATATATAGCAACAATAGTTACTTTGTACAAAGTTTATAATATATTAATAAAACAATGCTAAAAAAAAATCGCAAACGATTGTAAATACTAAGTGGACTAAAAAATAAATAAAAACATTTATTTAAAAAAAAAAGTAGTTGTAGATCTAAACAATAGAAGTACTTATATGTAGATATTACATTAAAAAACAATAGAAACGGTGTGTGTATATAAGTACGCTACACTCGACAGGGGTCGACTTGTACTTTTAGAATTTACAATCCACTTTTGAGTACAGATCTATAGCCTAGTAGTAATACATAGGTTGTAGACCAACACTCTGAGGGGACTAATCCAGACGCACACCGCTAAGTCATAATGTTTCCCTTTGCTCTTTTACAACCAATTATCCTGCTTCAGATTGGCTTCCGGCAACTAGGTACAACCTGCTTGGGGTATCAGCCGCTTACGCGTACGTGCATATGCGAGTATACCATTGCTTAGGTATTCGTTGTCACCCACCTGCATGTTGTAATAGGCAGTCAACAGATGTGTCATACCTAGACCAACCCTCTGGAGAGAGAGTCAAGGAGAGCGGGCAGGATTAGAGCCCGTCCCCTGCAACCTATGTAGGTATGTACAGAGTAGATGCCGAAGTTAGAATCAACATTGCGGAGATTTGTCTTGGATGTTCTTTGTTTGAAGTTAGACGGCGTACTCTGTCTCATAAACCAGTACCGCCATCAAGAACTCATTACATGCTTTGTACTTCCAAGACAACTTCTATGAACCCTGGATAAATACTATCTCTATAAATATACAAACAAGGGCATATTTTGATTGATAGCAAGAGCCGTAGCGCATCCTTTCTTTCGTTGAAGGTTTCTACCTATACCAATATCCTATCTAGTGTGTGTTGAGGAGCAATAATATGTTATAGAAGAAAGACATGTTGATATGGTTAGACATGCCGATTGTAAGCTGACAACATAAGCACGGACTACGCAGGTGATGCTAAACACTACGTTCAACTCCTACCTACCTAGGCAGACATAACTTTTACCATCACCTCACCTGATCACAACATGATCCCCCCCCCCCCAAAAAAAAACTACAAATACGTAAGCCGGCAGGCATATACCTACGCATACTATTTAAAAAAATGCATTTTGTGGTAATATTCCGCCCGATGCATGGGGTTTCTATAAGTACCTATGTATGCCTAAATTACCTATCCTGTCTGCGGTTTCGGCACCGAGATGAGTAGAGTTAACCGATTGGTCGGCTCGCGATGACTCTTGAATTCCTAAATCTGAACGTGGAAGGCCTAGCCTCAGAAATAAGACTAAATATCAGAGGATCCTGGACAAATCCCATACCATTTATTAGCCGATGGCTTACCCTATCAAAGAACCTATAAAAGAGTCAAATTGTACATGGATGCCTTAACAGCAGAGGGTGTTCTGGATTTGAATATTCAACTATGATTTAAGGAGAAGAGACAAAAATACCATGAGAAACATCAGACTGGCACCCAAGCTAGGCACCCAAGCTAGGCAAAGTTATATGCATAAAACTACCTACTTAGTGTAAAGCCTCGTATCATCGAATTCTAGCAACTAGAGAGAAAGACCACTATACGCTACACGAATACCAACCAGTCCGCATCCCAAACAAGCGGCAAACAAAACATCTCGTCTATCTACATAGTAAAGATGATAACCCGTAGACAACCAATATATGCGGTACCTGCCTATCTAATAGTCTCAGCTACTCTGTCACTAGCACCCCTCTAAACGGTTCGCAATCGCATCTCGAGATCCGATCGAACTTCGGATACGAATACTATATCACCGGTGAATATGTAAGGACCAAGACAACAGCCTGAAGGTGAGAAGCGGCTCCCTCTTATTTCTATGTCTCAAACATACTCTAAGGCTCGCTTAGCTAGTGATATCCTGTAGTAAGGAGGCAACGAAGGGGATCGCGTCTTCTAGTCGCATAACGTATTGATAGAGGTAAACACAAAGCTGCAGACATTGAACATCTTTAAGTCTCATAGGCAAGTATGTAGACGTTGATTATATAGCAAGTATATCGCACACTAGATTACAGACCAAAAGAAGGTGACCCTGTGAGGTAGGCGGGCATCGATTAATTTTCTCTATCTTAGTACAGACCTCCTTTAGGACTGTTGCTGCCCGTACCACTGTAGGCTGCGTGGGCAGGGCTTGTTTTTCTGTGATACTCGTACATAAAAAAGGCAGAAACTCCTTTCCATCTAAAAAAAAAGCGACTTCGTGAGTTAGAGTTCCTAACCTAACCCCTTTAAGTCGTAGTTCGCCTACTCTCTAACGCCGTGCAGGAAAGAAAATAAACAGTAAGCGGTTTGATCCTAGACAGATTTGCAACCCATAGCCGAAGAGAGCCGTGTGACTGTATATAGGCAAAACTGATCAAGCGCTCTCAGTATCCTCATCCTCATCGAGTCCTAGGAGTGTTTTGTCAACATCATCCAGCTCTTCGTCCTCATCTTTACCTTCGGCGGCGGCCTCAGGCTCCTCAGCACCACTGTCGATGCCCAGAAGCTCCTTATCTACTTCATCTAGGTCTTCCGCATCTTCCATGGCCACGTCTCCGTTAGTATTACGAAGGTTGCCGTTGACGCTGGGCTTCCCGTTCGCTCGAGCCTTTCTGACCGGTACCTTATCTGGAGTGGCAAGGCGCTCGAGTTCCATGATCGGGTCGGGGAGGGTGTCCTCTGTCATCTGAACTACCGCACGCCGCTTGTTAGGCGGAATAATCCCCAAATCTCGTCGCCCCTCCCACCGCCTGAGCCGCCGATTGGCTCTTCTCACCGCCGCTGCATACGATGCCGCCTCTTCGCCAAAGTTGTCTTCTTCTTGCCCAAGCTGACATAGACCCCCAAGACCACGATCCCGAAAGGCGGACCTGCTACTTGTATGTGTTCTGCTCTCTTCCTCATCACTGTCGACAAAAGGGTCTGCCATGGCGTCTAAACGCCGTTTTGTACGAACTATAACGCCCTCTTGTCGCCGCATCTTTCGCGAAACGTGATGCTGTCTTCGAAGACCACGATCTAGTATATAATCAACACGTTGGCTGCGGTTACGTTCTACTGCTAATTGGTGTGCAGTAGGGGGTCGGGGTTTTCGTGGAACGATGCCTTCCACAGCGTGGGAACCGGGACCAGCAGGCGACGACGCTTCGAAGACTTGGTATTTCAGAGAAGCGCCTCCACGGCGCACAGTGCTGTTGATACCGAGACGAGACAGCGCTCTCGGGGGCGGAGTGGACCGGGTACTATCCAAGTCGGACTCATGTTTAGAAGGTCGTATGCGTGGTAGAATTGCCGCTGAGGGACTCTCTTCGACAAGGAGCTTAGTCCTTGCGCCCCTCTTAGTCTGGCTATCGACTACGTAGGCTTGATCGGCGGCAATGATCCTAGCCCTGTGGCTCTGCTTGTCACGCCCAAACTCAACTTCTTCGGGTGAGTCTATATTTTCGCGTGCTTCTTCTTCCGGTGTCATCTCTTCCATTCGAGGGACGCCCTGGTTAGCAAGCCCTAGTTCATAGTCTACACCGGCGCCAAATGGATTCTCTTCACAGCCTTCTTCCGTAAAGTCAGACTCTAGATACTGCCACATCAGCCATAGAAATGCTCTTGCACGAGAGCTACTAGTGTAGTTTGTTTTCATGATGAGGTCGTGGAACTCGCCGCCGCTCGGGAAGTGTAGTTCAGCGACCTGGGATGCCTGGGAACATATGAGAAAGATCAGATTGACCGGGTTGGAACGTGGTGACTTCTGGTTCTTGAAATCGGCTAGTTCGTGAGGTTCAGGCCGATCTTCAGCAGCCCCCTTGAGAATAGATTTTAATCTTGGCGCGTCTTGTAATTGCTTGTACGCCGATGCATCCTGATGTGCCTGGAGCGACGGAATGGCATGGTAGGTTCTTAGTTGGGCTCGCATCTCGGGGAAAACTACATGGCGTGGGTTAGCGGAATCCTTCTGCTTGTGGCAGTATTAGAGGCGAACGTACAGTTTAGTGTAGTGTTCATTCGTCCGACATTGACGAGTAAGCAGACCATAGCCATACCCTTCGCAGCCTCGCGATCACTAAGTAGCTTGTCCCGGAGCACTTTGCTGGTCTTACTACTCCTAGCCATCGTGTCGATGTACAAATCCGCAAAGCCCTGCTTTTCCGATTTGCCGGGCTCGTAGCTGTTGGTGAAAACTTTCGTCTCGTCGTCGAAGACGGCGCGTAGAAAGTCGTACTGAATATCTCGTCTCCACAAGGGCTCGCCATCCTCCTTCTTGAGATGCCTGATCTTGCCGACAACCGGAAATGAGCCACCTCCAGCGGCAGTGGCAGCACCAGCACCAGCAGTCGAGGCTCTAGATTTTCGTTTACTGCCGTGTGCTGAGTCGGGGCCAAGTATGCTGGAGTCGGGGTTGGCTTCGGGTGAACCGTCTCTGGGGGTACCAGGAGTACTAGAAGGTTGCGACCATCGGTCGGGGGACCCACGGCTCGATGCCATGGAGGGCATAGATGTCATGGCGTATTCGATGATAGAAGTTGGCGATGGAAAAGAGAAGAAGGAGAAGGAGAAGTAGAGGCGGAGGTAGAGGCGCAGGTAGGGGCGCAATGAAAGAAAGAAAGAAAGAGATGTAGAGTTATTAACGCTGCGTAGAGGCCAATGATTGTTAGATTATCAGCGCGGTCTGGACGCAGTTTGGACAGCGTGGCGTTGTAGCAGGACAACAGTGGCAGGACGACAAACGCCTGATTGCCCGGTCGCGCAACACGTATTCTGTAGATATATTATTGATGCTCGGTAGGAACCAGATCTACCGCACGTCAATGTACTGCTATACCTACAGTGGTACGCTGCATTCCAAGCTGTAAAGACTGTGTTGAAAAGGAGTTCCAAAAGGTGGGCGGTGATAATGGAGTGACCGAAGCTATTGTTCCATTGTGGAGAGGAGCGGAAAGACAGGAGAAGAAGCTTTCGTTTTGCAGTTTGGAGGTCGAGTTGAAGAAACTACAGGTAGGTTAAGGCTACTTGGGTAAGTGGTTTTGGGCAAACATTACCTACAGACAAAGCATCACGTTAGGTAGCTGGCGATTGTTGGTGCTGAGGCGGACACGCGTTAGCCACCTAATGTGACCTGTTATTTAGGTAGTTGTAGGTTAGCACACCACCTAAGGTAGCCTCGTTGCTGAGGGCATTCGTGCTGCGGGCCAGTTACACGTACCTACCTCTACCTCCCAGGAGCTATGTGCAGCAGCACTAGGCATTTTCAATTTACCTTCTATCACCTACCTACCTAAGTTGGTACTGTCATACCATGATATCAATCTCCAAATACACAGTATACGCACTGTACGAAAGGCACTCGTACCTACCAGCCACTCTCTGAGTATGCACAGCCACGATTCTCACAACATATTGCAGTTTAGAAAGCGAACACGAGTAAAGTTCGCGGCCTACCAGGGCAGCAAACTCCCGCTATTGCTCGAGTTATGGATTTCTGTATGGTTCACGATACCTATCTCTTTATTGCATTCGTTAAAAATCAGGGCGTATCTATTTACCTAGTTTAGACGAGCAGGTGATAATTACTTTATTCATCTAAGATGGTAAACCGAGGTAGTCATAGGATACAATGCCGACCACAAGTTCCAACTTATTCTCTTGGTTATAGCTAGGTGGTAGGTAGTATGCAATCCAAAATTTCAAATTACTTGTTCTACCCGAATTTTAATTTCACTGTATAGCTACGTTGCCCATCATAGATAGGGCTGCATCAACATGTAGGAAAGTAAGTAGCGTTTTTATTATTTAGGAACACTCAACTCAGTTCGTCACAAATGGATCCTATGCTGGTCCAACACGGCGCAAAGAACCTTTAGCGAAGTTCTCAGCCGATATCTGCTAACGGGCTATCTACCAGGCAGATGGGATCTCATCTCGTCCATATGCCAGTATCTTTGGAATAGGCCCCAGACATGCTCTGTGCATCTCAAAGAGGTCTGGAAACTGTACCTGATCACCCAGACGCCGTTTTTTTTTTCTCGCGAACCACCCTAGTAATTACCATTTTATGCAATGTCCATATAGCCTGCCCTGCCCTGTAATTTCCCACCGTCGGGGAGGGACAAGCTCTCGCGCGAGAGAGTCCTACCGAACTGAAACCCACGAGCGTTCCGCATTTTTGTCTATGAAAGAAGATGCCGGCAACAAATCCGCAGTCATGCAGAACACGTGTTCACCCCGTTCTATCAGGGTGAGAGTAGAGATATCATCTCCGTTCAGAGGGTAAAAGCAGGAACATGAATGGAGATCATCATCGTCGTGAGAAGTATCGGTCCAATGTCTTTTGGAGACCAACCAGCTTCTAATAGATGAACTGTCTCCCGAGACACATAGATCAAGGTCTATTTTAACCTCGAGACGTCTCATGCAGCTGCTCGGATGCAATCCCCGTGTTCGTCTATGGGTATCAAGTCGTGGGGGGACACGAATGCGCAGCCGTAATAAAGACAAATGCCGTCTATCATATGCCAGAGCCTCATGCCGTAAGACTCGAACCTGCCGATCCGGATGGGTAGTCGAAGTTGCATGTGCCGTAGATGAAACTAGGTCGGAAACAATTGGCGACGCGCCAAAACCTTGTGTAAAAAGCACGCGAATGTACGAAATAGGAAATTTAAATGAAACATCTATGTGCTGCATTGTCGATGCACGTGCCCGCCTAGAGAAGAGCTTGCGATGTTTACAAAGCACTCAGGTGGGGGGTTAAATGCTTCGAATGGAAAAGGATCGTGGAGTTTACCACCAGGAAGCCTGGCCACCGGGGCCACCAGGATTGCCGTAGTTACCACCACCGTAGCCAGGGCCGCCGGAGCCACCGTAGCCGCCGCCGCCGCCGCCGCCGCCACCGCTGTATCCAGGGTTTGGTGGGCCACCAAAGCCACCGCCATTGTATCCGCCCGAAGCAGGAGGCGGACCGCCGAAGCCACCGCCGCCGAAGCCCGGCCCGCCACCGCCGCCGCCACCACCGCCACCGCCGTACTTTCGGAAATCGCGATTGGCGCCAGCACCACGGCCGCGACCACCGGATCGGCCACCACGGCCGCCGCCACCGCCATATGAACTCTCCCGAGCAATGGTCTCTAGGAATGCCGGCACCTCCTGGTTAGCCTCCTTGAGCAGCTCAAGAAGTTCACGAACAACACCACGGTTACCACGGTTGAAGAATGCGGTTGAATGTCCAGTGTTGCCAGCACGGCCCGTACGACCAATTCGGTGAACATAGTCGTCAATATCGGTAGGAAGATCGTAGTTGATGACATGAGTGACATTGGGAATATCAAGACCACGAGCAGCAACGGCGGTAGCAACTAGGATAGGGCATCGCGCGTTGCGGAACATCTCTAGGGCACGCTCTCGTTCACGCTGAGTGCGATCACCGTGAATTGATGTTGCTGGGAAGTTTTGATTGATCAAAAAGTCGGACAACGAATCAGCCATGCGCTTCGTCTCAACGAAGATGAGAGTCAGGCCAGCGCCATGAGTGTGCAGAATATCCAAAAGAACTGAGCGCTTGTCAACGTCCTCCACGTATTCAACCTTTTGAGTGATATTCTCGGATGTAGAGCCGACACGGCCAACGGAAAGGAAGACGTAGTCCTTCAAGAAGTCTCGGGCCAGCATCTGGATGTCTCGTGGGAAGGTGGCTGAAAACATCAGAGTCTGACGATGCTGAACGGTAGGCATGTCCTCGCCCTCTACAATTCGTCGAATCTGAGGCTCAAAACCCATGTCAAGCATACGATCAGCCTCGTCAAGGACTAGGTATTTGATATTCTGGAGAGAGATGCGGCCTCGCTCTATGAGATCCACAAGACGTCCAGGCGTAGCAACCAAGAGATCGCACCCCCTCTCGATCTGGCGAAGCTGAGAGCCGATATCAGCACCACCATAGACAACACATGGTCGGACCCAAGAACGGTATGCGAATTTGCGAGATTCGTCATAGATCTGAGAGACAAGCTCACGAGTTGGGGCTAGAATTAGAGAAGTGGGGTAAGCCTTTCGCTGACGACCATAACCGCCGGCAGTATTCGTTGGGATGACAGAAGGTCCAGTTAGGAAAGCTTGGGAAAGAATAGGGAACAAGAAGCCGCCCGTCTTTCCAGAACCAGTCTGAGCACAAGCCATAAGATCTCGGCCACCCATAACAATGGGAATGGAGTACTTTTGAACAGGAGTGGGGACCTTGTAACGAGCGAGCTCAATATTACGAATAAGATGCTCGTCTAGGGGAGGGTTGCTAAAGGTGAGCACGGGCTCCGGTACATCATGACCAGAGGCCTCAACAGGAATATCATCGTATTTCTCGAAATTGATACCTGTGTGCTGCTTAGATGGGTCGTCGGGAGTACCGAATAGCTCACGCTCAACGCGAGGGTTCGGAGGACCGGGAATATGTTTGCCATCTCGCCACTGGCCATCGCCAGAACCTCTAGCGTGACCACCGCCAGAAGCGGGATTGCCATATGCATTTCGATCGAAATTGCGGTTGTTGTTGCCCCAGCCACCTTGTTGACGTGGAGGCTGAGGTTGGGTGGGTTGAGCAGGATATTCTGGACCAGGACCGGGAGCAGGACCAGGCACAGGCCCCCATCCGTCGGGACTGGGGCCGGGACCAGGACCGGGACGGGCATCGTAAGCGTTGTTACTACATCAAACGCGTGAACATTAGCAGGGCTCATGGAAATTCTTTGTGAATAAGACAGTTATATCAAATTAGCGCAGTCAATAGCGCCGCCTTGTTGAACGTGGCAATTGCTTGGAGCGTGGAGCAGCTGCGACCAGGGGGGATTGCTTACCCAGCCCATGCACTGTTATTTAGTCCATTCATAGTAGCAGGCAAAGGTCCAGGAGGGCCCATGGGAGCATTAGCACCAGCGCCCATCTTGCCTCGCATGTGAGGTGGAATGTAGGATCGACCGCCGGCGGGTGGAGGAGGCGCCTGGTCGTTGAGGCTTAGGCCGTTCATATTGAGTTGTTCCGCCATATTGCCGATAATGGGAGGGGTAAATAGGAGGAAAGGAGGATAGTCAAGTCTAAATTGTCTGTAGCCGACGTGCTTTTGTTTGCTGTCAAGTGGTTGTTGGGTTTCTGGGGAAAATTTTTCGTGATGTACCCAGCCGATGGTGTCTCTCGAAGACAAGAACCTGTTTGTTCTCTCTGCGAGGATGCAATGTGGCAAGGAACGAAAAAGAAAATCAGAAAAGATAAAAAAGTAGGTGCTGTTGGTCCTTTGACACACAGGACCCCGTTGCGTGATGATTGATGTAGGGTGGAAGGATGGGTGAGAGAATGCGAGAGGGTGTGGGAGAGGAAAGAAGAAGTATATGATGACTTGCCCAAGGGCAAAAAATTATTAGGTGTCTGTGGCCTGCAGGCTTAGGCTGTAAAGTACCGTATTGGTGGATGCAGAGGAGGTATCCGTAATACCTATCCAAGTTTGCCCAGTACAGTTGCAGAGTTGGGGGGTACCTTGTTCAAAAGGAGCCTCAATGTTTCCATGCGTATTGCCTGCCTACTTTATTTTCGCCAAGGAAAGAATAAACGAGAGAGAAAAGGGCAAGAATGTCGTAGAAAGAGAAAGCCGCAAGTGAATGGGGTCTGGATGATTTCTTTTATTTTAATTATTCTCGCGAAGAACCTTGAGAATATATGCCTGAAGGCGACGAGGGGGCTGATTCATCAGTACCTACATAATGTCTATGTCGTGTTTTAGGACTCCCAGGAAAAAGAATACCTAGGTACCTAGCAGAGGCGCGAACACTGGGCGAGGCCAATCAGATGGGAGGGGCGTCGAGTGGACCAGAGTTTTCTAGTGGTTGCTACCTATAAGTGCAGCGAGGTACTAGCAGATAAGGTTTATTTTACAGCACAGGTAGGTAGCTATTAGCGTTTAGGAACTTTGCCAGTAAGTACCTAGGTAAGTTACCTAGGAGTCGTGAAGTGGTGGCAGAGGAAGGAATAGGTAACCTTCAGCGCACTACTTGGATACCTACATGGAAGTTCCTAGCTACATGTGGTGCTAGCGCTTTCAATGACAGGGGCAAAGGGGCCTTGATAGATACCTAAAGTACCTACTTACCTACACGCTGATGTATGTAGCAAGTGTCAGGAGTTGGAAAGTCAAAACGGTGAACGAATTTTTACCTGTAGGATCTCCTACCCCCCACCTCCTGGGTACTGTATGTACCTGGGAACCTTTTTATTTTTTACCTACCTATGTACCTAGGTAGGTAGGTAGGTACATAGGTAGGTACCTAGGTACTTACAAAACTAGAGGAAAGAACAAATATCCTTCACTCAAGCTATCTAAATAGGTATTTAAGTATATAAATACATGTGCATAATAGAAAAGGCTATGCACACATAGGCAGTCTTCCTTTCATCGGTGCATGTGTCTTACTAGGTACGTAGACGGATACTACGGTAGATTAGGGTCCTATCTACCTACATAGGTATGTAGGTACATTGGTAATGTTCATACATGTATACATGTAGATTAATATACATGATGCTATACGTGATTATGTGGGTTGAGAGGTACCGTTCCTACTAAATGTTGCGAGGCACTGTACCAGCACATGCAGAGAGATCAGATGTACTTCTATTCTTTGAGTCTCTACCTACCTACCTAAGATAGTGAAGGATACCGAATCGTGTCTCTGTTCTCGCTGACGTCGTTTCGCCCCCTTCAGATATTTAGTGCACACAAACCTAACAAGGAATCTAGGTACAGTCCTGTTGGAATTACCCAAACAGGAACCCGCCCTTGGTAATCTCACGCCTTGCCTCCACGATCCGTCCCCACGGTGTTCAACGATTTAGTGTGTATGTTCTCTCCTCTAGTTCCAGGTCTGGATAGTCTAATGGGTTTAAGGGACAATTTACAAAAATTAGATCCGTTCCTGTTTAGTACTTACCTTCCTGATTCATGCCTTTTCTACACCGATTATATTACGATTCGAGGCAACGGTTTCGCCTGTAAAGATCACCGAGGTCGTTGCCAATATATGTGGCGAGGTTGTATCTATCTACATACGTAGGGTCTGCTAGGGTGTTCCCTATTTTCAATGGCTGGTGGTTTGACGGTTGTTGCATCGATCCGCTTTGTCGGTGCTGGAACCGGGTTACTACTGATCCGCCAGATGTCGCCAGCTATCTATATCTACCTACCTACCTAGGTACATATGTACCTGTATACGCAGTACCTACATATGTACTTAGGTACACTCGGGGAATAGTGCATTTGGCGTCACCTCATGGTTTGGGGGGGCTATGATACGCAGTACATACCTACCTAGGTAGGTTTTCATCGCCACCCATTCTGCTTGGCCTGGCTCTGACCCTCTGACTCGGAAGTAACCCGGAACTCTGACCGCCCACTGATCTCATCGCAAGTGCCTGGTCGCTACCTATGTAGATGAGGTTACCTATTGCGTTATTGCGTTATAGCCAAGACAGCAAGACATAGTCAATAGACTTTCTAAAGGAATTTCCTCTCGTATTTGTAAACAGGACAACCCATGTCTGCACATAGTGAATACCCCATTTAAGTATAAGGGTAATGCACATACAGATGGCCGGATGTTGCCAACTGAGCGAGGGTGTTGTACTACGTATTGCATAGGGCGGGCTTCTCGACCCGCCAATGGGAACGTTTCCCGAGCCCTGGCTGCGAAGTCCTATACGTACATATATATACATACCTTTCTGTAGATAGGCCATAAAATATACACCGCTACAAAGCAAATCAAGTACCCTGCATGCCGGCGTGTGTGTTCGCTGCGTGACTTTCCGACTGGCATGACACTTGCCGTTACCCTCTTAGCCTTCCTTGCTCTAATGTTCTTATCTAAGTACTATCTAGAGCCTAGAGTCTGGACAGACAGGTGGCCTGCAGAGAATGACCACTACAACGTGGCGGGCTTGTCATTACCTAAGGTACTACCTATGAGTACTCACGCTACCTATTACTTATAGTAGGTAGTAGGTAGCCTTCAAGTAGCCTTTTTTTCGTCAGGTATCAATTCGGTAGGGTTAATGTTGTATTTTTATACGCAACTTGATTCAATATCATGTTGTGATTAGTGAGCTAGAACCAAAGAGACAGCGTGCCTGCAAATGTATAAATATCATTTCGCCACAAACTTCTAATGTCAGTCATATTGCCAGCTAGTAACAGCCAACCACTGGCATCGGGTATACTAGCAAGCGAACGCTCCTACACATGCTCTCGTTCTGGCGGTGCAATGACTGAGCACAGAGAAGTATCTTGTCCGTTTTCTCAACTAGGGCTCGCTCTATGTCTGAAGCGTTGTCTTGAGTTCACTAGATAGCTCATTAAACGGCTATCATGATATTGCCACAAATGCTTGATCCTTTATGAGCTATGATCATGGGCTGTCCCTAGCACATAGCCTTAAGTTACACGGGCAGTCCTGGTTTAGCTATTTCGTTAAGGACACTTCACAATCTTGTCGTCGTTGAATTCGATATCCCGAATGCCATCTTTGGTTACCGCCTTGACTATCATCCCCTTGAAGTCGATGGGCAACCGTCGCTTCAGCTCGTCGGTGCACATTTCGAGGACCTTAATCCCTTGCACTAGAGTCATGTCTGGGTGGTGGTGCTTGTCGAGGATCGAAAGACAATAGTATTGCGCATAGCCATGTGCGGCATAAGGAAGCGGCGCCAGCGCCGCTAGGTAATCCAGCCAAAACAAGCTGGGCTTGTGCGTGATGGGGTCGACCCCTCCAATGAGGAGGTTCACGTTATAGGGCTTTCGTGACCGCAGGCTTGTCGCAAGCTCGCCGCGTACGTAGTGTGCTAGAGCAGTAGGAGACAGGTCCGTCTCATTTCGCATAGAATAGAGCTGGGCATTGGCTTGGATGTATTCGGAGAATTGTACTGCACCACAAGTCAGCAAAGACTAAAACCGATGATAGTCTTAGATCCAACATACTAGTATCGCCAGCCTCTCCGGAGAATGCTACTAGGGTGTGCTTGTTTAGCTGTCTAGTTTTGTCGTCGGAGGCTTTGAGAATGGTGGCTCCTCGCATAGCAGCTTTCGAAGCTGCAATTAAGGTAAAATCCTTGCCCGTAATTCCTAGCAGCACCTCCCTAACATCCAGTTAGTCCTCCATGCGGGTTTGGCGAATGATAAATGGGCCTCTTACATCTTTACAGGGCCGACGTTCAGAGGAAACTTCGGCTACTGTTGGTAATTTGGTTTAATAGAGGAAGCGGATGGTACGTAGTTTTATTGCCGTTATTATCGAAGTAGAATCAAGTGCAGTCTTGAGTGTGCAGCCGAAAGAAGGGTTAGCGGAGAGATAACTTAACGAAGTGTTTGAAATGCTTCAAACAAGAGATGTCATTGGGGTAGGGTCACGTCGACGCGCAAGGAAGCTACAGCCTAGTCAGCCTCATTAGAGAGAGCTAGGTAAGTGTACCTGTGGAGCACTGCTTTTAGGTAGGTTGGCTGTCGCAGAGACAAGCCACAGCAACACAGCTAGGTAGGTACCTACCCATATACGCAGGCGTTGTTAATGCCTACCTACCTACCTAGGTAGGTAGGTACCCACTAATAAATACCTACATAGGTACTGTGTAGGTAAGTTATACCTACTCCCCATTTTCACTACCAGGGATTTAGCAGACATGGCAGGGGTGGTTGATGTCTTATCGCTTATCGGCAGACCTTCCCAGAACTTTTTTTTGGTGAAGAGCTCCGTCTAGTCAAAGGCTCGAGACTCACGGCATAGCGTCATTGTAAAGGGAGGCTTCCACTTTGGCAAAATGTCCTCGTTCTTTTCTGTTCCTGGGGCGCAGAAGAAGCGCAAGCGAGACAATGATGGCCCTGCTCCCAAGAGACCGGCACGACCACGCCCCGCCAAACCGAAAGCTGCTCCCAAGAAGCGAGTCGAACGAGACGAGGAGATATCGGGGAGCGACTCCGAATCCGGGCTCGCCGAAGACGACGTCGTCGATGTCTCCGGCTCTGAATCCGATGAAGACAACCATGACGAAACGGCAGCTCAAAAGAGACTGCGATTGGCCACTCAATACCTATCTCAAGTACGGGAGGAGGTCGAAGCAACAGGTTGGGATGCCGAGGAAATTGTGAGAAGATCCCTATTGCGCCGGTGGGATACCGGAGCTTCACTGATAATATTTCTAATATGTGGCAATTAGGACAAGGATATGATAGCTGCGCGATTGGTAATTAACACCTGTTGCAAATGCCATGATATGACCCATGATCTAAACATGTTACTTTTAGGAGGAGGATGTAGCAGAAAGTAAAGGAAAGATCTTCCGGCACGTCGCATCAGAAATCGACCTCGACTCGAGACCGACAATGTTCCGAGATAATACGCATACGGTCACATCTGTGGCTCTATGCTCGCCTTTTATATACTTGGGTGAGTTCTCATGCCGGATCGCATTGACTGCCGCCCTGGGATGCCAATGACTGACTTACTACTACATAAAAGTTACGAAAGATTCGCAGTTAATAAAGTACCGTCTACAACCTCCCCCGGACGAACAATACAAGCAGACTACTCGAAAGAAGCCTAAGAAACAAGCCCCTCCCCGGAAACGGCCCCAGCGACTTGCTTCAGTGAAAGGGAGGCACACGAGAGCGGGCGATAGGAATTTTAAGGGTCATGTTGGGCAAATATTATGTGTCGCAGCGAGTGACGATGGGAAATACGTCGTCACGGGTGGTGACGACAAGAGAATTGTGGTTTGGGATTCCTCCCTGAAGCCTTTGCGGGTGTTTACGCACCACAGAGATGCAGTGACCGGGTTGGTCTTCCGCAGAAATTCTCATCAGATGTATTCGTGCTCGAAAGATCGGACAATTAGGGTTTGGGTAAGTTTCTTTACCCTTCCCATCTCCCATGATTGCTCTTAGATTACCATGCTAACTTCGCAACGAAGAACTGCGATGCTCTCGCATTTGTCGAGAGTCTATTCGGCCACGCCGACTCAGCTCTAGATGTCGATGCTTTGGCTTTAGAGAGGCTCGTTTCAGTCGGAGCTGTAAGTTATTCTCGAAGCGAACTCTCCTTCTCCGCGAAATTTCTGGCCCTTCACGCCCTGCGCAATTTCAATTCCGACTTCTCAATGAAAACTTGCTAATATTTTACGGCTGCAGAGAGACAGAACAGTACGCCGTAAGTTACGCTTTGCAACTTGTTTGATACCTTGAAGCTGGATTTTCAGCCTACATTTAAATAAGCGGATCTACACTTGTTCAAGAAATCACAATTCACCATCCCCCCTTCCCTCTACAGGCGGATACTAAATTCTTGTGCAGTATGGAAAGTGGCAGACGAGACGCAACTCGTGTTCCGAGCTAGTTCTGGGACTGGTGATAGGAAGAGGCAAATCGACCTTGGCGTAGTAAGCTTCCGTCCTCGTCCTATTTTTGCTCTCAATAGCCCTAAGAGCCTAAGAATGATGGGATGAAGTGACTGATCTCTCTAATGTTAGGATCCTAATTCGCTTGCTGCAACTGGAAGCCTTGATCGCGTGGCATACATTGATGAGAATTATTTCATTACCGGCTCTGATAACGGGTGCATTTCCTTGTAAGAATTCCTTTTTTTGCCAAATATACCATAGAATAGGGAGAGCGGCCGTGTAAATCCTATGCTAGCCAAGTTTCCAAATCAACTTCGAATATCAATAGTCGAACAGTGCTGACTATTATAGATGGACGCTGTCTAAAAAGAAACCGCTGGACACTATCGTCAGAGCCCATGGATTAGAGGACCGTCTACCTCCTTCCGAAGCTAGTGCTGAAGAGCACCCTTCTGCTGAGGTTGTGCCTCCGCCTCAACCCCGAGGGATTACAAGCCTCCGAGCGTTACCATATTCCGACTTAATTCTGTCTGGCAGCACTGATGGGTTCATTGGTGCGTATACAAACCCCCAAGCCTAGTCTCTTAGGCTTCATTTTAAATAATCTTTTGATGTGGATGCTAACTCTTTGGCAGTGAGTATATTTAAGTCCCTATCTAAATTTAGCAAGCCCTCCCGGCCCGAGTACAACCAGCAGAATTTAGAATTCAGAATTCCAACTAACATGATTTTTCTCGCAGCGTGTTTGGAAATTTGATGAAAAGGAAAAGAAACTTCAAAGCGTCGGTATACTTGGGCAGCCCAACAAAGACGTAGTTGCGCATGGCGTAGTAGCCGAAATAACATCGGATGCGATGGACATTAGCAATGAAGACAAAGCTCACGATCAGGCTGGTGACGCTGAGCCGTACCAAGTCAAGGGAGTCGTCAATGATATAGCGATCATATCACGGGGTAAGGCCAGCGACAATGAAACTTTCACCGTGGTCTGTGCAGTCGGAAAGGAACACAGACTCGGGAGATGGGGTTCTAATATCAAAGGGGCAAAGAACGGCGCCGTGGTGTTCGAATTACGAAAAAAGTCGAGAAAAGGAGGTGTTAAGAGTGACGCGAACGTGGTGGAGAAGGCTCCTAACGTAGAATGAGAGCAATTTCAGCACTCCTAGATGTTGCTGCACTCCCTCTCTAAGTAGGAGAAAGGTGTCTCGTTGGTGTTGGTGTGGAGAAAAGCTTGCATAGAGTTCGCTGTATATTGTGCTCGGCTGTGATATGTCAGGGCTAGCATACCGTAGAAAAACGATACCCTACTTGATATGGTACACAAACATCTCAACATCAACTGAGCAAATCATTATGCAAGCACTTGTCATGGCAGGGCGATTTCCCAAACGAATCGCGAATTATATTGCGTGTTCTAACGCTCTTGATCGTACATATATAAGCAGTGCGGTAAAAATATATTAATAGACCTAGCACTTTTGGTACGGCTAGAGTCTCTATGGTCTCTTTATCCTAGGTCGTACATGCTGTCTTTCCCATTTATCCCTATAAGCCCGAATAGCAGCAGTTAATACCAACTATAAAATCATCCCATCGTAAAAAAATTGGTACATAAACCCCATTTAAATCTCCGTTCGCGCTACCCTTCGTTTCAAATCGCTGGCCTTTGGATAGGTATGAATAGCGTTAGCTCTGCATACGCTCGTGGATGATCTTATACTCCTTTCTCTTCTTGGTGGTCTTCGTGAGAGAGTGCCTTGCATTCCCAATGGTACGGGCGAGGGGCAGGAATATATAGTTCTCGCCTATCCAGGCAAGCAACAGATAGGCGCCGCCGAGCACCAGGAGCGTAACTTTGAACGATGGGCTGGTTCGAGTGAGCTGCATGAGCTTGCGGAGCCAGTGCGCGGGAGTAAAGACCATATATATGACGATCGCGAGCGCCAGTAGGATAGTCGTCACGAAGGGATCTAACTAGATGATTAGCTTAGAGAAGATGGTTATAATTTCTAGCTTTTTATAGCGAGACCTATGTTTGGCTTTTAGACTAAAAAAAGGCGGTAGAGGGGGGAGAGGGGGGCACGGACGATCCAATACAATGGGACAATAAGTGGTTCAATGGCTTCGCTTAAAACTGATGAAAGCCAAAACTCACAATTCTGCGTCATCGGTTGCCGGAATGGCCTACCTGCGTTAAGCACAACACCAATGAAGACGTACTCGAAGCAAGACACCAGGAATAGCGCGGTATTCTCTGAATTCTTGACATTGACCTTCTCGCGGTCAACGTAAGGTGGGATGAACCTTGGAGCGACTTATTTTAGCATAGATCGATTGTTCTAGGCCTAGAGATTACGTACCATTCTTGGTCCTGTACGATGAGAAACGCAGCCGCTTGAATGAGAATGCATATGATCATCTGACCCAGAAGTGGTGTGAGAACCTTCCGGGACACCAGGTTGGCTGTCGGTCGTTTCTTGCTAAGTACCGGGTAGGGGCCGGACCAGCCCACTATTAGATAGTTAGCATATCATAACAAGCCGAGTGCTATATTGGGTAGACTTGCTGAAAATAGCAATAGGCAATATGAGGAGAACGTCGATGAATAGGAACTGGTAAGTTGTTAGTTGGCAATGAGTGTAAAGAGGGTGGTCGAGTCATTCTTACCTGAAAGTCGCCCAAGTTCGAACCTGACGCGTAGAGGAAGCTGACTGATGTGAACTGGATCGCGGAGTAGAGGCTCATATACTTAAAGCAGCTGAAGCTTGTGACAAGTGCCGCTCGACCCTCCCTATGAAGAGGTTAGCACTGACTAGGGATAATTTTCTTAGACATCTTAAAACGAACCTGATCACGTCTGGTACACATCGAATGTCAAACACCCTTGACGTAAATGGTGCAGCCACTGATGCTTCTGCCTCTGACAAGGAGATGCCCACATCCGCTGCTTTTAAGGCACCGCAGTCATTGGCCCCGTCACCACAGAACCCGCAGCAGTATCCAATACTTTGAAGTTTCTCGACTAATTCATGCTTCTCGTCCGGAGACATTCGCGCAAATATCTTGCCACGGACAAGCATCTAAACCATGTTAGACCACTGCACTTGTTATATACTATAAGCCCAGACCCTACTTACCTTTTGCACAATGTCGTTCGGCGCGAAGTCTATGATCCACCGAAATACATCGCCGCTTATTGCCAGGGAGTAGTTCTTGAGATTGGTTATATCGTACGGCAGAGAGGCATCACGTTGGATCGGTGCAGGGAGAGGCTATAGTAAGAATTTTAGTACGAATCGCTCATATAGTGATGAAATTTTAAATCTTACGAGCAAGGACCGACTGTCTAATTGGTATGCAGCGTCATCTATGCTTTCCCATTGAAGACGTGCATTTGGATCACGGGAATTGCCCTCCGCAAAATGTGGTACGAAACAGTGGGCACTTCGGTCAACTAGGCCACAATTCCTTGCCACACTGATAGCTGTTAGAATATTGTCCCCTGTGACCATGATAGATCCGATATTCGACTGGTTAAGTTCCATCAAGACTGCAGCGGTTGTTGGCTTTAGCTTATTCTCGAATATAATGAATCCAACAAATTCAAGGTTCGCTTCAACTTCTTCCCTTTTCATCTTCTGAGACTTGATCCAAGACAACTTCTTCATGTGTTTTGTAGCGCATGCGATAACACGATATCCTTTGTGAGTATAATATGACAAAAGTTCATCATAATCATTAGGAACTAAGTTTGTTAGTTCTTATTCATACGTACGCTGGGGGAAACGAAGAGACCATACAGCTGTCAGGGCGGCAAATTTCCCGCATGCATTCTGGTGCACCCTTAACATATATATCTCCACGCTGCTGACCGAATCCTCGGACAATGACGCTAGCCCTGCGTAGCTGAGAGACGAATTCGAAAGATCTCAAAACCCCGAGTTCGAGAGGAGCCTAGGGAAGGATTAGACACTAAGGCAAAGTCGCATTACGATGGTGCACTTACATTCCTGCCGTGAATATTCGCAAACTCATCCGTATCATATAGCGGCGCAGGAGGGGGCCGTGCAATCGAAGGAGAGAGGCCGCCATGTTCATCGTCCTCTTGGTCACCTCCACCCTGTGTGCCCTCTTCAAACAACCAACCCGTGAACTCAAACATCTTCAAATCTAATGGATCCCCAACAAGTTCTCCGTCAACAGAACGAAGGGAGTGGCAGGTAGCCATGGTAAAAAGCGCTGCACGACTAACATCATATTTGTCCCCAGGGCCGGAAGCGATGCTCGAGTGAGGCACCAGTTCTGATGTTTTAGAGATGAGGTCGTTGAAACGGTTTGTTGACCGAGATACCAGCCTGACACCGAGAACATCTAAGCCATCTTCTGTGAGAGTACCAGTTTTGTCGAAGCACATAACGTCGAGCTTGCCGCCGACATTAACCCTTTGTGGGCTAATACAAAATATTTGCTTTTTCCTAAGGCGACTCAGAGCGAAATTTGTTCCAATCGTCAAAGTAGCTGGTAGAGCTGGTGGGACGACAATAGTAATCAGATCTAGTGCTCTGACAACAATTAAATGCCAGGCTAGCTCGAGGCGGACAAAGTTTATAAATGAAACAACGAAACCCAACAGTGCAATGCATCCCATAACCGAAATATATCGAAATGAATCCCGATAGAACTTGAATCCTGATGGCTTTGGGAACAACATAGACCGGACTAAGGAGCCCTTGGTTGTATTGAAGCCCGTCCGCACAACCATAGCTAGCGCTACAGCTTCTTCGTCTCTGTTTTCAGCTGGTCGCCTCGCACGGATTATTTTCGTCCCACAGAATAGAAAATGGCGCGCTGCCTCGGGCGAGATTGTTGAGGCCTCAAGGTTCATCATCTGTAGCGTATCGTCGACAGCTGGGATCTTAGAGACTGGAACTGACTCCCCAGTGAGCATACTCTCGTTTACTATACAGTCCCCACTTAACAGAATACTGTCACTGGGGAACTGCGTAAGACTTGGATCGCTGATTTCATACACGTCCCCGGGGACCAAATCACTCGAGGAGACAGTTGCCCCTGCAAATGCATTAGCAGAGTTAGAGACGAGGATAGCAAATCAACCTACAGAACCCATTGCGAAGAACGCGCACATCACACTCGAAGCGAGAGATATCCCGAAGACGCTTCATTGTCTGTTTCTGTTAGCAGCCTTAAGATACAAGAAAACACGAAAGCACTTACAGAACGCGTCTCTACAAGGGTTGCAATAATACTCCCCGCAGACATAACAAATATACATATAGCGTAATAGTAATACTCATCCACCGACCATAGGATCAGACTCGCGATTTGGAAAATATAGAAGGGGTGAAAGACCTAACCGCCATCTTAGTCTTCGCCATTATCTTTCACGTGGGGCAACGTACCTCGTCCACCAGTAGCTGAGGGATCGATTTCTGTTCAATGTCTATGAGGTTGGCACCAAAAACACATTCTCGTTCTATTTTCTCATCTCCATCGATGCCAGTTCGCAATGTTCGAACTCTCGTCCAAGTGGGATCTTTCCACCCATTGCAGACGACGAATTTATCCTTTAATGGGTGAAAAAAGAAGCGGACATAGCGGTATTCCAGAGTTTGGAGTTCGTTCATGATAGGATCGTTATCATCTTCGAGTAGCTGTGCAAAAATCTTCTCAGGAGTGCCAAATACAGTAGAAAGTGGTCGTTCGTAAGGCTGGCGCTTAACATTCAAGATAGCCATCTCACCCCATTGGTTCTGTGTGACTTAGAGTTAGAATGTGTGGTAAAGAAAATTATTGTACGAGGCAATCGACTAACTTCTAGAACAGCCCAGTGGCACTCGCGGAGTGGACAGGGCTCTCCGATCAGCTTGACTTGCCACTTGGGCAGCCAGCGCAAAAGCAAATATGCAAGGCCTAAAGTCGACACGCAAAGCAGGATGTAGGCTGGATATCCAACGCTGCCAGTCCGAAAACCAGCTATTACAATAGTAAGGTCCTCGCTAACTATGTGCAGTTTCTGACTGACTCGGCCATGAATGCGACCACTCGCATCCGTCCTCGCGCTATCAGTTCGAAGGAGTCGAGCGTGAACAGAAGATCTCGACTGAGTGGATGACCTCCTCCTATGCATAGCATAACCTTGGGTACTCGCGTTGTCAACCTCGCTATCGGTAGCTTGGTCTGTCTCGTGCCCTAGCTCGAAGGGGATGTCGTCGATGTCCAGGGAGACGGCGCCGTTGTCTTCAACATACTGCTGCTCGTCTTCAGGTATGTTCTCCTCTTCATTGTAGTACGCGAAGCTCGCTGTCGAGTCGGCGCGCTGACGACGATGAGAAAAGGCAGAAACGCTCGTCGGCAAGCTCTCTGCCATGGGGCCAGAGAACAACTGCAAGTAAGGCCCCGGTTAGAAGAGCCGGCATTTACATGAATAGAAGCAGAGCTACGCACCTCATCATGGGCCATTTCTACATCTTCAAACACGCTCGCGTTGCTGTGGTTGGAGCCGAGCTGGTACAAAGCTGCAACCCGTTGGCGCGCCTCAGGCGCATCGGCTTCGTTCTCGTCCATGGCGAAACCTAGAATTTCTCACCGGCCTCACCGCTGCGCCAACCCTCAATCAGTGCATAGGGGGCTAGCGGTGGTTCACACAGGTAGAATAATGCCTTTTCGGCTGGTTGTGGAGAGCTTGTAGTTGTCACGAGAGAGCTTTGGGGTTTTCCGAGGGGTTATCGAATTGCCCAAGCATGCGACGCTAACGGCAGACAATCCTTGGATCTACCTACCTTATGTGGTGCACCTTTGTCAGTAGGAAGGTACTTGGCTCAATCTATAATCACTTCTTAGCTACCCTGGTTGATAGGTATGTGGCAACCAAATTCAATAGCCCCTTAAAAGCGACTTACATCTAAGTTACAGAATTGTTAATTTATTTGTGTAACTAGAAATCTTTCATACCTCCTAGATATGGTTGATCAGACCTATGTAGGTATTTTGTCTTGTACTCTGAGGTTACCTAAACTGCAGGCTACCAGCTTTAATTCAGCTATATTGTCCTATATCGGCGCTCTGTAAAGCTAGTTCTGATTAGGTACTACCTCTAACTCTGTAAGCTTAGATCTTTTTCATTTTTATCGATAACACAAAGATAACGATAACGCATTGCTACCAAATGGGACAAACTGATCGCATTTCCTATTTCAGTAAGACGACTTGATGGGCAGATATCACTAGCCCTAGGACCTAGGTAGCTTGCCTAAGTATCTAGTATTAATGTTTTCTAACGAGAGTCAATGCTACCAATGCATGCTGTTGCATTACGGGCAAATGGATGGGGTAGGGTTCAATGCCTAGATGTTGGCATGCAGCATTGGGCAGAACCGGATTTGCAGGGCAGGCCTATGACGTGTGAAGTTTACCATCTACTGTTGCCCAAAAGATACAGGGAATCTTGAAACTGCGTGCATGTGTGTGCGTGTAGGTTTGTGAATGGTCGCTCTAGCAACATTGAAAATTCAGGTTGATTTGCGCCTTAGATAAAACTTCGAGGACAATAAGTTGTTGCCTCATTTCCATGTTAACAAGTGCTAGTTGGCACTTATCCCAAGCCATCGAGGGCCTTACTTAGACGCCGCCTGCCTAACTCCCTATGCCCAAATAGTAAAGAAGCATCAGCCAGTCAATCATCTACTGCGTAACTTTGTTGAAATTTGATAAAAACTACAACCTAAAATAAAACTACTATAATCCGCAAACAATGTTTAAAATAGAAAACTACTCCTCTGCCGAGGTATCATGGAAACAGGTGTAAGCCTATAAATAAAGTACCTAGGATATCTCTCTTTTGAAACCCTTGGGTAGGTATTTAATTAGGTACCTAAATGTTCCACATAATGAGGCAAGATGGTGCTACATACATGGACACAAGTTGTTCTCAACACTGCAACTTTTTATCGATGTGCAAAGGGAGATCATTAAAAAGGTTGGCTCCTTCCCCACCTAATATCCCCACCAAATCTACAGCTATGTAGGTATGTACCAACCCGACTTCTATACCAAGCATCCCTAGTATATAACATATGAATGCCATGTAACTATGCCGTCGGAGTTTCCTTAGCTTGAATTATAGGTGTATTAACGGTTCGGAATTCTACTAGCATCTCACCAAATTGAAAACCCCGTAGGTTACTATGTAGCACACTACCTACACGCAAGTTGTACCTAAATTACAGCGTACCTCAGATACTCGTAGGTACCTACCTACAGTATTCACAGGGACCGTTAGCCCTACCCATTCAATCCCGCCTACCTAGATAGGCATTACATGCACTGTATACTGTATGCTGTACCTATGTAGGTCCTATGCTGTACCCCCATGAGTGGTCCCGAGAAGTAGGTAATTTGAACAACCACGTCCAACCAACCGTTAACCGTCGTCTCTCGTCTTGCACATCTCACTCGCACTTTCATCCCGTATCTTTTATTCCTTCTCCTCCTCTTACCCCTCAAGAAGACCTTTTCTTCTTTTATACAACTTGGTTTCCTCTGTACAACTCCAGGTTTTCTCTCTGTTTCTCGCGGTGGTGGACTTGGTAGAAGTGTCTTTGGACAACCAACTTACCAAGTACCTACCTACCATAGGTACTTATTTACCTTCTACACTTCTACTACGTACGCAGTAGATATCGACCTGCCAGACCCGCCCGCATTTCGACCGTCTCTCACTATCAGAACCCACTATCCCTGCCCTTTTTCTCCGCCACTTTTTTTCTTTACCATCTCCCTCCCAACACTTTCACAACCCATTGTCTCGACAAGTCTGTGATCAAGCACACTCACAATGGCTGAGCCCATCAAGAACCGCCGACCTGAGGTCACTGCGCCGTACGTGGACACTTCTGTCACCCTGCGCATTGCAGTGCACACGAGACAAACTAACCAAACCTTGATATCTAGTACCCCGCAGAACACACCCGCCAGCAATGCACCCATCTCATCCCATGCCCAACAGCCGGGAGTTGCTAGCATCAAAGAAGGTGAGTGCTTACTGCAATCATACCGTCTCCCTCTTGGCAGACGGCACAACTAATATACTCTCCTCTGTGCAGAGGACTTGGATCGAGCTGCTGCTGCTTCTATCTTTGCCCAGAACCCCCGGCTGGTGCAGATGATTCAAGGTCGCCTTGGCTCACTCGTCGGCCGATCCTCTGGCTATATCGAGTCACTGCCTGCCTCTGTTCGCCGACGTGTCGCCGGTCTAAAGGGCATCCAAAAGGACCACTCGAAACTTGAGGCTGAGTTTCAGGAGGAAGTTCTTCAATTAGAGAAAAAGTACTTCGCCAAATTCACCCCTCTTTACGAGAAACGAGCACAGATTGTCAACGGAAAGACCGAGCCTACCGACAAGGAGGTTGAGGCCGGCGAGGAGGATGACGAGGAAAAAGACATTGACAGCAAGGCCGAGAAGTCGGAGAAGCCAGAGACTCCTGAGGTTTCTGGCATTCCCGAGTTCTGGCTTTCCGCTATGAAGAACCAGATCTCTCTTGCAGAAATGATCACTGAGCGTGACGAGGGTGCTCTTCGCTCCCTAGTTGATATTCGGATGCAATATCTCGACAAGCCCGGTTTCCGCCTCATCTTTGCCTTCGCTGAGAACGAATATTTCACCAACACGACCATTACCAAAACATATTACTATCAGAACGAGAGTGGATACGGTGGTGATTTTATTTATGACCATGCCGAAGGTAGCAAGATCAACTGGAAGGACGGCCAAGATCTCACAGTTCGCATTGAGAGCAAAAAGCAAAGGAATAAAAGTACGCAAGTGTCTTTGTAGAATTCGCAGTAATCTCTCGCTAACCTTGTTGTAGATACCAAGCAAACTCGCATTGTTAAGAAAACTGTACCGACAGAGTCATTCTTCAACTTCTTCTCTCCCCCCAAGCCTCCTAACGATGACGAGGAAGACGACGATGCCGCTAGTGATATTGAGGAACGCCTGGAGCTCGATTATCAACTTGGCGAGGATATCAAAGAAAAGCTCATCCCGCGTGCCATTGATTGGTTCACGGGTGAGGCATTAGCTTTTGAGGAGGTTGACGATCTCGACGATGAGGGATTCGTAGATGAGGACGATGATGAGGATGACGACGACCTAAGCGAAGATCGGGACGATGACGAAGAAGAGTCAGAGGACGATGTATGTCCAACCAGATACTTTCGTCTACCTTTCACATGCTAATCTCTTTTCTATAGGATGATGGTGCAAAGCCAAAGCAAGAGGCCCAAGAATGTAAGCAGAGCTAAAGGGCCTCACACATAAAGCTTGTTATTTGCCATCCAGGCGAAATCTACTGAGCAAGGATGGCCGAACCATTCTACCTCGTACTACCCTTTCCCAGGTTTATTGCTATCTTTCCCCTGACGATAGCGCATATGATCGATCCATTTCCAAGCTGCAGGAGTCGTGTTAGTCCGCGACTTCTTGTTCCGAAAATAGACTGGTATTTTCATCAGGCTTCAAGCTGTTTTCAGAATCTTGTCCTGTATTGAGGGTGGTTTTTGTTCGAGTTTTACCCTGGCTACGGATAATGCCAGGGTGGGGATGGTTGGGTTGGCAGGGAAAAGTGGCAGCATATCATCTGAAAGATCACATGGAATAGCCAAGCAGGCTTATGAGGCTAAGCTTACGAGGCACAACTGGTGGCACTGGTTTATTTCTGTGCAACAGAGTGTTCCGACTGAAAACCAGGTGACTTTGCATATATGTATGTCTACACTAGTCACGAAATTCGAGGCTTTTTATTTACCATCTGTCCGTGGGTGATGCTGGCTGTCGTTTCTGCCTATTTCGGTCCCGTAACAGAGCAAGAGACTGTATTAGATGGATTATACAAACAGTTATATGAAAAGGGGAGGTATTGTACTGCGTACAGTGAACAATCCAGGCAGTTACGTACATCGCAAATTCGAGTCTAGGAAATCTAGCCTTATCCACAGTGGCCGGTTAAATCCGCCAGTGTTACGAGATGAGGTTACACAGTTACATAATGGTGTCCAAGCGATTTTCGGCGTGTAGAATACTAGTCTAGCGTAGAGTCAGGTCGAGCTTTGTTCAGTACAGAGCCCCCACAGCTATGTCCATAGGTAGCTGTAAAACGAGGATCCGATGTCGACCAGTCAGGTAGGTATTACTCACCTCGTCAGTCGTCAAGTCGGATGGGGCCCTTCTTAGCGAATTAGAAAGTTTTACCGATGACACTGTCTACCTTGGTAGGTATGTGCGAGAGGGACAATGAACAACGAAAAAAAAACTCTATTACCCAATAATTCCTCTGACTCAACAACATTAACCTTTCAGATACTCTGTGAGCACCTACTAACTCGAGACAACCTTATAGCTTATATTAGCTAGAAAGGCCACCCCTAAGGACCTGAGCATCCGATCGACCAATACCGGATCTACGTTTTTCTATTCTGCCGTTAATTGATTGAATTGACCTCCCATTTAACTGAACTGCCTATCTTGGTAATCATGACGGAAGCACGGCAGATATTGAATCGTGACGATGCGCAGAGGCGTATGAGCGTGTCGGCTTCGCCTACAACCACGTTCCAGTCCCCGCTCTCCAGCTTTCAAGGGGCATTGGCTCGACGAGGAGGGGTACCAAAGCAGCTCAAGCCCTTCAACACCCAAGACATCAAGATCCTCCTCCTCGAGAATGTGAATGAGAGCGGACGGGATATACTGACCGGCCAGGGCTACCAAGTTGAGGCGCTCAAGACCTCATTGCCTGAAGACCAGCTGATCCAGAAGATCCGGTAAGCACGGAAATAAGGACTATTCTGACCATCCACTTCCACCATTGTTTTCTTTGAAGCCGTGATCCATCCCTGGCGACTAACATAGCGTAGCGATGTACATGTCATTGGAATTCGATCCAAAACCAAGTTGAATGAGAAGGTTTTGAAAGAGGCCAAAAATCTACTCGTCATTGGCTGTTTCTGCATCGGAACCAATCAGGTTGATCTCGAATATGCAGCTCATCACGGCATTGCCGTGTTCAACTCACCGTTTGCCAACTCGCGCAGTGTAGCCGAGCTAGTCATCGCTGAAATCATCACGCTTGCGCGACAGCTCGGCGACCGTTCTAACGAGATGCACCGCGGCACTTGGAACAAAGTTAGCAACAAGTGCTGGGAAATCCGGGGCAAGACTCTTGGTCGGTGGTATTTTTCTTCTCGCTGTCCCATCACCTATGCTGACCCGATTGAATTTGGCTAGGAATTGTTGGTTATGGACACATTGGATCTCAATTGTCTGTTTTGGCTGAGGCCATGGGCATGAGTGTCATCTATTACGATGCTTTGAGCTTGATGGCACTGGGTAGCGCGCGACAAGTGCCCACCCTCCAGGACCTCCTCAACCAGGCGGACTTCGTCACTTTGCATGTGCCTGAGCTTCCTGAGACTAAGAACATGATTTCGGCCGCTCAGCTCGCACAAATGAAGGATGGGTCATATCTGATCAATGCAAGCCGTGGCACCGTCGTCGACATCCCGGCTCTCATCAATGCGATGCGAAGTGGGAAGATCGCTGGTGCCGCTCTCGACGTCTTCCCGACCGAACCCCGTGCCAATGGTGACTACTTTAACAACAGTCTGAATGGGTGGGACGAAGAGCTTCGTAGTGTCAACAACATCATTCTTACCCCGCACATTGGCGGTAGCACTGAGGAAGCCCAGCGAGCGATCGGCATTGAAGGTATTATAGCATGTTCACATATTAGGTTCTATAACTTTACTAATCAGGGGGTTGACCAGTTGGCGATGCCCTTGTCCGATATATCAACCAAGGCGTCACGATTGGCAGTGTCAACATGCCGGAGGTCACCCTCCGCCCAATGACGCCCGGAGAGCCAGACTATGCCAGAGTGAGTGGCTGACCTATTTTCTCGAGAAGCTAAAGAGGCTAACTAGATTCCCAGGTTATCTTTATTCATCAAAATGTTCCAGGTGTCCTTCGTAGAGGTAAGATATGCAACGCTGGCCTATACTTGGGCCAAATCAGTTGCTTATTCGTCCATAGTGAATGAGATCCTTGGGGAGCACAATGTTGATAAGCAGATCAGCGATAGCAGAGGAGATGTAGGTCCCCTTTGCCCAGCCTGATACACGGATACTAATGTTGCCGTAGTGCGCGTATCTCATGGCCGACGTGAGCAACGTTCAGACAAGCGATCTTAGAGAAATCCTCGATAGCCTGGAGGCCCTAAGCTGTGAGTATCAAAGATGCATACAAAACTATGTCGTGACCGATGAACGCTAACTTAAACTACGAAGCTCGCATTTTGACACGTGTATTGTATTCTCCCGAGTAGACATGGTTTGGTGATATACGGCAAGCGAATTAGCTCCAGCATTCGGTAATTCAACTTATGTAAGGTAGCCTAAGCAACTGCAACAGGGGCGTTGGGAATAGAGGCATTACGGGGGCATGGTTCAACAAACAAGCATACTGGAACGGAAAATACTCGATCATACACAGAGTAGGTAGCGTAAAACATAAAAAGTCTCTTCTATGGGCGTAACTGGTCTCCCCATACGCCGTAGGTAAAGTGATCCTTAGGGCCTCGGAGGTCGTGGATTTGACCTGAAGACTCGATGCAATATTGCCCCCAATGTTGCCTTGATACTGGCATAGACGAGAAGGCAAATTATTATAATTTCTGACGACCAAACCCCTCGATGCGATGGTGCCAAGTGGGAAAAATTGCCTTACCAACGTTGCACTACTGCTGCATACCCCGTTTTCCCCAATGCACCATTCATGACGTGGTAAACGCTGGGGGATGTTTCCTGCATTGCGTGTATAGAACGAATTAAATATCGAGCAACATGAAACTGAAACAAAAAACACGACTGGCCACCAGGACGTCGCCCCTGGCCTCTAGTTAGCAGAAATCATTGATCTACGGTCTGGGCAAATCGACCGGATCCTGGCTACCACTTGCTGTAACCACACGCGGGTGCCAAGATGTATACTGGATATATTGTCGCTATCCAACCTCTTTCACTCGTCGGGGACCCCTGCAGGTACGGTGGTTATGTGAACCTCTATCTAGCGGGTATGTAAATGAAGACTCCCCGACCGACCACAAAATACTATTTTAAAATGTCGACGGGCGAACTCGTTTACAAGAGGGGTGATATCCTAACCAGAAAATCTAAGATGATAACCTACGCAGTGCTTGGATGTTGTGACGGGAGTGAGTTCATGTACAGTACGTACTCATGTCGCCATTATATATTATATAAATAGGAGCGACAAGCATCATACCTACAGTACCACTGGCGTAGTGGGAAAAACTCCCATCGAGTTTCACTACCCCTTAAGCCCTCTAGGGCTCGGGATGGACGCAAGGCCCTATCTACATAATACTTACTATTACTACTTAATTGTCACAATGAATTATAGAGCAGACACTCTATAAAATTGTATAATCGGAAATAAACTCAATTGGGGAAAAAACGGCTCGTCTACCAATGAGGTGGCCTCGTCTCGGGTGCAAGGATCCTGCTGCGCTTCGTGCTTTGTCGGTGAGGCGCGCTCAAGCTTAAATGCGGACCAAAGGGCCAACAACACTCACCGGCTGCTTCTGATACCTTACTTAGGTAGATCAGAAAGATGATACGTGAAGTTGGTAGTTGCTACAGGTATGTATTCTGTAGTAGGAAGCGGTGAGGAGCATGGAAGAGGACATTGCGGGGGTGTATCGCACCAATTTACCTTCTGAGTCGTGGTCTCATTATAGGTACCTAGCACTGTAACTAGAGTGCCTTAGAGGCGAGTTCGGTATCTGCACCCTAAACCTATTTGGGCAATATATATATCGGTATTATACAGAGTATATAGGTTGGGTCAAGTACCTAACCTACCTGCATGGTCTACTGTATGTAGGTAGTGGCATATGTAGGCAAGTCTATACTGAATACCTAGACAGCTGTACATATGTACGCAGTATGCGTAGAACTGTTTGGAACTGGTCTACCTATTGGGTACCTACTGTATGGCAGGCGCGTTGAACGATGAGCCAGTCAAGTCACCCAATGACGACCCTGCAGCATAGGCCATGATTACTTCATCGGTTTTTTTTCTTACCCCCTGTCCCTCAGAGCTCATGCTAATCTCAAACAAGCTACGCGCTCCCTTTATCCCCCCAATTTCTACTCTTTACAGAAATACTACCACCCATATCGTCTTTTCCAGAGGCTGGTAGTGAGCAAATGGGGTCCAACCAGGTCTAACTAATCTGTCACCACCACCACGACTCCCTCCTACCGCTCTACACCAGCCATCTCGTCGTCCTCCGTTGGTTGTGTATTTTTTGCTTTCGCGTCTTCCCGTGAAGGACTCTGAATCCCCATTTAGATACCCTCAGCTGTCTCGCGTCTCGCAGCTCTTCCGCGACAACCTTGTGTCACTGACGGACGTTTTCCTTCAGTAGACACCTCCTGAATCCTGGCACTTTCCCCTAAATTCTATGCGGATGCCTTCAGATCTGGCCTTCTTCTAATTCTCTCCCCGACACTCCGATTCCTTGCGAAACGCCGCATTCAACCTTCAACTTTCCCTCCGTCCAGCATACCACGATCAGCCTCCCATGTCGCATAGCTACGATGTTGGTACGAGAGCTTGGCAGCCCGATGCCACTGAGGGCTGGGTGGCATCCGAGGTTGTCAATAAGTCTGTCGACGGCGAGAAGGTCACCCTGACCTTCAAATTAGAAAATGGAGAGGTATGCTAGCTATGTCCAGCAAATCATCACTTGGGCGTGATCATGAGCTGATTACCCCTATACTCCGCTAGACCAAGCAAGTTGTAGTGTCTCTGGATGCTTTACAGAATGGCAACGACTCATCCTTGCCACCGCTTATGAACCCATCCATGCTCGAAGCTAGTGATGATCTCACAAATCTGTCCCATCTTAACGAGCCTGCTGGTATGCTCACTGTCACCGTCACCTCCGAACTTTCCGTGAGCCGCGGTTGCTAACCCGTCTGCTTGCCCCAAGTTCTACAAGCAATTCGCCTTCGATATGCCCAGAAAGAGATATATACATACAGCGGTATAGTGTTAATAGCCACAAACCCTTTTGCCCGCGTCGACTCGCTCTATGTCCCGGGTATGGTTCAAGTATACGCTGGTAGACAGCGCGAAACACAAGCACCGCATTTATTTGCTATTGCCGAGGAAGCGTTCATGTAGGTCGATAACCCGAACGGCTTAAGGACAAGTAGGACTTACACAAGATACAGAAAAATGATAAAGGATGGCCGAAATCAGACAGTCGTTGTTTCTGGAGAGTCCGGTGCCGGAAAAACAGTTAGTGCCAAATACATCATGCGCTACTTCGCAACAAGAGAATCACCAGACAACCCGGGCGGCCGATCGAAGAAAGGAGCAGAAGCGATGAGTGAGACGGAAGAACAGATCCTGGCGACCAACCCTATAATGGAAGCCTTCGGTAATGCTAAGACCACACGTAACGACAACTCATCGCGATTTGGAAAGTACATCGAGATTATGTTCGATGATAAAACGAATATCATCGGCGCTCGAATCCGAACGTACTTGTTAGAGCGGTCAAGATTGGTATTCCAGCCCCTAAAGGAGAGGAATTATCACATCTTCTACCAGCTTCTGGCAGGAGCCACGGAGAAGGAGCGACAAGAATTAGGTCTCTTACCGGCAGAGCAGTTCGACTATCTCAACCAAGGTAATGCGCCTATAATTGATGGGGTCGACGATAAGGCCGAGTTCATGGCTACAAAGAGCTCCTTGAAAACGATTGGAGTGGACGAGACCCAGCAGACTGGCATTTTCAACCTCCTTGCTGGTCTTCTACATCTTGGCAACGTTAAGATCGGTGCCTCGCGAAGCGACAGTGTTCTGGCGCCTTCGGAACCGTCTCTCCAACGCGCCTGCGCCATTCTAGGCATTGATCCGACTGATTTTGCGAAGTGGATTGTAAAGAAGCAACTGGTTACCCGCGGCGAGAAGATCGTATCCAATCTCACACAGCAGCAAGCGCTTGTTGTTCGTGACTCCGTTGCCAAGTACATCTACTCTAGCCTTTTCGACTGGTTGGTAGAGATTATCAACAGGAGTCTTGCAGCCGACGAAGTCTTGAGTCGTGTGAAATCCTTCATTGGTGTCCTGGATATTTACGGTTTCGAGCATTTCGCGAAGAACTCTTTCGAGCAATTTTGCATCAACTACGCCAACGAGAAACTACAACAGCAGTTTAATTCGCACGTCTTCCGACTTGAACAGGAGGAATATGTTCGAGAGCAAATTGACTGGACATTTATTGAGTTCTCCGATAACCAGCCTTGTATCGATCTAATTGAGGGCAAACTCGGAATTCTATCTCTGCTTGATGAAGAATCGAGGTTACCTATGGGGACGGATGATCAATTCGTTACTAAGCTACACCATAACTTTTCCGGGGACAAGAATAAGTTTTACAAGAAGCCGCGATTTGGCAAGTCGTCATTTACGGTGTGTCACTATGCTATTGATGTGACTTACGAATCCGAGGGTTTCATCGAGAAGAATAGAGACACTGTCCCTGACGAGCATATGGCAGTACTGCGTGCATCGTCAAACAGATTCCTCAAGCAGGTACTTAATGCCGCCTCCGCTGTGCGCGAGAAGGATGTTGCTTCATCAAGCTCGGCTGTTGCGAAGCCCGCCGCTGGGAGGAAGATCGGAGTAGCTGTTAACCGCAAGCCCACTCTTGGTGGTATTTTTCGCTCTTCGCTCATCGAGCTTATGACCACTATTGGTAACACGAACGTCCACTACATTCGCTGTATCAAGCCCAACGAGGCAAAAGAATCATGGAAGTTCGAGGGGCCTATGGTTCTTAGCCAGCTCCGCGCCTGTGGTGTTCTTGAAACTATCCGCATTAGTTGTGCCGGGTACCCCGGTCGCTGGACGTATGAGGAATTTGCTTTGAGATACTATCTGTTGATACCATCTTCTAGATGGCAAACCGAGATTCGACAGCTGGTAAAGGAGATTTTAGCTCAGGCTCTAGGTTCAATCACTGGTACAGGCAGCGATAGTTACCAGCTGGGTTTGACGAAAGTCTTCTTCCGTGCTGGTATGTTAGCGCACCTGGAGAATCTACGACAGAGCCGCATGAGTGAGGCTGCCATATTGATTCAAAAGAATCTTAAGGCCAAGTACTATCGACGCAAGTATCTGGAAGCACGTGAAGCTATTGTCGCCTTCCAAACACTCTCGCGAGCCTATGCCACAAGGGCCAGAGCACAGGAGCTCCGGACGATCAAGGCAGCCACTACAATTCAAAGAGTGTGGAGAGGTCAAAAGGAGCGAAAAGCGTTCTTGCGTATACGTAACAATGTTATTCTCGCTCAAGCGACTGCCAAGGGTTACCTGCGAAGAAAGCAAATTATGGAGACGCGCGTGGGCAATGCTGTTATCCTCATTCAGCGCGTCTGGCGAGCGAGACGGCAACTTCGCGCGTTTAGGAGTTATCGTAAAAAGGTTGTACTCGTCCAGAGTCTGTGGCGGGCCAAGCAAGCGAGGAAGGAATACAAGACGATGCGGGAGGAGGCTCGCGATTTGAAGCAAATTTCGTACAAGCTAGAAAACAAGGTCGTCGAATTAACCCAGTCCTTGGGCACGATGAAGTCGCAAAACAAGAACCTCACCAGCCAAGTCGAGAACTACGAAAACCAGATCAAGTCATGGAAGAGCAGGCACAATACCCTCGAGACTCGCACAAAAGAGTTGCAGGCAGAAGCCAATCAAGCCGGTATTGCCGTTGCCAAGTTACAGGCAATGGAAGAGGAGATGAAAAAGCTGCAACAAAATTTTGACGATTCTGCCATGAATGTCAAGAGGATGCAGGAGGAAGAGAGGGAATTGAAGGAATCCTTGCGCACCGCGAACGACGAACTGGAGCGTATCCGACAAGAGACTACTCACCATTTAAACGAGAAGAGCACACTCAAGGACCAACTAGCCCAAATGGCAGAAGAACTAGAGCTGGCCAGGCGCTCAGCCCCGATAAATGGTGAACTGGTGAATGGAAACGGTGCACCATCTCTTCCCAATGGGCTCATCAATCTCGTATCTTCCAAGAAGCCTAAGCGACGCAGCGCTGGTGCAGAGCCGAGCATGATGGACCGGTTTAGTGCCGCTTATAACCCGCGACCCATGTCTATGGCTGTCACTAATAGCCACCGCCCTGGTGCCGGCTTCATCCCGGGTGTGGACACCATCGAAATGGAGCTGGAGACTCTATTGGCCGACGAGGAAGGCCTCAACGAAGAAGTTACTATGGGTCTTATTAAGAACCTCAAGATTCCTTCCCCTAGCACAAACCCGCCACCATCTGACAAGGAAGTTCTCTTCCCATCTTACCTAATCAACCTCGTGACGTCCGAAATGTGGAATAACGGTTTCGTTAAGGAATCTGAGAGGTTCTTAGCCAACGTAATGCAGTCCATCCAACAAGAGGTTATGCAGCACGAAGGTGAAGACGCTATCAACCCCGGTGCGTTCTGGTTGTCCAACGTCCACGAGATGCTTTCCTTCGTCTTCCTTGCCGAGGACTGGTACGAAGCGCAGAAGACGGACAACTATGAGTACGACCGGCTGCTGGAAATCGTCAAGCACGATCTCGAAAGTCTCGAGTTCAACATTTACCACACTTGGATGAAGATACTCAAGAAGAAGCTACACAAGATGGTCATTCCAGCCATCATCGAATCTCAGTCACTGCCCGGCTTCGTTACGAATGAAAGTAATAGATTCCTCGGCAAGCTGCTGCAGTCTAGCTCAGCCCCTGCCTACAGCATGGACAACCTCCTCAGCCTCTTAAATAATGTCTTAAGAGCTATGAAGGCGTACTACCTGGAAGACACGATCATTACCCAGACGGTGACAGAACTCCTAAAGTTGGTTGGTGTGACTGCATTCAATGATCTACTCATGCGACGAAACTTCCTGTCATGGAAGCGTGGGCTTCAGATCAACTATAATATCACTCGCATCGAAGAGTGGTGTAAGAGTCACGATATGCCGGAGGGCACTCTACAGCTTGAACATTTGATGGTATGTCAATAGCACCATCCATATTGGGCAATGTGTTGTATGGTTAGCTAACTCGTTCTCAGCAAGCAACAAAGCTTCTGCAGCTTAAGAAGGCAACCTTGAATGACATCGAGATCATCCAAGACATCTGCTGGATGTAAGTTTGCTCATAGTGAGCAATATTGATGCGGCACTAACAAGTTGTTTAGGCTCTCACCTAATCAAATACAGAAGCTTCTGAACCAGTACCTCGTTGCCGACTACGAACAACCCATTAATGGGGAGATCATGAAGGCCGTGGCCTCGAGAGTAACGGAAAAGAGCGATGTTCTTCTCTTACAAGCCGTGGATATGGACGACAGTGGCCCGTATGCAATTGCCGAACCCCGTGCTATCACGGCACTAGAAACATACACCCCATCATGTAAGTTGATAGGTTACAGTGCAGTAGAAATAGCAACTAACGTCGGTCTACAGGGCTCCAAACCCCAAGGCTAAAGCGGCTGGCGGAGATAGTGTCTGCCCAAGCCCTTGCTCAGCAAGAAAAGCTAGATTCTGAGGAATACGATGGCGAGGAAGAGCTCGCCGATGTCGAGGAAGTCGAGGCGGATGGTGCGTAGAGCCGCACATTGACGCCGGGGCTTTCAGGCTACAACTACCAACCAATACGGATTCCATGATCTAGATATGCAAGAAAGACTGGAAGGTAATACATGATAGATACCGCGGTTGGGGAAAATGGGAGGTACAATAGTGATCCAAGAACGGGTGGGTTTCCCCGAAAAAGCAGCTAGAAGCATGCAGGTTTGTGGAGAGGCCTGCGTCATCGGACCAGCAAGTGGCTGCTTGCATGTGTACAGCTGTTTAATGGATATTTCGACATGATTGAACTAGAGCTCTCACACGATCCATGGGTGGGGCGTTACTATGCTGCTTTATTATGGGATGTTCATGTTTGGAGGCCCGCTCGCTCGCGGGGCCAGGAGGTGAGAGGTGGCATCAAAAGACGGCCAATACTTAGTAGTATCTACGTATAGTGAGTGGGCTTGTACATGCGGAGAAATCCATTGATGAGGGCAGACATAGCTCTATGTACTATTTATTGTGCAATTGTATATCATCGAATTTGCTATCCATCTACTAGAGGGTCCACCTATGGAGCACCCTCTTCGCTTACGCTCAGAGGGTCCCAAAAATCATAACCAACCCAATAATCATAGACACCACTCCGTCAGCCAGCTACCAAATTTACTAGTAAATCTGACTTTTTGGTGTCAAAACGCGTTTTTTTGCAACAGCAACACTCAACCACCTGTAATCTAGCTAGCTTGCAAGTTGTTATATTGTAAGAATTGACTGCAATAAACGTGTTTTTGAGCTCAATTATAGCTCTACTGCTTTGTACAGGCCTATACAAGTCTGTACAAGTCTGTACACCTATTGCCTAAGAAATAAGTAAAAATGAAGCTATCTACGCGGTCGCAACGTCTCGTACGCCCGAACCATAGCTTCTAGTACGTTCATATATATATATATTATTAATACAGTATTGATCTATTAGGTTCTATATATATTGAAGCCCTTAAAACTTTTGTTCGTACATACGAACTAGTATAACCATTATATTTTATACAAACCTACACCTTGTTACCTTACGTAATCAACATACATTTATACAAATATTACCTACATACACACAACGTATACACTACAGCATATACCGATAGATAAAAAACAACCTGACAGCTATAAAGTAAGCTATACAGCTAAGCTACAGTTTTAGTTTCAAACCAAAGGACTAGAAAAAAAGCTGTTTGTTCGCAGGTCCAAAAAGTAGCAGTTTAAGTGTAAAAAAGAAGTATAAACGTACAGGCCTGTCTAAAGCAGTAGAGCTATAATTAAATCTGTACAAAGTTTTATTTTAGTTATTTTTTTATATAGACCAAGTATGCAAGCAGTCAGAATTAAAGTAGTTGAATATTGCTGTCGCGAAAAAACGCGTTTTGACACCAAAAAGTCAGATTTACTAGTAAATTTGGTAGCCGGCTGACGGAGTGGTTATGATTTTTGGGACCCTCTGAGCGTAAGCGAAGAGGGTGCTCCACAGGTGGACCCTCTAGTAGGGGGTTGTGACTTGGAGAGGTTCTGTTACATGTTACCTGCACGTGACTCTGATGCACTATCAAAGCCGTAAGGTATTATCAAACAGTGCATAAAATTTCTAAGTTCCACTGGGCACATAGGCAGGTCTTTCTGTGTACGCATCCCTCCATCCACACCATCCAAAACTTGATGTGCGCTTAGGTACCCTATCCTACCTAGAAATTGCATGCTTCCTTAGCCGTTTCTCAGTACCTAGGATTTGAATAAGAGAGTGCTATTAACACTCCTGAATCAACCATCATTGCTGTTGTCGAAGGAATCTCTATCTGCTTGCAACACAGGAGACTTTGCTACTTCACAGGACCCATCGACTCTGTCGCCAACTATATATTGTCCTGGATCAAGTTTCCAGGTTCGCTGTTTATTTAATTCTACCTGGCTATTCCCTGCGCATTTTCAGTTGGGATATTCTTAGGCCAGCAACCCAAAATTCCGCCCACGATAGAGAGAGCCAAGCGTGCCAGCACTAGAAACGCTAGAAGAAACGAACAACATCTCATATTCTCTCACCACCTCTATCTCCAGCCTTAGTATCGAGTTGACGAAGAGGAGGACGGTGTAAATTTTCCTGCAAAGGGGGAAAAAGGCAGGGGCACAGTCGTTGAAGAGAAAAGGAGGGAGGGAAACGACAGAGACCAGGAAAGAATGCGCGCGAACCCCAACATCGTGGTGACGGGCACGCCGGGCGTGGGCAAGACGTCACATTGCGAGACGCTGGCGGAGCGCACGGGTCTGCGCCATGTCTCGGTCAACCAGATTGTCAAGGACAAGGAGTGTCACGAGGGCTGGGATGAGGAGTATCATAGCTGGGTGGTAGACGAGGACAAGGTGGGTTGTTATTATTGAACTTTCCCTCTTCTCTCTCTCTTTCTGTTCTCTCCTTAGCCCTCTTCTTGCCTTCTTGGCACTGCCCTCGGAAGAGAGAGAGAGAGAGATTCCGGACAAGTCAAAGTGACGGGACTTCCAGTCGAGGGACAATGGACTAGCCAAGAGTGAGGCTCGATTTGGGACATGAAGCTAACTAAAATGGCAAAAATGATAGTTACTCGACGCCCTCGAGGACGAGGTCGCGGAGGGCGGCTGCATCATCGATTGGCATGCTTGCGATTTATTTCCGGAGCGATGGATCGATCTAGTCGTTGTGTTGAGGGTGGATACGAGTACGCTTTACGATCGGTTAAAGGCGCGGTAAAGACCCTTTTTCTTCTCCCCTCTTTCTAGCATTTTGCATTCACATTCAGCAATACAGAATATTCTCACTCTCCAAGTCAAATATTTATCGTGAATCCACACATGCTATACTATATGATTCGATATCACAGACATGGCGGGCTAATGCGAACGTGTAGGAAATACCCAGAGAAGAAGTTGCAGGAGAACATGGACTCGGAGATCATGGACGTGCTGTTGCAGGAGGCGCGCGACTCGTACGACGAGAACATAATTGTCGAGCTCACAAGCAACACCACGGACGAGATGGAGAGCAACGTGGACCGCGTCGAGACCTGGCTCAAACAGTGGAAAAAGGACAATCCGCACGATGGCACAGACTGAATGAGACGAACTACAATTATTTTTTTCCTTGCTTGCTTGTCTGGTTGGTGGCGAGTGGTCTATCTATTAAGCTAATAAATGCATGGGTCGTGAGAGTGTGGGAGTGCGGGCTAGGGTGAAGGCTTTTCTAGATAAAAGGGGAAAGGGGAAAGGGGAAAGGGGGGAAAGGAAAAAAAAGTCACGGGTATTTATGACAGGGTAGCAAATTCAATATCTATAAACTCTATGTTCATGGTGTTATAAAGCTGTGAGAGACGTAGTGTGGGCAAACGGCTGGCTTAGATTGTAAGACGCCCAGTCAGCGTAAAATATTATCTAATTGAGTCACCGTAGCGCTTCTAGACGTGCGGGCCTAGATAGCATGCCGTGGTGCACGCCGGCTGCGTCATCCGCCCGGGAAATGCTGATTGAATTTACCTGCGAATCATATATACCCAGAAAGGCATATTTGAACAAATAGATCGTACACCAAAATCACTTGGAACAATAACTATAATCTCAACGGCCACACGACGATAAATATTTAGTAGAAAGAAAAGACAGACTATTCGCCTACCCCCACTAACACCACTAAGCACGCTCTTTTTTGCATTGCATTGCATCTACAAGACTTAAACCTAAGATCCCCTCTCTCTCCCTCTAACAAATTTACATAAAAAAAGATATAAAAACAGAAAATTCATCGTCCTTGCAAAAAAAAAAAAAAAATAAATAAAAAAATAACACGTACACCATGAAGGCAGCAGTAACAACAGCAGTAGCACCAGCAGCCTCGCGGGAGGTCAACTTCATCACGGGCAACGCGAACAAGCTGTCCGAGGTGCGCGCGATCCTGGAGCCGGCGGGCGTCGCGGTGCGCAACCAGGCGCTGGACCTGCCCGAGGTCCAGGGCTCCGTCGAGGACGTGACGCGCGAGAAGTGCCGCGTCGCCGCCGACCTCGTCGGCGGGCCTGTGCTCGTCGAGGACACCTGCCTCTGCTTCACCGCGCTCAACGGGCTGCCGGGGCCTTACATGTGGGTTTTTCCCCTTCTTTGTATTATCATTGAGCCTCGGGGAACTTGGAATATATATATATATATATAGACACCTACATGTGAAGAGAGACATGGGCGTGAGCTGGCTAACGAGAGAAAAAAAAAAACAGCAAATGGTTTATGAAGTCTATCGGCCATGTCGGCCTCAACAACCTCCTCGCCGCCTACGAGGACAAGTCGGCGCAGGCCGTCGCGACCTTCGGCTTCTGCAAGGGTCCAGGCCAGGAGGTTCTGCTGTTCCAGGGCCGGACGGAGGTGAGTTTTCTTCTTCCTGCTCGCCCTGTTTCTGCCCCGTGATGGTAGTAGGCCAAAAGGTGTCGGTGACGAGCTGCTAATTCGATATGCGCACAAACAGGGCAAGATCGTACCGGCGAGAGGCCCGACAGTTTTCGGTATGTGCAGTAACAGTCCCTAGTACCCTAGGTCTATCCCCTTCCCCCCTCCTGCATCAAAGCCAATCCCATCCAGCACACGTCCCATCCAGTTATGACGAGATCTTGGTACTAACTGATAATCATAGGTTGGGACGCAGTCTTCGAATACGAAGGAGAAACGTAAGTCACTTCCATTCTACGCATGCTAGCTCGTCAAGCCTTGTGTATGTACTATGGTATAGAGGTTATAAGCTAACGATTGACAGCTACGCCGAGATGGCCAAGGACAAGAAGAACAAGATCTCGCACCGCGGGAAGGCCCTCGACGAGCTGCGACAGTGGATGAGAGTGGGGGTCTGAACTAGCGCTTGAGTATCTGGCCTCGGTCTCAGTCCAGTCCCCGTTGGGTTATTGCAGATCTGACAAGTCCTGGTGGTGTACAATGCGTCGATACTAGGAAGTATAAACACAAAGGGGAAATCTAGGCCGGGAATGGCATAAGAACAATGTAAAATGGGTATAGAGGACGCGGCGGTATTTAGAGATGGGTAAATACAAGGAATGCGGAGAAGGAAAGATTTGTTCAACCAATTTCCACTGGCGAGAAAATATTTACTTATAACTCACTTTTTATAATTGGTGTCCATTATGAATTAAAAAGGGTATATATCGAACGAGAAACAAATGAGGCAGTATAGAGTTTCTATTCACTTGTTGTCATCACTACGGTTGGCTTATGGACTTGCGTACAGGTCCCTTGGTCGTTAATCTTACGCTGACATGGTCTTCGATTTCTCAACTTCGCGCTGCGCAGTCATGACTATTTTAAGTCTGAATAGAATAGGTATAGAGTGAGAAGACCTCAAGAAAGACAAATAGGCTATGCATCGCTATATCCATATCAAGGTTTTGTGTAAATGCTCATCACTATTTCGCAATTTGGGTGAGCGTGACCCCTAACGCCTTTGACCTATCAATGCCACTTTTTCCGAGATGATTTCCTCCTTTTTTACACCGTAATTTTCCATGTCGTCTACTAAATACGCCTAGGTTGTATAGGCAGCTAAATAATCTAGAAATCAAAAGCTTCACTCTGCGCCGCTGTCCTCTAGTAATAACATGACAGGTTCCATACTACTAGGCCACATTACAGTCTCTCTAGATTGATTTGTCTGCTCTAGGCATTAGTCCGCTAGGTAGGTTTTATCTTTAATCTATAGAGAGATTTGTGTATGTTAGCAATACCGTGGGATTATTTATTCGTAATTTAGCGTCTGCCTATGTGTTGGCTTATTTGTCGGGCTGTGATAAATCGGCATATCTAGCCTCGAGATAAAAGAAGGACAGTGGCTAACAAAGTAGTATAGCAGGTAGCCAACCATCCTATCTAGTTTCCTCGTACTATATGCAAAACCAGACCCGACCAAGGGAGAAAAAGGCCTGAGTGCCAAAGCATGGGGGATATGAAGCATAGATAGAACATACCTCAATAATTCAAATTCATGGTACTTTTTTAAGTAGTTGCTGCCCCTTCGATATAGCTTCAACGCACTCTCGGGATTCCTGTGTATCGGAATTCGGCCTTTATTCCTATCCCCTCTTGCGTCACTGTGGTGGTCCGCTCGTCTAGCAAGTCGAAGAATCGACTCCGGGTCGTGGAACATGGGATCGAAGACAAGGAGCTTGAGAGATCCAGAGGTGCGTTGTTCGAGGCCCACGATGGTCAAGCTGTGGCCGCGGTGTTGGAAGTAGATGGGCGGTAGGTCTGTGGAGCGGACTTTGTCCCTCGGGTCGAAGGAGCCACCTTCGAAGTACTGCTGCACGGATGCGAAGAGTGATGCTTCGGCCGCGCCCGGTCTAGGTGACTTGAAACCCTCGGCTTCGCATCTGTGGTATCAAAGCTCGATTGTCAGCATGCCGTGAATACAAGTAAATAGACGCTAGAGTCATTGCCAGTGTTAGGGTTCGAACGTACGGGATCTTTAGGCCGATAAACATGGCTTGTGCCTATGAGCATTTGGCCGAATGTTAGCGAGAAGTACATGAGTGAAATGGAAGGAGTTGGCACACAAAAGGAGGCGGGGATGAGGTATGCATCGTACTTCTGGGGTTCCAATATATTTTCGTGTCCCTTTTATTCCTCCGGTCTCTACCCTCCCTGAGGCATTAATGCCCATGTCCCAAGCGTTCTCGATATAATCCTGTATCCGAAATATGCTTGGGACCCTGTCCCCGAGCTTTTCTGCCCCCTCTGCATCCGCGCCTACGACGTATGATGAGAGCATCTGGATGTTGCGGTAGCCGCAGAATCCCCCTAGTTATCTCATTAGTACCGTATCTGGATCATGAGCTCTTGGGTGCTCGGTACCTACCTTCCCCGCGTAACTTGGAGATGTGCTGAACAGCGGGATGGCACAGATAAGCATGTTCCGTTGATGGACTTTGTTCGAGTAGTCTTGCGAGCACCGGCACGATACCTATGATGACCAACATGTAAGCCAACTTGCAATGGGGATGGGGTTATGGTCTTTTCTAGCTATAGAGAGCGATGACGAACCTTCGGCGCTCGTATATTTCCCCCTTTTCAGTAATGCCACGAGGGAATCCGGCATTTTATGCTCGTAAGCATGTTTCCCCAGCTCAGATTTCTGTGATATTTCATGTTAGATAGTGCTGAGTTCAAAATTCTATGGTGCGCTGAACAAATCAGTGTTATGTGAGAAGACACTCACACCAAGCCGCTTCTTCAGCGTCCTCCCATCACCCGATCTAGTCTCCGAGTCCTTCACTTTTCTAACTTGCTTTCGGCCGAAGATTTTCTTCCATGCATCTATGGTACCGTCATGGTTAGTTGCCGACCGAGGCCGTTCGTGTTCATGCTCGCGGCTTGAGCGAGCTACATCCTCAGTGTGAGAGTAAGGAGATCGATATTCTCGCCCATTAGCAGCATTTGGTACAACGTCAGCCGCAGCGACAACATCATGAGGGGCTAGCTCCTCATTCTGCTCTATTGCATGAAAGTCGACGTGATCTTCTAGCTCAGCCAAGCCAATTTGCTCAAGACACCCCTCGATGGGACATTCTACGAAGAGTTCGGCGTCGTCGTCGCTGCTGGTCTCCTGCTCCGCTACCCGGGGCTCCCTGCTCTTGGACACATCTAGGTTTGAATCCGCAATAAAAGGGGAGGCTCCTTCGGCGTGTAGCTCTTCCATATGCTAAGCATTGTAAGAGAAGTAACTTATTACGTAGATGGACTGCTAGATAGTCGAGGTGCCGACCTTGATTCATACGGCGCACTAGAAAGGAATGGGGTTAAGGGACTAAGAAAGAGCCATCGACCTACAAGCAACATAGAATATTCGAGTTCTGTCTTGTAGCCGCACAGCGGACAGGCCATCACATTGATATTTTCTTGTGAGGGCATCTTGATATAGCGATGGGAGAGGTGAGATGCTCTCAATCTTCGAATCGCCACTTCACTAAGTCGCCGGGTATATGCAGGCTTCAAAACGGGCGTCTCGTCGCTAAAAGCAAAACAAAAGACATCTGGGCAGAAACACGGCTATGTAGAAATTATATTCATACCCCGGCCGGACAAATGGTTGGGTGTAGGCAGGCTGACAGCTTTCTTTGAGAGGTGCGCGTTCCAGTTGTGGCTCATCGTCGCTAGTGAGTGAGCTAGTGGTTCCCCGGATGAGCTGGGGTATCGGTAGTGAAAGGGGGGTGTTGGATACCTGCGTACATGTATGTATATGTAAATAGGTAGGCAGGCTACATAAGGGCTGCTAGGTAGGTACCGATATTTATAAAACAGGATGACAGGGGATTGTAATACCGACCGCAGGTAAGAGTGGGAAGGAACAAACATTAGCAGCAACAGTAGCAAGTGATTTACAAAGTACCTAGGTAATCAGTAGAATGTTCCATTTCACAATTACAAGAGAAAGAAAAATAGAAGCCCAAGGAGGCCTAATACAAACAGTAGAAATAGCAGTATTACCACATGGTGTTTTCAAAATAGTGTAGGTATTATTTAGGTAAGCAGGAAAGGTATAAAACAAGAGTGATAAGATTATGCATATGTTGCCGGAAGCATCTAAGACCTTGGCTGGAACTGTGGAATTCTTAGGGTCTATATTAATTAGGTAATAATGCTCCAGTAAATCTTGAATTTTTAATTGGTTAACACATGAATTTTTGAAAGTAATTAATAGTTTTATGATTATATTAGTCAATGAAACCTTCTTGATATATAAGGTAGTTAAGTCCCTTTTATTAACAGGGACGCGGGATGGAAAAGGTTGACGTAGAATAATTGTAGCCAATTAAGACACTCACTCCTTCACGCTCTGTACTGTGCCCCTCCCGCAAGCATCTCGAGTGCATGACTAGCTACCTAACGGTACCAGGGTTGCTGTACAGCACTCATAATACAGTACATACTTAGCTAGAATCTGCGGTAATATTTAGTAAATATTTTAATAGAATCTAGGTATTTTAGGAATATGTCATATAGAATAAAAAAGCCTTTAAAACAACAAAAAGGTTAAAACTAAACACACCATGAGTACTCTAATCTCTAATAGCAAAAGACTTTATCTATAGGTATGGTTGAAGTGTTAGCTATTGCATGACTATTCAGATCTGAAAGGCGATCTCCCTAGTATCGATAAGGATGATCGGCGATACATATGTAGGAGAAAGATCTAAGAACCTCATCCCTACTAGTTCATAAGATCGAGCCAACTAATGGGCGCATCAGACAACAGCATGTGTTCTCGACATGTGTAAGTAAAATCCGATTTTGTATTGTCCCCTAAAGTGTGAATAGTACAGGTGAAAAGCAACTGCTATATGCAATGTGTGCTGTGAAATAAACCCGTTCTAGAGGTTCAATGCCATGCACAAGCACAACAATACTGATTCCGCCGGCTGATCAAGTAGTCATCTATCCATCCTCCATCAACAACAAAAGGCCAAACATACAGAGCTTCTGACATTCAAGGGAACCAGCCTGAAATTCAGTCCACTAAACAAAGATTTTGCAAGGCATTTCCATCATGCCGTAACCCTTAACCGGTCTAAGATCAAAGAGAAACCAGAAACATCAAGCGTGCGTCCCCCAGACCATGAACCTATGCATGCATTATGTGTATGTCTGTAACATTGGTGTAATTTTTCATGAGCTCTCCCCCTCCTTCTTGGTGTGTACTGCCGGCTTTCACATGACCTCGCACTTGCCGCCGCCCGTAGCTTCGCCGGGGTTCACGGACTTCTCGATCTGGCTGATCAGGAGCTCGAAAGCCTTGGCGACGTTCTCGTTATAGCGAGCACTAGCCTCGGTCCAAGCGCAGTTAAACTTCTCGGCCAGCTTGCGTCCGTCCTCCTGGCTGACCTGGCGCTGCTCGGGACGCAGATCACTCTTATTACCCACAACGACGATCGGGACCCAGTCCGTACCCTGCAAGAAAGAAATGAGTGAGCGTGCCATTACGCTAGTATACCCCCCCCTCCTATGAAGTCATGTAATGATTCTAGCAGGGCCAATTGGGGTTTTCAATTGACGTGAGACGATAAGAGGAACAGGCGTAAGTGAGAACGGGGAGGGAAAGGGGAGGAGGATAGCATACCAGGTGATTAAGGATCTTCTCGCGGATGACCTGCACCATCTCGAAAGAGGGGAGAGACGAGACGGAATAGACTAGCATGTAGCCATGGATACCAATGAAGTGCTTGGAATTGAGAATGCTGTATTCATCCTATTGCGCAGAAACGCGAATAGTGTTAGTGGGCTAGATAATTGGCGTAGGAGAAAGCAATGGACATATCGGCGCCATACCTGACCAGCAGTATCGACAATCTCAGTGGTGAAGTCTTGGCCCTTGAATCGAATCACCTTGCTGAAGGTGTTCTCAATGGTAGGGTAGTAGCTCTCGACGAAGTGGCCGTCAACAAACTGGACCGCAAGCGAGGATTTACCTGCGTCGCCCACAGCATTCCGCGTGGTTAGCTATCGCCGAATCATTGCACCGAGCGTACTACACATGACGGTGGGGGGTCGCGCATGGGGTATTTTGGAGATGTGAGAGAAAACCTTACCAACAGAGCGGCTGCCGACAATAGCGACCTTCCGCTGCTTGGGGGGCGCCATTGAGATGGTGTGTTTGATGTCCAGGTGGCGCACAATGGCTAGGCAAACTACGTGATATGTTTATACAGTAAGGAACGTGAAATAGGTGAGGTTTGTCGATAGGATAGAGGGGCACGATAACGTTGTATGATAGATGATCGAGTTATCGAAGGTAAGTATTAGAGTAGGTCGGTATTAGAGTTAGGTCGGTGTTAGAGTAGGTGGGTAGAGTAAGTAGGTAGAGATGTAGGTAGGTAGGGTGGGTTGGTAAGGGAGGATAGGTGGGTTGGTAGGGTAGGTAGACAGGTTAGGGTAGGTGACTACATACCTAGGTACGTAGGTAGGAGGGGAAGGTTCAATGTGATTTTCTACTAGGTACCTACCTATCCTTCTAGGTCTAGACGCGTAGACGATGACGTTAATCGTTACCTAAAAGATGCCAGTGTCTAACACGAAGTTGATGCCTGACTATGTAGACGGAAGGTGCGCGACAGAAACTTCAACGCGTTTGGTGGAAGCTCTATATTGCTATGAAGGGAGGCACGGTCACAGGCTCAGACAGTAGGTGCGTTGCCAGGTACGTAGTTCAGGGTCCCTAACCTACAATTTGCCGTCAGAGGCGGGGCAGAAAGTGGAAACAATCCGGTTCAGTCAATTAAGCAAGCGTATTTACTGGTACATGCTGCATCTTAGACAAACCATAAACCGCCGTCTGTCTATCTAGGTAGACAAGCTCTGGCCACCAAGAATGTTGCTAATCTACCTAGGTTAGTTTGTTACCAAAGACACAGAATACAAAGAAACAACAATACAGTTGTTGTATACACATAAAAAACTGCAAACTTATAAAAAGTGCTTAAAGTTCCTGGTGCTTCGTTTCTGTTTCCATAATGATTGGGTATTTAATCCTTGCCATAGTATTTATATAGGATGAATAAAGGTATCTCCACCACTAACTCATGCGCAACCTTTCCTGTGTCCTTGATGTGACTGTTCGGAAAAGTAGAACATCCTATGTTACATATCTAATGTCTCGTTATCGTGATTATGTCGCAACATCGTCTTCCTAAACAAATACTAGTATGGCAAAGTTGTAACTGTTGAGCATTGCGAGTAGCAGAAGTCGAGCGTTGGCTAGCAGTTTTTCCATCTTTCCTAAAAGCCTAGTCGTGAGCTGCATTGTTTTCAAGTTGTTGAACTAGCTCCTGAAGCCCATCAACATAGCTACTACGATGACGATCATTGTCATCGCTCTCGCTTAGAGCATTTTCAACCTGCTCGTAATGAGCGATAAACTCACGGATTGACCCGATTAAGGGGCCAATGCTTCTCGCCGAATGACTGGAAATAAGCTTCCGGCGTATCGGTCTATATAATCCGAGATAGCCGAGTAATACGGACAAGTAACCAAACGCTACGTTGAGGTGAGTTTTTTCCATCGAGTCGGCCTAGTCATGGTGGTTAGCTCTGACCCAAGATCCCAGGCTAGGCATAACTTACCTCACCCGTCCGGCGGTGGTTTTCTATGAAGAGTTGGATCAGCTCTTTCACCGGTTCCCGGTTTTCATGTTGACAATCATTCACCATCCGACGAACCAGCTCACTATGCTCGGCAAAGTTAATGAGGATACCAAGTCGTAGGACTAGACTATCTAGGATTCCTTCAGCCCATGCGTCTTGGGCGATAAGCGTTAGAGCTTGATTGAAGTTGCTAGAGATAGAGATAGCTAAGGCCGGCAAAAGCCCTTTCGAGGCAAAGACACTAGGAGCAGCGAGATTGTTATTAGTCACGTTAATGGTGAGTTTTAAAATCAAACCTTCCACCGTCCTGCCATCGTGCGCTGGCGTCTGAAGCGATGCGTAGAAAGCATCAGCCACGGTTGGGAGATATTGCATTGCCCATTCATTATTGCCACCGTGAGTTGCTGCCACACTCACGGCATGGGCATCTAGCACGGAGAGAGCTCCACAAAGCTCAACCGATCGCGCGGTTTTTGGGTACTCCCAATACTCGGTATTGCTACTAGCATCCGAGAGAACCTTGAAGAGATGCGTTATGACGGCCTCTGTGAAGATTGCTGGGTCCCTGCCGACGAGGACGTCTTGAGCAATGAGGAGCTGAAGAAGTTTGAGGGCAAGACTTCGTGGCGAGATATATGAAGGTTGATCACCATCCCAAATTGGCAGCTCTCGAAGTAGCCCTTCAATAGCAATAATTGAGTTTTGGCTTCGCTTAGAGAGGTTGCTTTTGCGATCTTTTGCCACCTTCTTGATGTCCTCAGCGATGCTAAGGAGCCGAGCAAATATCAAGCCAGCTTCCTCCGTGCAAAGCAACCGACCCATATGAGGCGAAGGACTCCTAGCAATGATTGTGACAAGCGAGGACAAGATAAGGTAACCGCAAATGGTATCAGTCTCTTTTCCAATATCCTTAAGTATAATACTTTCGACCCCATGGTCACGGCACTGTCGTATAAAAGTCTTGTCTCGCATTTTTTCGGCCACTTGCAACAATGCCGCTCGACGGCTCGATGAACTAGTGCCGGGCTTACCTATCTGGTCAACCAGATCCTGCATTGCGTCTGCCACCCGTGAATTGGCACCGGCCTGCCGGAGTTCATGAATACCTCGAAGCTTCGAACTAGGCGAATTATTAATGGTACCATCGTCATCGTCATTGTAATCAAACGCCCCCGTCGCCGATGTTGTTTTCTTAGGTCCCCCAAGATCTAAACGTCTTCGAGAGTGGGAGGATTCTTCTGGGAGGGCTAGAGACTCTAATAAGCTGTCCTCTTCCTCAAGCACCTTTCGCCCTTCACCATAAGTAAACTTTAGCCCGCTGGTAGATCGTGCAAACGTTCGTGTTCCTGCGGCTGGAGCTGTCCTAGTTTTAGGTTTTGGGGTTTCTGGCGGACTTTGATTGTCTAACTCAGACGAGTTGCCTGGTTGACTGAACATGTTCTGACTTGACGTAATTTCAGTATCAATCGCATCCTCTGCGAAAGTAGCCGCATCGCTCGATTCTTGTTCTACCAAAACATCTATCAACCGTTTCCGTGATTTCTTTACGAAACTAGCGCCCGAGGGCTTATCGATAGACACAGCTTGGCTTTGTTCCTTCAACACTCTAGTAGGCAGCGCATTTGGTGGTTTGGGCTTTGAAGCCGGGACTCGCGCAAGGTGGAGAGGGATTCGATGTTGGTGTTGGGCGGCTTGTTTCCGCGCACCGTCTCTTGATGGCGCATTCGCAGGCTTCTGTCTAGGAAGGGAAGATGGTGATGATTTGACAGCCTGGGGGACTTTAGGCGGTGTGGGTGTTGGTGGAGGGCTTGATAGCCGAGGTCTGACGGCCTCAATATCCATTGAATCGGAAGGAGAGCGTTGTTGGGTTCGGATACGTTCCTTGCCGCGAAGCTTTGCGGTCGGCCTGTGTTCGGGTTCGGGTTGGGTGATACGCAGGCGACGAGGTTCTGGTACAGAGGAAGGGTCTTCTTCTGATTCATCTATGATCGGCTGCGATCGTTCTCTGGCCTGGTAGATCTGAGAGGCTTTGCGTTTTCGATCAGAGGGTGGGATGTTTTGGATAGATCTGGGTATCGTCTGCGAAACGCGAGTTCCGTTACTACTTTTAAAACGCGCAGGCGGCGATTTGGCTCTAGGCGAAGGAGCCGGAGGTTGGCGGCGTGTTTCGGTAGTACCACGCGCGGTAATGGGATCCTCATCCGACACCGACTCAGACGCGCTCGCGCGGGGTATGATAGTCTTCGCTTGCTTCCTTTTTGTAGCCTTGCCATATGTGGCTACCATTCGCTTCTTGCGCTGCGCGCCTATTTCGTATTCGCCCCCCATAGCTCGTTGTAAAGGTGACTTTGCGATGAGATAAACAACGTCGTAGGACTAGATCTCAGGGGACGTTCGGTTAGGAATGCTTCATTTTTACAATGATGAGAATGACCGGACACCAGCCGACCAGGGAGATGGAGGATAGAGTATCGGGGTCAATCGTGATCGCGGAGGTTGGATGTAAGTAGATTGTTCGAGAACTGCGATGAAATAGCTAACACAATGATTGTGTTGTTGATTAAGCCATATGGGAGAGGTCGTCGGTCCGGGGGATATGGAGAGGACGAAGACGGTGGAGTGGAGACTCAGTCAAAGAACCAGAGGGCTTTTTCACGGGTTTTGTTTGAGGAAATTGTGCAATATATGCAATCGCACTGCCAGCTACTTAGGGAGCAAAAGAAGAAGCAAAGACTTCCATTGGTATGTGTGTTCAAGTTTGAATGTAGAGTCTAGATACCTATATTCCGGTGGTCATGCAGAGGGTGTGCCATTGGTAGCAATGCCGATATTACAATAGCAGGACCTACCCAGTGAGGCGCTACTTCGGTTTGTGGCTGCGAGTACAAGAACATGTACCTACCTAAGGTAGTAGCTCTATCCTACACCTTATATAAGTATACCATGTAGGCAGGCACAGGTAGGTTCGGGCGCTACCTACATAGGTACCTAGGTAGGTACCTAAAGCACCAGTGCCCAGATGGCCCCTACCTGAAGGCTTAGGTAGGTTAGGTAACTTGACCAGTTAGTACAGCGCCCTACTCAATATAATACCTGTCCCTGCCTTAATAAGTGCAGGTGTCTCAACGCCTTTATTGTACCTAGGTACCTACCTAGGTACAGAGATGTATAGTACCTTAAGGTACCTAGGTATGTATCTAGGACCATATGTACCTATGTACATAAGGTACTAATGAAATACATTGTGCATAGCTCCTTCACGTGGTTAATCCTAAGGAGCTGAACAAGGATCGTGATAAGAGTTCTTATGAAGCTGAAGTGGGCTGGACGTAGTAAGGCGGGGTTTGGATTCAAAGGTTACCTATCTTCTACTTGCTCAAGCTCATTAAGCTCTTGTTTATCTACCGAATACATATCTACATATGTATATGTACAATAGAAAAATTCATGGTTTGTAGATGCTGTGCTTCTTAGTCATATGTATTATAATCAGACCCTCAGTAAGGTACCTAACCTACCTACTAATATCAGTGATTTGAGTGCGACATAAGATACACAAGGTACTACCTACCCAACTTACCTACCTAATATATTAACTATCTACCTAACTAGATAGGTAGATAATAGTTTATTACCCACCTTATCCATATACTTCATGCCGGGAAACAAACAAGATCAAGCAATCCCTGCTTTAGACATCGTTGCAAGATAGATATAGGGAAAGTTCTTACTCTCGGTATATACTTTACTTCGTGGTCTTGGACACGGTTGCACTTGTTAAATTCAGCGTTACATCTGCTCCAGTCAACTATTGCCTTGCATCGCAATTGACGCTTTCCACCTGCCCCTAGGCTTATCCCGTAGGCTTCGAGGGTGCCTCCGCACAGTTCAAGAGTAGGCAGGGTAGACGAATAGGTAAAGTCGGAGACCTCCGAGGATAGCCAGGCCAAATATCTACTACAATTAGCAGGTACTGACCAGTGCTTAGATTTGGCCCTCGGTCTGTCTCTACTACTATAGTTTCAACATAGCTACCACATAGAAGTTCGCATTGTTACTCGATTAACAATCATGGCATCAGCGTCAGGATCTCGTCCTCAGGGAGGGCCTACACAATGTGTAGGGCCAGACTACCGATCCGAAAGCCAGAAGCCCATTGCCACCGTGTCAACTGAGGTGAAATACGAGACTGTCACCACTTTACCTCAGACACCTCAGCTCATTGCCCTGCTCACGTGAGTAGTTTCCCCCTCTGGAGTCCAAAGGACACCAGCCAAGATCGGCTTCCCCCGCTGCCACTACCTCGCGTTGACCTCACTACCGACTCGACTGCTTCGATCGATCACACTCACTCACGATCCTTGTGGTTGCAGGAAAATCCGTGACATAAATACCGATCGTGCTGACTTCATCTTCTACTCCAATCGGATTATTCGTCTACTCGTCGAGGAGGGGCTTAACCATCTCCCAGTCGTCGAACAGACCATCACTACCCCTGTAGGACGCAACTATGCCGGTCTCATGTTTCAAGGGAAAATTTGTGGTGTTTCCATAATGAGAGCGGGCGAAGCCATGGAGCAGGGACTGCGAGACTGTTGTCGATCTGTGAGGATCGGGAAGATCCTAATCCAGCGCGATGAAGAGACCTCGCAACCGAAGCTTTTCTATGACAAGCTGCCCGAGGATATCGCCGACCGATGGGTACTCCTACTTGACCCCATGTTTGCCACAGGTCAGAAAGCCAACCTTCCTACTCTGTGAGGTGCGAAGCTTAATGTGTGTTGTATGGTTAGGAGGTTCCGCCATTATGGCTGTCGAGGTCCTCAAGTCTCGAGGCGTGCCGGAAGAGCGAATACTCTTCCTAAATTTAATTGCCAGTCCGGAAGGTATCAGTAACTTTGCAACCAAATTCCCAAAGCTGCGGGTAGTCACCGCATTTGTCGACCAAGTATGTATCCAACTGTCAACACACTCAATTCGGATAAGCGCTAACCGCAGGTTCATAGGGTCTCGACTCTAAGAAGTAAGCGACGGAGTTCCATGATGCCATATTCTGAGCTAACAGGACCTTAGTTACATTGTACCTGGGTTGGGAGATTTTGGAGACAGGTTCTACACGATGTAGTTGGCTCGCAAATCACATCATACACGAGTCGAGCTGAGAGACACGGTAGCATTAGTGCTAAGAGGTTTTTATATTGGTCAGCAGTACTGGAAATTCAGCCCAAGTCCAAGTGATGAGAGTAACACCATGATGACTGCTGGGGGTCTAGTATAGTACAACCTCCAGCAGGGCTCTATGCGTTCAGAAATACTGTATAAATAGCAGATCGTCGAGCGTAGGCGTCAGGAGTAGGCTAGGAGAAAGCTAGAGAAGGACAGGACTCGGTATGACTGCATGTACTGCATCGTAATCAATAGTCATCATCATCAGCCACAATCCCCTCTCCTTCGTATCTGCGTTCATCCTCGTCGTCCTCAATCTCTCGATCCGTGATGGGAGCTCGGGCACCCGGACGTGGGAATGAAGTCGAACCGCTGGATCTATCATTCGCCGCTTCCTTTGCTACGGCATCTGTGTAACTGTCAGCGACCTACATTGTTTCTCTAAGTGATTCAGAGTCAACGGTTTCTCAAACTTACCTGCGGCGTCGACCCACTCGCAGTAGACGTCGATGGATTCCATGAGGGCGTCAATGCGACACTGGAAATGTTGGCCACACACCGCACAAGATAAATGACCCACACCAGCTTTCTTATCTAGCTTGACGTGCACAGACTTCTCGTGATTACAGAACAGGCATGTGAATTCCTTTGACAGTCCCTCGCGCTGTGGTTGTGTATTGTTAGTATAGATAGCTCGCGGGCGCTATCATACGGCCTCGCAGCGTTGCGCATCGGGGCTGCGTACCTTCTTGGGACCCTGAGGCTTTCGCGAACTCTTCTTACGTTTTCCCTACAAGCGACCCGTCGTCAGTAGAAATAGCAAAAATGCGTTCGGGAAGCCTACCATCGTGGACGTGTTGGCCTAGTGGTTCGTAATTTCCGGAGGCGACACGAGACTTGCAAATTGTTGAGAGGCGCAAGCAAGGGCGGACCAAACAGAGACAAAGGGCTTTTTTGTCCAAAGCGCCGCGACAAATGACGTAATGTGTTGTGGTGCGCCCAAGAATGGTTCTACGTTATGTTGATTGCGAAATGTGAGGCCAGACAAGCATGGAGGCCAAACATGCTGCGTTAAGTAGAGGGACAGGTAGATGCCAGTTCGAGCAATGCAACGCGTGGCCTATGTCGCGTTGGTTTGCATCTCATTGACAGTGGACAAGGTGATGGTTCATCAACCTAACCTTAAAGACAGGAGATAAGCTCAACGCCATAGTTCAGCCACCACTGCCACAGTAACAGAAACTGTGCCGCTATTATTGGCACTGTACAAATATACAGTGTATGTATGTCCTTGAGCTCAGGTAGTCTAGATAGATAGATTAGGTACTTTGCCAGTGCAAACACACCTAAGGTAGCTGGTAAGTACGGATCGTTTAAATACTCAATACTTCCGGTAGCTCTTGTTATTTTAAAGCCATATTTATTTGATGAAAAATTGAATACAATCTTAAAGGGCAATAGCATGTATGACCAATGTCCTAGGAAGTTCCTACATGTTCTAGACTTGCCCCCCTTGTCCCCCTATATTCTGTCATCTTTCAAGCACCAAGGATAACTAGTACAACTGCACTGCCGATGGTCATGATCATATGCTATAAAAATAACTAGATCGACATGGATATATTCGCTGCACAGGCAGATGGTATGTATCTAGTTGGCTGCCTTACAGATGATCACCTTCGCCGGCCCGAAATGGCTAGATGACAACCCATTAGACCAGCAGAGTTTGCCTTGAATCTACCCAGTTGTCATAGATAAGGCAAAGCAGGCTACTCGGTAGCTCATCCAGCCTTGTCGTGATAATGGTCGGCATCGCAAGCCTGTCGGAAGGGTATACCAGGGACACCTAGCACGTTCATCAGGTGAGCTCACGGCGATGACCACTAGGTGGCCTTCTACATATCAGAACATGGGGCAGGTAATTACCGGCAGCCTAACATTCATCTAAACCATTTACCGAGAGCTGCTATAGGACAATCACATTAGTGACGGAATGTCCATATCACTGGGTAATAACCCGGTTAATGAAAGGCCTCAGCTGATTTGCAGGCGATTTGCCGTGGGCCATCTCCATCGCCGTTTCTATTAGTCCGTCCAGTCGACTGCTGGAAGCACTGCTCCGTCTTTCAGTAAACAGCAAGGCATTCAGGAGCGAGCGAGTGGTAGAAAATTTTAGGTAAAGATGGCCTTGGATTTAGGATGGCACCTATAAATGCCCCGTGGAACCGGAGAAACACTCGTCCTTATTTTTCTGCCTTCTACAAGTCTCGAACCGTGTCACCTTACTACTTATCACTAATCACATCAAGGTTGGGTTCATTGCTGCCAAGATGAAGTGGATTACTGCTAGAGCCCTTGCGCTCGTCGTGCCTGTTCAGGCTGGTCTTCGTTTCCATTGCTCGACCCTCACGGTACAAAGACTGGATCCCGTCGTTCAGCCAGGCTCAAACCCGTCTGCCCATGTTCACCACATTGTTGGTGGGAATGCATTTAATGCCACCATGGAGGGCGATGTGGCGTCAAGGGCTACCTGCACTACGTGTGAAATGTCGGAAGATTTCTCGAACTACTGGACCGCCGCGCTTTACGTGAGTTCCCCCCTGCCTTGGCCGTCATGGGGGTGTGGAGGAATCCCCTAGACTACAGTTTTGTCTTTGAAGATTCTACACACCTAAAAGCATAGCTAGATCGCCGCAAACATAGCAGGTACTGACCTCGAAGGCTGCAGTTCAAGCACACGAACGGTTCCTACCACCGTGTACCAGTCATTCCCGTGAACCCAGGCAATCTCGACGGCAACAATGGCGGCGTCGGGGGATTAATAGGCAAGTTTCCCAAGCCTTTATCTCTAAAATAATCCAAGAACTAATATGTGCTACAGTATGTAACCCCTTAATTCGAAGATGAACTTGGCCACATATCAATTCTAAAAAAGCAGACGTAAGAAACTGACACGACATGTTTTTGTGTACTAGGTTTATTATACCCAACATGACCTCACCAGAGATATGATAGCACAGAATCCCGTCAAGACCTTCCCACCAGTAATGAATTCCGCCCAACGCAGAAATACGATTCAGGATTGAAACACTAACAAGCCATAGGGTTTCCGCATGACTGTAGGCAGCCCAACTACGACCGGCGCTGCACACGTCGGTCTAAGATATCAGTGCCTATCGGCTGGCGGTGGCAGAGGTCCAGAGACGCCGGACTTCCCTACATCGCCATGCGCGGGCGGTATTTTCGTTACCAACCACTTCCCTGCGTGAGTATCGGCCCATCCGTACCATAACATGACTTTATCTAATACTAGCCGGGCCTAGATGCTGGGATGGAAAGAACCTCGACAGCCCCGACCACCAGTCGCACATGTATAACACTATCACTCTAGATGGTTTCACGAATGCTCCTCCATGCCCGGCGTCGCATCCCGTCCGCATGCCACAGGTAACCTTTGAAACCGTCTGGGATACCAGGCAGTTCAACAGCAGTATGCATTGCCATGTTCTTTATTTATTAAGATCTCTCCTATATTCTCCTAATGCCCCCGAAGAAGAACGCATTACCACGAACCGCGTTTTCTAACACGTAAATCCTTATAGTGTGGCAATCTGGAAAACCCAACCCATTCGTATGGAGCTTCGAGGGCTCGAATGGAAAGGGCAACCACGCGGACTACATGTTCGGGTGGAAGGGCGACGCTCTCCAGCGTGCCATGGATAAATCAGAGTGCTTCTACGACGGCTGTGGCTCGCTGACCAAGCAGCCCATGAACACTGCCAACAAGTGCACCGTGAAGGACATGGTCGGAGAGCAGACCGAAGGGTGTACGTCCCGGAACCCTCCGCTAATGACTTATATGCATATGTGCTTACTTGTGATAGGGCTCTCGCAACTCCCCGGTAGCGCTTAAATTAAGTATTTTACAATATTCTAATATTTTTGTCAAAAAATTAGAGTATCCATGTAAGTTTGAGGTGGCTAGGCTGGTGTTTGTTGACGGTACAGGTAGAGATGGAGTGAAATTGATTATGTGCGGGATCACTGGTACAGACTTGTTGCTCCTTCTTTATAGGCCGTAATACTTACTAAGTTGTTATTGGCACCGGTTGTATGCTTCACAATTGTTGTCAGTGATAGCATGTTATCTTCATTGCTAAGCTTAGATTTAGAGCATAGGAACAGCTAGGATGTACAAGCTGTTTTCAGAACACTGCCTACCCTCATAGATAGTGAACCTACTTATACTCCTTTGTAACAAGTGATATTTCATGTCTTTTTAATTCTGTTTAAAGCCTTTATGAGGCCGGTCTTCCTGGAGGCATTAACATGTAATTATTCGTCTAGGCCTGTCAAACCAGGCTAGAGCTCTATCTAGAGGTCGGCCATGTCTCTCGGTAAGCTTGGATACAAGTTAGATACTGGAACATCACCGCGAATATGAGGCTCTAGGGGGGCCCAATCACACGTTCTGTCCATGGACTCATTGAACCGCCAGAAGACTTGAATGTGTTGGATTTGGGCCCTGTGCCCTAGGATCAATATAGGAGCCTAGGGATCACTTGTGGAGTGCTCGCTTACGCGTTTACCTGGTTATATAAATAGTGGCTTAGAGTGGCTAGTGCAGTGGCTGAAATCGGCTATATAGGAGGAATCTGTTAACTAAATGCCTCACACACACACTTAACCAATACAACAACAATATTGAAGCCCTACACCAACTATTGAAGAGATCGCTAAGGCAATACTTACAATTGCACCAAATCTGACAGAATGAAAGGTAATAATTAAAAGACCTCTCACGATAACGTTGTATAAGTTTGACAAGTTTAAGTCAGGGGTGAGAGCCAAGGAAAAATAGCTAATATGGCAATCATAGAAATACTATATATTTGGGTAAAAATACTAAGCTAAGAAAGAAAAAAAAAAAAAGGATCGAATCTGCAGTGGCAGCTTTGAGTTATATATATAGCCTTTTCTTTGTAGTAAATACTTGTTTTTATTGTTTGAGAAGCCTAGGGCGTAAGCCAGTCGAACGGCCTCCACTGCAGACGTTGGTGGTAAGTTTTACCATCCTCTTGGTGTTCTTATATATCAAACAAGGCCCGGTAAAGCATACAGTGTAGTGGCACAGAGAAAGCATAGACAGACAAGCAAACACTAATATATTACTTACAAAAAAGACAATGGAAAAAGACAAAGGAAAAAATTCAAAAAGACACCGCGGGTTGTGTTGAAATATAGGTGGCTAGTAAAGCCGGTGGCTGGGTACTTTGCCCCACACACATCTGCCATATATACTAGAGGTACCACTTTATGTCAGATTTGGTGCTTTTGCAGGTGATCTCTTCAATAGTAAGCGGGACGCTTCAATACCTAGTAGGTGTAGGGCTTCAATATTGTTGTTGTATTGGTTAAGTGTGTGTGTGAGGCATTTAGTTAACAGATTCCTCCTATATAGCCGATTTCAGCCACTGCACTAGCCACTCTAAGCCACTATTTATATAACCAGGTAAACGCGTAAGCGAGCACTCCACAAGTGATCCCTAGGCTCCTATATTGATCCTAGGGCGTAGGGCCCAAATCCAACACTTTATTATATAGAGTTTAGACCTATTCCTTAACCTAATATTCATTAATATATGCAATATATCTATTGCTCATAACCTACTATTCAACAGGTTGTGCCCGCACCCCGCCCCGCCCACCGCCCGACACGCCTCCCGCCCCCTGTTTACGCCCCGCGTCTCCCAGACGCCGTGCGTCGGTTCGACGCAGCGCTTCTGGTGGCACCGGTGGCTGTATTCAATTTGCCCAATGGGCGGTGGCTGGTTCGCACGGGCGCACCACGTAATGTGGTACGCCGCGGCCTGGAACTGGCGAGGTTGGTTGTCTCCATCCGCGGGGATGGTCAGGCTGTGCGTTGGGCGGCCGCGGTTTTCCACGGGCCCCAAGGGGGCGAGCAGGCAGGGTGCCGCACCGGCCGCGAGGAGAGGGGAGGGGGTGGCGGCGGCGGTGATTTTGGCGGCGGCAGAGGCGATCATTTCCGGGCCCGACTTACGTCGGCGCCCGCCGGCGCGAGCTCCCCTTCGGGCCGGCCCTCCGGCCACCTGCCACAAGGCACGAAGGTTCGCGCCCTGCCGTAGAACGCCTGTTAGCACGTACAAGCAAAAAGCCTAGTCTGCTAAGCTTGTACGTACGAAAGCAGCGCGCGGCGGCGGCCTGTCCTCGTCTTCTTCATCATCGTCCTCGTCTTCTGCATGAACATGCAGTCAGCAACGACATACAATGATAAGCACGAAGAGGTTGGTGGTGACTCACCCTCCCGCTGGGCCTCTTCGGCTGCGGCGGTGCGGGCGTTGGCGGCGGCGGCGTCGTCAGCAGCAGCAGCGGTGGCGGCCTCGGCGGCGCGCAGGCGGCGGCGAAGCCAGACAATAGTCGTTTCGAGAGATTTCTATATCTTGTGTTAGCTCTGTGCATTATGCCAGTGTGATACGGCAGTATAGCATACGATTGACGGCATGACGATACCTGAACACAGGTATCGTCAGTCTCGCCGCCGCGGGCGCTCGTTCGCGAGACGAGCGCCCAG